>WHYT01015345.1:49484-59823 GCA_009806455.1 Tetrax tetrax
CAGCCGGCCCTGGGCCAGGCTGTCCCAGTCCACACCAGTCTGTCCCAGTCCGCAGCAGGCCCTGGGCCAGGCTGTCCCAGTCCACACCAGTCTGCCCCAGTTCACAGCCGGCCCTGGGCCAGGCTGTCCCAGTCCACACCAGTCTGCCCCAGTCCGCAGCAGGCCCTGGGCCAGGCTGTCCCAGTCCACACCAGTCTATCCCAGTCCGCAGCAGGCCCTGGGCCAGGCTGTCCCAGTCTGCCCCAGTCCGCACCAGGCCCTGGGCCAGGCTGTCCCAGTTCACACCAGTCTGCCCCAGTCCGCACCAGGCCCTGGGCCAGGCTGTCCCAGTCTGCCCCAGTCCGCAGCAGGCCCTGGGCCAGGCTGTCCCAGTCCACACCAGTCTATCCCAGTCCGCAGCAGGCCCTGGGCCAGGCTGTCCCAGTCTGCCCCAGTCCGCACCAGGCCCTGGGCCAGGCTGTCCCAGTCCACACCAGTCTGCCCCAGTCCGCACCAGGCCGTGGGCCAGGCTGTCCCAGTCCGTACCAGTCTGCCCCAGTCTGCAGCAGGCCCTGGGCCAGGCTGTCCCAGTCCACACCAGTCTGTCCCAGTTCACAGCAGGCCGTGGGCCAGGCTGTCCCAGTCCACACCAGTCTGCCCCAGTCCGCACCAGGCCATGGGCCAGGCTGTCCCAGTCCGTACCAGTCTGCCCCAGTCTGCAGCAGGCCCTGGGCCAGGCTGTCCCAGTCCACACCAGTCTGTCCCAGTTCACAGCAGGCCCTGGGCCAGTCTGCCCCAGTCCACACCAGTCTGCCCCAGTCCGCAGCAGGCCCTGGGCCAGGCTGTCCCGGTCCACACCAGTCTGCCCCAGTCCGCAGCAGGCGCTGGGCCAGTCTGCCCCAGTCCACACCAGTCTGCCCCAGTCGGCAGCAGGCCCTGGGCTGCGCCGTGCTGTGGCTCCCCCGGGCCCTGCGGGAGCCCCTCTCAGGAGCTCGTTTCTGCCCTCGCAGGGGGGATGCTGCCCTGGTCGACGTCAGCGCAGCTCTGGAGACGGAGTCCGCCAGCGGCAAGGACCCCCTGGTAGGTGGCTGCGGCGACTGGGGCTCACTGGGAGCGGCCCAGTCCGCGGGGGCAGCTCTGCGGAGCCGGGATGGGCAGAGAGCGGGAGAGCGCCCGGAGCCGGCCGTGCAGCCGCCAGCCGCCGCAGTTTGCTTGTCCCCGCAGCAGCGCTGCTGTCGCGTGGGGTCTGCAGGAGCTGCCCATCCTGGACCTGGAAATCGCCCTTCCCTCCTGGGGGTCACTGCAGGCTGAGGCTTTTCCTCGGAGTTCCTGTTCACCGGACCGCTCCCCCCCTCCTTCCGCCCGTTTTGGTTTTCTTTTTTACCCTCTCACGAGTGCGTTTTCCCAAAGATTCTTACCTGGTAGTGATCTAGTGTCTTTGCACAGATGGCAGGGAGGTGCCAAGGCGGAAGACAGCCGTGGGTCGTACGTGGTGTAGAAAAAGGGCAAGTGTAGAATATTTTTTCTGAAGGTGAAATGTTCATAATTAAAAAATAAGTGTCTGCATGCCTGACGTGTTAGTAGTGGTGGCAAACTGAGGGCGCTTATTAGTCTGAAGTCAGGGTAAGAAGAAGACATAGAATGTGAAAATATGGTTGTTAAAAAAACCAAAATCTGAACATATTCCTGTGGTTCAGACAAGAAGGACTTCTCATCTTGTTAGCTCCAGTTGTAGTTCTTTAAAAAATAATTGTGGAAGTTATGTCATGGCTCAGCTGCTCCGTTCTGACTGAATCCATGAAATGGTTCCAGCTCGCACCGTGGCTGTGTACTAGGGAAAAGCATTTATTCCCTCTAAATTCTGCTGTCTTGACAGGTTACTGCACAAAACTTCTTTCCTGTGTGATTCAGTCAATCTTTAGGCCGGTCCAAGCTTGCTGCTGTGCTCTGGTTGTAGGAAGCCGCCGGGGACGGCTCCGAGGCCTTGGACGCTCAGGCGGGCTCGGTGGACGAGGAGAACGGGCGGCAGCTCGGGGAGATCGAGCTGCAGTGCGGGATTTGTACCAAGTGGTTCACGGCGGACACGTTTGGCATCGACACCACGTACGTAAGCTCTGCCTCGCGCCGGGCGGGGAACTCCGGTTTGCACAAACGGGGGTCTTTGGAGTGTGAATTCGGGCCCTCGCGCGCCTGGAGACCTGCGTGTTGTGTGAATAACAGAAGCTGTGCCCATCGCAGCAGGAAGTGTTTACGTTCGTACGTTTCGACTGAAAAAATAAAAAAAAAATGGCTCTGCACACGAGCAGGGGGGGCTGCAACAGACATCTTCAACTGGCGTAAACAAAAAGTAAAATCTTCCTCTAAGTGAAAAGGAAATTCAACCTTTTTTCTAGAACCTGTGTGGGACCTTAAACTTAATAAAAACGTAACTTTTTTGGTTGTGTTTTGTCCCTAAAAAGTACTCTAGACTTGCATTTAAAATTCCTTGGCTCGGGTGGAGCTCCTTGTCCGGAGCTTCGGGGTTGTTGTCTCTTATTTTGCCGAATGGATTTCAGGAGTTCTCTAAAACAAAATAACACTTAGCTTGCTTACATTTTTCTCAAGCTTTGTGGCTTCCCTTGATGCCCATGGTAAACCTAAGCTGGTGAAAAAGTCATTGAACTTGTGAAACGTTTCTGGTTTTGGAGAGAGAGAGAATAATTCCTTTGTTAACCAGATGTAGTAAGGTGTGCACCAGAACTTCCAAACCCCTGTGCTCTTTTCCAGGTCATGTCTGCCTTTCATGACCAACTACAGCTTCCATTGCAACGTTTGCCATCACAGCGGGAACACGTATTTCTTAAGAAAACAAGCAAGTAAGTGTGAAAGCATTTTGTGAAGTTAAACCTGGACGCTTCGTTTCGTCTGAAGTCAGTGGGGGAGCTCTGCTGAAACTTTTCAGAAATGACCAAAAAAAAAATCACATATTAGCAACAAATGTGTGTCTTTTTCTAAAAATATTTTGCTACTAACTTACTAAGGTGAAAATTTTCTGTTCAGCGTGGGCTGCTGGGTTAGGATGGAACGGGTGCGTGGGTGCTGCGTGGTTAGCCGTCGCCGAGTCACGTAAGCGTGTGTCTGATCTTCCCCCTGAAGCCTGACTGTGGCTCTGGTGTGGTTCTGTTTTGAAGATCTCAAGGAAATGTGCCTTAGTGCTCTGGCCAACCTAACGTGGCAGTCGAGGACACAAGATGAGCACCCCAAAACTATGTTCTCGAAAGATAAGGTATGGCTGTCACAAACTCAGCGTGCGTTTACGTAAGCTGTGATGTCACTGCGGAGCAAATTCAAACTAATATTTGCAGCGAGACTTTCAGACTCAGTTTTATTTTTTTAACAGGATATTATCCCATTCATTGATAAATATTGGGAGTGTATGACAACGCGGCAGAGACCTGGGAAGATGACTTGGCCTAATAACATTGTCAAAACTATGGTGAGTGTTTGGGGTTGAGTTCGTGGAGGATTTCCTGTGAGTGGTACAGGGTTTGCTGGGGTCTGGACTGAGGGCTAAGTGGTGAAAATTCTAATTAGGCAGTTGATGTACAGACTGGATATTAATAATAAATACTATGATTTACACACTTGTTAATGAACTGGGTATGATCTTACCCCACGTAACCTGAACTCCTCCTCTGTTTTAGTGTAAAGAAAGAGATGTTTTCTTGGTGAAAGAACATCCAGACCCAGGGAGTAAAGACCCAGAAGAAGATTACCCCAAGTTTGGACTTCTAGACCAAGTAGGGAGTTAGAGATGAAAGGAAACTGCACGGGGGGGAAGGGGTGGGGGCTCTCCTTGCTGGTGGCTTGCGCTCAGTGAAACGAGCCAAACGCAGCCACGCCTCAACGCGTGCCAGCGACGCGTTAGCGTGCTCCGGCACCTGGCAGCGCGCGTTCGGGCTTCGGGCGGTAAGTCTGACCAAGCCTGTGCATCAGGTGCTTTTTCTCCCTTTCAGGATCTTGCCAATATTGGCCCTGCCTATGACAACCAGAAACAGAACAACGCTGTATCCACAAGCGGAAACTTAAACGGCAAGTGCTTTAACGGGGCGGGTTTGGGGTTCAGGAGTGAGCCGCATTTCCCACTCCTCTGGCCGGCTCCGTCGGGGGAGCTGCTGCAGTTAAACCTGCTGTGTGAACTGCGGTTGTGCTTCTTATGTTCAAAAAATGTTCAGCCAGGCTCACCTGCGTTTCTGTGGAGACAGAGTAATTCCACCTTCCTCTGAAGGTTCAACTCTGTCTCTTCATAGTGGCCAGCTAAATCAAGATTTCTGCAAGAAAGCTGAGCTTGTCACTTTTCTTCCGTAATTATTATAATTCTCCTACTCGTATTATTCAGATTTCCTGTTTTCCTCACTCTGAGGTTTCAAAGTAGTATCTAGTGTTCCTCGTGATCCCTGCCTGCATGTTACGGCTGCTGGGTTTTGCGGAGTGACGGCTGCGCTGACGACTCAGCAGTATCTCGCAGGAGGTGTTTGGGGCTCTTAAAACCGGGTCGTAGATTTCTAAGGCTGTGTTGTCTCCGTTTCACACACGGGTGGTTTTTCCTTTGGTTTCTGGCTGATTGACCAATATGTGGTGCCACTTCTGTTCTTACAGGTGGAGCCTCTTTGGGAGGTGAATATTTACCTTTCAGCTTCTAAAACTTAAGTATTATTGTTTGCAAAGCTTTTTTGCTCAATTATCTTAGAAGCTAAAGTCGATTAGAAATCGAAAGCGTGCTTCGATACGATTGCAATAATACTTTAATACAAAACAACAATTTAACTTTTTAATCTTTAGCAGTTAGAAGCTTTTAATTATCATATTCTGCCCCACTTGACTGTTTTATTTTCACTTAGTGTATTTTTACTGCGTATGATTTGACCTGATACCGTTGTCGTTTTAAATCTTAATGCCTAAATAAGTGATCTGAATCCCTGAGCTGGTGTGAAACTGTGATTGTTTGGGCAAATAAGCGATGACAAACTGGGGAGCCTCAGTGTTTATCTGCACTAAAACTGGCGAGTGCAGTTGAGATCGTGTCATGTTTGTGCAGAATATGGTATTCCTTCCGTGGTTTGAATCCCTGGCACTCCAAGGGGAATGCTGGTAATTTAAAAGCTGACTGTTTTCAGTTACGACACGGAGTGCGGTTCACAAAGGTGTTTATCTACAGTATGTACAAATTCTGCAGTGTTCCTTGTAAATCAACAGGGATCTCTTGAAACAGGGATCTCTTGACAAAATGCACACACAGTTCAGTGTATTCAAACGTGCTGATATTGCTTTGATTACATGTGATGTGTAGCTTTTCCTGTGTTAGAGATTTATTTATGAGTAAAAACTGAGTGCTACTGTTTGATTGTAGTGCTGATTTTGGTAATACTGAAGAGAAACACCTCTACTGCTTTTCGTTTTCCTCAACTTAGGTGTGTTTTATTTTATAGATGGAAATTTGATGTTGATTGCTTACTGCTTATTGGTGTCAGAGTGTCTCTCCAGCGTAGTGTGTCACTGGGATGATGACTGCTTGGGATCAGATAGTGTGCTGGAGGCTGGGTTCCTGCTCCTTCTGCAGAAGTAAACGTGGACTGTGGCTGGAATCTCCATGAAAGCCGTTAAGCTTTTGAAGCAGATCACACTGCTGCTGTCTGTAGATCAGAGCCTTAATTCTCCTCTCAGAAGCTTGAGTTCAGCTCATCTTGTTGATAAACCTCACTTAGCTTCCCCTCTAAATTTAGGCATCTCAAAAGCTGTCTGGAAGCTGCATAGAAGTTCTGGATTTTGCTGTGCTCGTTGCAATGAAGTCTGTTTCACGTGTAAGCTTGGCAGATGGTATTGTGCTCGTGAACAGCTCGTAACTCGGCTGCTTCTGCCGCTGTCGCTTTGTGGAGGTTCCACGCTCACGGGCCCTCTCCGGCCCTCAGCCGCCTAACGTGCCGCGGTTTCTGTGTTCAGGGGGAATTGCTGCAGGAGGCAGCGGGAAGGGACGGGGAGCGAAGCGCAAGCAGCAGGACGGAGGGACCACGGGAACAGCCAAGAAAACCAGAAGGTAAGAGGAAAGGTGATGCGGTGGCACGGTGATGGGCATCTGTAGCGAGGCGTGGTACGCTCGGCAGAGGCGCAGCTTTGCTTTTGTGCCTTAAGCTGCCTCCTGCCTGTCTCTGCCCTCGGTAGGTTTGTGGGGAGTCATGCCCTAGCCCTGTGATGTCATTGGTAGGTCCCATGCTAGAAATTGTTTGAAATAGATGAGTGTACGCTCGTTTCGTAGAGCAGCACGTGCTCGTTTCGCACCGACTCCTGGAAGCGAAGCGGCGTGCAGGCCGCGAGCGCTGCGCGTACAGCTCTGTACGAGGCTGTCCTGCGTTGGCTCGTGAACCCCGGCCACCGTGAGATGCCAACTGTAGTTTTTGTTCCACAGTGACCCGCTGTTCTCCGCTCAGCGCCTGCCGCCCCACGGTTATCCTCTGGAGCACCCCTTTAACAAGGACGGCTATCGTTACATCCTGGCCGAGCCTGACCCGCACGCGCCGGACCCGGAAAAACTGGAGCTAGACTGCTGGGCAGGGAAGCCCATCCCTGGGGACCTCTACAGAGCCTGCCTGTACGAACGAGTCCTCCTCGCGCTGCACGACCGAGGTACGGAGCTTGCTAACCGTACGCAGGTTGTGCAGACAGCTCTTCGTGTGAGGGACCACCGTCTGTGTCCTCACGCTGCCGGTTAGTCAGGTCTCAGACGCGGTTGCTTAAGAGATGCAAATTTTAAATCCACTTCTGTACATTGGCTTGCCTTTCGACATCGTCGCACATTCAGAGTCACAAACGAACCGCTCAATGATCTCTCGTCCACCGCAGCTCCTCAGTTAAAGATTTCTGACGACAGACTGACTGTTATTGGGGAGAAGGGCTATTCGATGGTACGAGCCTCGCACGGCGTGCGGAAAGGAGCGTGGTACTTCGAAATATCCATGGATGAGATGCCTCCAGACACAGCTGCCAGACTGGGCTGGTCACAGCCACTAGGTAAATGTTTTTACCGAATATTTCTTAGCAGTGGGTTCCAACTGGTTCCTATATTTCTTTCCCCAGTAATTTAGACCGAGGAGGGTAAGTCATGCTCAGCTTGCTCGCTTCTTCACGGCTTCTCGTAAGGGGAAACCCTTTCTGCAGGTGACCTGGACTGTGCAGACCTGCAGGACGGGTGGATCCGTTGTGCTGCTGCATGCTTGCCCTTGCTAACGCTGTAGTCGACGCGTTTGTACTAACGGCAGTCGTATTTGTTAATGCAGTTACTGTTCCCAGACTCGAAGTGGGACACGCGGGTGCTCTGCTGCACTGTGTATGCTGACGAAGAAACGTTGGTTTCCGCAGGGAACCTCCAGGCCCCTCTGGGATATGACAAGTTCAGTTACTCCTGGCGCAGCAAAAAGGGAACAAAGTTTCACCAGTCGATAGGGAAACACTATTCATCTGGCTACGGGCAGGGCGATGTCCTGGGATTTTACATCAGCCTGCCAGAAGACACCGAAACTGCCAGATCACTGCCTGACACTTACAAAGATAAGGTGAGGGGTGGAGGTCGGGCTCTGGGGAAGTGCTGGCTGGGTGGAGGAGCGGAAAAGGGTTGCTCTGGCTTCGCTCTGCCCCCTTTGAGTGCACCCTTTCCATCCCACCCACGGGAACCACTGTGGTTGGTGGGGAGAGGGCCAAAGCGTTGCTCTCAAGAAAACCAAATACCCAGAGGTTCTGCGAGGGGAGCACGGGCTACTGACTGAGATTGCTCACATCTCATTTCATTTTCTCTTTCCCTCCTGGTTCTCAAACACTGGAGGTGTGTGACTCGCTCGTCGCGGGTACTCTGACACAGCAGGCTCGCCTGTCCCGGAGCAGGGCTCCCGCAGAGCTGCCAGGCTGTAGTATGTCACTAAAGGGAACGGGTTTTCCAGATTACTTCTGAAGTGGTTGTGTTTTAATATTTCAGGCTTTAATCAAATTCAAAAGCTACTTGTACTTTGAAGAGAAGGACTTTGTGGACAAAGCGGAGAAGAGCCTGAAGCAAGCACCCGGAAGCCAGGTACGTTAAGTGTTGGTGGGTGGAGGACGCAGAACCTCGGGAAGAGCGGAGAGCCTGCTGCGCCGGGCTTCTTGTAGGTAATAATGGCTTGCATTTAATGAGCACAAAGGGAGGCTGATGATCAGTTCTTTGTCAAAAAACAGAACGCTTTTATTAAAGCAACAATGAGTGTGAGCTTAGCAAACCAGCTGTGCACTTTGTAACGTGACTGTTGTCACCTAAGTGGTCAGGGAAAGGGGAGCGTAGGTAAGATGTAGTTCACAAGCCAGGGCATGAAAGGTCACACCAATGAAGAAAAACAAAACAAACCCCCACCACTCTTCATTTGTCTTTTCAGATAATATTCTTCAAGAACGGTGCCAGCCAAGGAGTTGCCTTTAAAGACATCTTTGAAGGAGTGTATTTCCCTGCTATTTCTTTGTACAAAGGCTGCACAGTGAGTAACACACGTTTCAGGGTCCGGCGTAGTTTTAGTACCGCGTGGAGTGGGGGCAGTCTGGGAGCACGTCAGGCAAGTGAAGAGGAAAGAGGAATTATTTTAGTGCAGCACCTCTGGAGCAATGCTGCTGCTCACTTGTGTGACAGACCTTTATCAACCGCTCTCCTTTCAGGCACGGTGCAGGCAGGCTCAGGAGCAGGGGGGTACGCGCACTGAGGACTGAAGAAATTTGCCTGGTTTTTTTTTGTGTCTTCCACAGGTTTCTATAAACTTTGGACCATACTTCAAGTATCCACCTAGAGATATCACGTACCGTCCGGTAGGTAATAGCTGAAGCTTTTTACCCCCCACTTTGTCGTAACCTCACAGCATTTCAACAAAAGGGGTCTGAGAGGTGGTGGGAGGTGATCCGTACCAAGGCTGCACCTGTCCTCTTTAGGCCTTTTGGCTACGAAGGCACTTAGGCTCTCTGTCCTTAGAAAATATTTAACAAAACTAAATTTCAACTAAATAGTAGAGTCTATCTTGTTACTCTGGACAGATTATAAAAATCCCTCTTCTTGCTTGTGTTAGCCTCTTCGTGATAAAGAAAGAGTGCCGAATTCCTGTTGAAGGAAACACTTGGAATTTTTTTTTCCCCCCACTACTGTCTTCAGGGGGGACACAGTCCTGGTATGCTGCTGTACAGCAGGGCTGGTCCCTGTCCTCAGCTTCGTCCCTCACCTCTCTCTCCCCTTGCAGATGAGCGACATGGGCTGGGGTGCTGTCGTGGAGCACACGCTGGCAGACGTGCTGTACCACGTCGAGACAGAGGTGGACGGGAGGCGAAGCCCACCCTGGGAGCCATAACGAAGTCGGCGGCGCGGCGCTAACAGCAGTGACGCACCGGGGCTCTAGGCAGGTGGTTTTTATTGTAGAGGAACATGCCAAGGAGCAGCCAAGCCCAGGCCCTCGCTGTGTATATTTGTTACCTGCTGAAGTCAGGCCCTGCGCTGCGGGACTCTCGGTGCACGCAGTCCTGTTTGTGGGCAGCTCTTGGCCTCTCCCTGCCTGTGACAGTGCAGCTGCCTGGAGCAGCAGGGATGGTGTTGAGACAACGTCCCAGGCGCTGTCCCTGGGCTGTGGCAGTCCTTTGTTCAGCGCGCAGGCTGCAGTGGGACCGAGCCCCTGCGCGCAGACGTGCAGGAGCCCCGCTGCCGCTTCTGCTCCCGGGCTGGTTGTGAACAAACAGCCTCAGCCCCGAGGGCCGAGCTGGTAAAGACTACTGCATGTAAGACAAACTTGGGCTCGCTCCAAACTGTATTTTTTGCCCCCACAAACTGGAAACCCGTTTAAAAATAAAGGCTTTAACTCTTACTGTTATCTTTTTGCTTTGTCATGTGTTGAGAATGAGATCTGAACTCAAAGTCGCTGCACTGGAGCGCTCTCCAGCTGAAGAGCCGCTCCCTGCACTGACAAGTTCTACGGGGCCTCCTGCCCACGATCATCACTGCAGAGCTTTGAACAAATAAATAATTTGACACTTTTTCCTGTACAGACACACACAAATAAATTAGAGCTGCTTCACTGCTGGGGGAGAAGGGAATACGAATTTTTAAGCCTAAGTAAGGGCTGCGTTTGTTTTGGGGGAGGGAGGGGAGTAAAATTTGAGGTAAAGTCCTGCGTTTGCCCAACTGAGCAGGTGCTGGTCCTCCTGCCTTCCCAGTCAGGTGTCTGGGACCTCCCTACTAACTAATTAGCAAAGGCCTTTAATAATAGACACCACTAATTAATAAAGCTTTGTTTTCCTTAGTGGAGCAAATACAGGATCAAAAATTAGAAGTAAA
>WHYT01015346.1:0-30724 GCA_009806455.1 Tetrax tetrax
CTCATATGTCCAAAATTCCAGGTGTAATAGTAAGGAAATGATGAAATATACTGTAAAATTAGGATTAAGTAAATACACTTGCTACTATCAAGAACAAGAAAGAGGCTCCCATTTCAATAAGTCATTCAAAGTAAAATGTTAATGTAAAAATACCATTTTAGACAGAACTTCACAGGTATTCAGAAAACAAATACTTTAAATATCCATTTGAAATCTTTGTCCCAGAACTTCCTTGTTAATGTTTTTTTCCCCCCTAATTTATTTGATTTTGAAAATATTTTTCTTCTCACTTAGTAGATGTTGCCCCCTTTTTAAAAACAGATGTCAAATGCTTTATGCTAATAACTGTTTACATAACAGTAGTGTCTAATAAAACGTCAGTTATTCTATCTGCCTTCAAAGCAATTCATTTTGGAAGACTCCATTTAAACATCAAAAAGATCTTTTGATAAAAGCACAGTCACCAAGAGCAATGAAAACTAATGAATTTTTAAACAAAACTACTGATGTAGCTGCTTGTCTGCTTGTTTTTTAATTCATGAGTTCATTTTAAACATAATCACGAGAAATATTCTCTTATTATATGTTGTATACAAAACAATCTCTAGACTACTGTGATGTTATTTCAAAAAGCAATGGAGCACCTAGTTCGCTGACACATACATTTCATCATAGCAGGAATTCACAACGACAAAGAAACCTTTCCACCTCCAGTCTTATTATAATTCTACTCCCTGTTACACTCTCCTCTCAAAGATTTTGAGACAGAATTATTAAACTATATCACCTTCAAGAATTCAGCTCCTCTACTTCAGGCACCTGTTCAGTCAATCATGCAGTATCATTTCTACATTAGTAAGAAACTGTACAGCACATCAACTTCAGAGAAAAGATGCACATTTGAAAACAGTTGTCAAAACACCGTTCTGTTTACCACCGCACTGCAGTCTTAACAACCACTTACAAAAGGCAGAGGTAGGCAGATTGAGGAGCTGCAAACAGAACACAGTCTAGGTTTTCCCCACTTCTCTCCCAGATCACAGCTTAACTCTAGCTGCACTCACCCTGTCTAGAACAATTCGAGAGAATTGTTGAAAGATTTCTGAAAACACCCAAGCTGTAAACAAAGATCACAGCCACTACCTACAAGTGTGATACTCCAAATGAGATCTAATACCACAGCAACAGAATTTAATCTCTTAGTAGAGAGACAGCAGATAACAACGTCCATTGTTTACCACAAGCTGACATGGGTTATCCATCATATTCTTGTGAGGAGTGAAACATCCAGACTTACGCTTTCATTCTACCACCAATGAAGATAGATAATGAACCTTTAACTATTTGGCATTTTCAGTGCAGTTTCATGCATGGCTCACAGTAGTGCAAGTCAGAACTGCTTCTCAGAAAGGCAGCACTGCCCTCTCTTCAGTACTCTTGTGCCAGGTCTAGATCAAACATACATCGTTTACACCAGGGACCTAAGCCCGTCAAAACCAATTCCCTTTCCTTCCCATGTTAGTTTCTAATCGGCTCCAAAAGCTGCATCTACTTGACAGTGCACGTCACACAAATACAACTGGATTTGTGTATTTGATTGTATTTCTGTATTTTTGCACAACCAGGATAACAGATTTTTAGGTATGTCAAGATGGAAGCCATCTCTAAAGTACTGGTTAAATTTTAACACCACATTTTAGCTGCTGTTAAGCAATCCTAACAATAAGGATGACTAGACTAGCAGTTTGGCATGATGAGAGTAGGTGAAATGGAACAAGGAACTTAAGTGATAACAACCCATGGAATTGTTCCTTTATACTAGATCCATTTAATTATCTGTGTTTCAAAAATAAGGCTTCACAGACAGGTTTAACCAATGTTTCTTGACAGTGCACGTCACACAAATACAATCAAACCCATCCTTTCAGCTCATCATGGTTACAGCACTGAGCAAAGTGCTATATACAGAATATTAAAGAATGCTGTAAGCAGTCATCAGTTTCCTTACTTCTAGAACCAGAGTTGCAATCATGTAAATGCTACAATCGCCGATACAAGAACAGCTTACAGGGACCAAACTAAGCCAGATATCCTCCTTTGGCTAGCCCTGTAATAGCTTCATTGGTAATAATAGCAGGAATATTAAGATAACAAACATAAGTTTCACAGATGACTATTCTGCTTGCTTCCACGACACAGGCTGCAACTGTGTTTTAACAACATAACCTAGTCTACACTAAATCTCTGGAGTCATCCAAGGTTAAGAGGCAGCCTGTTCCAGAAATGGCACTGAGCCTGGAGATTTTCAGCTCTGTTGTAACAGTTGCTTAAAAAAAAAAAACACCCAACAACAACAACAAAAAAAACAACCCACACCAAAAAAACATAGTCAACATACTATTCAAGATTTTTTCCACACCTCTGAACATAGTTTTGTTGTACAAATCCAAACACTATTCAGCACAGACAAACCTGCTCATCACTGTCGTGTTAAATCAACATTCACACAGAACTTAGTCTTTAAATATTAGTAGGAGAGGTCACACAACCATTGCTGAAAAGCAGGTTAATTCAGGTACTTGTGACTCAGAATGTAATTGAGCCTCATTTGCTTTAAATTATACTGGCACCCGATGATTCAATTTGTAGCACTGCTAAAAAGAGCAGTTCAGGGGCCAGAAATAGCCCGGGGCAAGGTACTCCTTTTGAATAAGGCTTTTCATGTAACCTTCAATTATAAGGGAAAAAACCCTACCTTAAATATTTTGCTGTTTTGGTGTCAGTCTCAGTTACCTGCCAGATTTATAAAAATAGCATCTTTTCTTTACAGCTTTACAAGATCATTAAAAACAGTACTCGTTGTTTTAGTGAGCAGAAACAAAAGGCTTAAGTCTCAGGGTTTCCATTAAACATCTACTCTTAACCAATAACAAACATATCCGAGCTTAACCACAAAAATGAAAGATGCTGCTTTTTTTTTTTGCTTTTTTTTTTTTTAATACAGCAAATAATGTACGACAGTTGCACATAACAGGAAAATATCTAAACGTCCAACATCCCAATGATCCTCCTATCAGTAAGGGATAAAAGTAATATTTATTTTTGGCGGGAGTCTGAACTCAAATGGGAAGTATCTTACATCCTCTTAAGAGATGTTTTTAAAGTTATAAAAGTTAAAATTTAGAAATCTTGAAAATCATCTAAGCAAGAGGGCAAAATACAATAATCTTGGGAAGTTACCTATTAAAAATCCTTCATCTTGTCTTTTGTAAGCTTCTGATTAGAGAGCAGGTATCCAAATACATGACAAGGCATTGGAAGAGAAAACCAGGCATTGAAACCATCTTACCACCCATGCAGTCAATATCCCTTTACACATTCCTGTATTTGGCCACTTAATGTTTTACGAATAAAAGCAAATGTAGCAAGTTAAAACCATATGACAAACAATTCAAAAAAGGAAATTCTCAAAATCCATAAGCCAATGCCACTGTAACAGCACTACTGAAGCCCTCATAATTGCACTGGGAATTTTCTTCTTTAATATACAAAACCTAACATGAAGAAAGTATTTAAATCTATCTATTAGCATATTGCAGTCACTGGATTTGCATAGGCTTACTGTCAATTTTGATTCTGTAACAACAGCTCACCAGTTTGTCACATCAACATGACTGATTCTATTCCCACTTCTCAAAAGCTACACTAATTCATTAATGTAATTTCAGAACTTATCAGATGTGCTTGAAGGAAAGGACTGATGTCAGTCACTTCCCCTCCCTGAAGCCTCCCAATTACTGTCACATGAACCAGCAAGTGAACCCATGCAAGGGTTTTTTTTCCCCGTCCTGCAGAAAGGGGTGGGGGGAAGGACAACTAACATCTTTATTTATCAGGTGAATTCATATATTACTTACAGGAAGACAGAGTAGAATTTTTTTTCCCTTCAGAATTTACTTAAGAAAATATATCTTTGATCATTTTAATATCTAGTGAGCAATACAGACACCACACCCTATGCTCACTATGCAGGGCCTAATGTGACAGCCACACCACTACATCCGCAAACACCAATGTATAATTTACCTTACCAATACCAGGTATTTCTGTGGATGCCTTTCTTCCTGGTATGTCCTGGAACAATCCACATCATGTCCAAGCTTTAGACAGACGACAAGCTGCTTGTTCTATTCTAAACTGGTCTGGCAAAGCTGAAAACCCACATAAAGATGGCTGTGATCATATAATTCCTCCTCAGAAACAGACACAGAGACATCTCCACACAGTCTTTGGGTGCTATTTTGTTAGAAACATTTGACTGAAGTTCCACTCAGAAAAGAGTGACCAGAGAAGCTAACTACGTATCTTTCTGCTTGCTGAAGCCACGTAAATCCTCAGACATAGAAAACCAGGGAGGGAAATATTTCACTCCTGTGAAGTACAGTGCAGAGACTTAATGTAGAATAACCCAACTGATTAATTGCCAGTACACTTGATACAGGAATAAATGCTAAAAAAAAGTGCCTGAAAGCAACTTGCCAGTTTTTATGTCATCTTATTGTTGCAATAAAATTAAAAACTGTAAAACAGATTAATAGCCAAGTTAGTTGCTGCTATAGACACCCTTAGTACAGCCCTATCCTTAACGATTTGAAGCCAGAATAGTATTAAAGATATATAATTTAAACAATGTGCCTTTGTCTAACCTGTGTAAAAGTAAGAAGCAAAAATGATAAAATGTTAACTCCATCAACAACCTGTGAAGAACTGCTTAGGTTTGCCAAACTACTGAAGAAACTACAGGAAAGGTGATTCTGGCAGGGGTTACCACAATCACCAACTCGCAGACCCTCTACCCAAATTGCACCACCGACTCAAAAGAAGCAGGCAGAGTAACAGGACTGAGCATGTGTATTTATTTATATGTTAGGCAATGAGACTGACGAATCATTTAATAAAATAATGCATATGTATTTAAAAGGTTAAGATATTAATGCTTTGTGTATAAATAACAGTTAATTTGAAGACCTGGTGTGTGCTGTCTTGGGACGAACACCCACAGCTGCACAGGTATGTAAGAAAAGGAAATACCTCCACTCTGTGTGTGGATTGGCTCTGTGCACACGGGGTGACAGACCCAACTTTTGGGATAACATTATTAGTCCTATTTTCATGCCTTCCTTTCTGCAAATGCTACAGAAATGAGAAAGAACATCTCAGGTTAAGGAGAGATGAACATTTTGCCAGGTATTTCACACTCCCTCCCCAACATATTCTGCAAAAATTACAGTGCTCAGTGAGAAGATAAGTCTTCTTAACTCTGGTAATAATGAAGAAAAACGGATAAATTTAGTACAAGTATCATCTACGGAATTTATTTTGCTTTGCAGCCACAAAGCTGTCAAATCTCTGCTACCAGATCTCTCTCGTGCTAACCAGAAGTTTGCCCTTCTCCACCAGTAGCCCTCAAAACAGGAGGGTGAAACAAAAATGCTATTCTGAAAATTTGAGCAGGCCAAAGGTGATTTGTCAGAATACAGGCCCTTAGCCTGCAAAGTGCCAACTGGGCTGTGCCTTTTTGCCTTCTGGTAAAGGGTTTAGTAGAGCTTTGTCCACAGCCTTTCACTTCATTATTGTAATAATAAAAATAAGAAGTATCTTGCACTCAAATAGACCTTTCCTTTCTACATCTAGAGTCGCCAGTAAAATGCTAAGCAGCATCACTGAAGGAAAAACTGAAAAGCTACACTTCCCAATGTATCCTGGCAGATGTCAGAACAAAGTTATTCCTGATACCTCCAGTCACCTACTGCTATCGATAGGCAGTCTCTTTTGTCTATGAAAAAGCAGAGACATGGATGATTTAAAGGGTTTCCAAACACACCATCAACCCTTACTTTGAGCACCTTTTCAGTGCATTAAATCACAACTATCAATGCAAAACAAATTGGCTCCCTGAAGATACTTAACACAAATATATCCCTAAACTTGACAAATGCAACAGATTATTCAGAAGAGAAAAACAGAGGGAATCATGAAGGAAGCCATCTGAAGTCAGGAAAAGGCTCTGTATAAAACACAACATAGTAGATAAATGACATTAAAAGCTATCACAGAAGCAATGTTTTCAGATGGTAGTCACAACTTGATTTAATATAGGACACGAAAACAAGAGACTAACTTGCATTAGCAAGTCCAGAAGACCTTCCTGATGGCTCGTACCTTTTCTGTAGAATATAACAACAGCTGGCAACAAAACAGTCATTTATAATAGTCTGCACCATTCCAAGCAACCAAAGTTTAACTAGTTCTCACTTTCCTGAATACCATTTTCTTTCTTGTTGTATGAGTCATCTACAAAGAAGTTACAGTGTCCAGGCTTCCATCCTTAAAGCCTGGTTAAATAAGGAAAACTAAAATTAAAATTCACCGTTCTACCTACATTTTTTGCAGCACTGCTAAGATCTCTCTTAATTAATTCCACAGGAGGCCTTTTCATGCGATTGAACAGAATGACTCATAAACAGGAAGGACAGCCTGAGTAGCCTCTGGTTTAACTCACCCAGTCCATCTCATCAAGCTAGTTTAGCCTAACTTATTTTTATCTTTCTCCTTTCAAATGTACAGCAACAGCCAAAGTAGTCACGAGGGAGTGCGCCATGAACAATGCTCCCTAACTTCTCACCAGTTCCAGAGGAAGCAGTGACATTTTGATAGTTCCCAGTGAAGTCCAAGAACAAAGAGTCCCACGGTTGCTCCATTATCCAAACAGCCCATCCTGCAGGTCTGAATTGTCAAAGTAACAAAATTAATCGGCAATATGCCATCTCTGTTACCTGCATTAGCTAGCTGAATTGAAAACTGGCTCAAAACAATAAAAAAAATCACTTAGAAGGAAAGTAGCTAACACCAGAGAATGAAAGAAAATTAAAGAGAACAGGACAGGTGAAGATACCCATGGATCCAGGGGGAAAAAAAAGAAAAAATCCTACATGAAAACAGAGCTCTTTAGCAAGTCAAGAAATAAAGAATTCCTTAAAGAAAAGTCATTTAAAGTCTGGAAAGATACATGAAAAAGTGGCAGGACACGGAGAAGTTATTCTAAACTAAAAGACAGTAGATTCAGACTAGATACAAGGAAGAAATTTTTTACACTGAGGGTGGTGGAACACTGGCCCTAGTTGCCCAGAGAGGTGGTGGATGCCCCATCCCTGGAAACATTCAAGGCCAGGTTGGACGGGGCTCTGAGCAACCTGATCTGGTTGGAGATGTCCCTGCTCCCTGCAGGGGGGTTGAACTAGATGGGCTTTAAAGGTCCCTTCCAACCCAAACCATTCTATGATTCTATTATTTTTTTTGTAATTGCTTTAGCAATTTGTGAGACTGCCTTATTCTGACCTGTTTTGGAAAAAAAAAAAGAAAAAAAAGAAAAAGAAAAAAAGAAAATTAATCTACATTATCTTACAAAGCAAGTAAGATTAAGAATTACTGTCCTAGAGCTGCTAAATAAGCCAGTCATTTTCCAGCTTCCAAAAACTTTTCAATGTTAATGTCTACCCACACAAGAATTACAATGAAAGTGATCAATGACTATTTCAGGATTACAATAAACAATTATCTAGCAAGACCTTTTGAATTTGATTAATTGGATCTGTTGTTTACAACAGGATGCTTCAGCAATTTGGTACTTCAGTGTAAACATCCGAGCGCCTCAGACATGCTAAAAAATTGCCCAAATGCCATGTAAAACAGACTTAATTGTTCTAGAAAAGCTCAAGAGGTACCCATCTAACCAAGCTAGAAAATAGATTGGACATTATTGGGAAGATTTTTCATTTATATAGAGGTGAGCCCGAAACTTGCTTTAAATTAACTGAAATAGGAATTTTAAATTGTGAAACATCACAAACAGAAATGATTACTTCACTGGACTCAGGAGTATGAGCAGATTTTTCAAGATCTCATTAACACAACACTCACTTGCAAAGGCAGGAGAAAATTTTTAGTGAGCCTCTCAGAGAACAGGAACATGAAATTCAATTATCATTAGGCCTGCATAACTGCTAAAATTATTAATGATCATAAAAGAATGTTTATGCAGCATGTCACAGTTTCAGAATGTCATGTAATCTTTCAAATGCAGTGGCCAGCAATTTCAAGGTCTCTCCTCCAGTTTCTGCACCTTGGCACAGAACTGGAAAAAAAAAAAAAAAAAAAAAAAAAAAAAAAAAAGGGGTGGGAGGACGGGACAGGACAAAACACTTCAGTCTTGCCATAGCCGATTAATCGGATACAAACACAGGATAAAGAAGGCTTAACACTTTCATTTGTTTGTACAGTTCCCAACATCAAACATTACCTGAAGGACTTCCATTCTGAATTGCTAACAAAGGAAAGGGGGTGGGGGAGAAACAAGCTGAAAGAATGTGACTTAGAAGAAAAGCAAGTAAACAGTAAGAGTTTTATTTCACTCGCTTTTGAAGGACATTTATGTTACAGACACGTAGTAAAACGTGGAAGAGTTATTCATTCAAGTACCACTGTTACAAAAGTGAAGAGTGCTAAGTCAGTATGAATAATGTTTACTTGAAAAACAAAGCACAGGGAAAGTTACATGTTACTGAACACTGAGAGTACTCCAGAGAAGCTGGTTTATCAATAAGCAGGTAATTAAAACCACCCCCCTTGGCATGCATTTCAATTCATTCACTTTGTAACACCTTCCCTGAACCTCACTCCTTTTGCTCAAAAGATAGCTCTTAAATTTGAGTTGGAGACCAACATTGCCTGCTACAATTTATCAAAAATAATCACCTGCAGGTCCATGAAAACCTTTAATTCATAATAAAGAGACAATATTCCTGCTACCCTAAGTAGAAATCTCCTTTCAAATCAGTATGGAAGTGGTAACTGAAAAACCTTCCAACTCGCTCACCATTTGTACTGAAGTGATTGCTAGAAATTGTTTCAGTCCTACCACAGGAGTCTCAGATTAATATAAGATGCACCCTCCAAACATTTGTGCAATTGAGAAATGACGCATCATGTGAAGGATTTTAAAAAGTGGTTTTGCAATAAATCAGTAGTGAGAATGACCTATGCAGCAAGAACAACAGGTCACTTATGGATATTTTAGTGACTTCAAGGTTGGAATTAGTAATTGTCAATAAACCCTCTAACTTTTGTAATGCTGAACTCAACTCACCACAGTATTACCTGTCTGACACAAATACTCTCTTGTGTTCTTTGTGTCAAATTACATAGCACCTATGCCACAACCTATGTGAAGCAAATGAAAGATCTGTTCCTTCCCTCAGCCACACTTGCACTACTTCTCTGTTTAACTGTATATCCTCTATTTCTCATGTTGCAAAATAGGAAAAATTGAATTCTTCTGTCAAAACAATCCTCTTCCCTTGCCTCCTCTCTCCCCTCCTCCCAACCACCTCATGAAGATTTTTCTCCATGTTCCTAATGAGTCCTCTTTTTTTAACAGTGTATCTAACATTGTACAAAAAAAGGTAAAGGTACACAACCAAGTGACAAAGAGATTTTTGGTATTATTCTACATGTGGTCCTTATGCTTCCTGAGATCCTCCCCCTCCCCCCCCCCCCCCCTTTTTTTTTTTGGAAGAAAATCCAGCACACTGAGCAGAAGCTTTCACTTAAAAATCTGCAAAGGATGTCCAGGTCTTTTTTCTATTAATTTGAAATTGATGTTAAAGTCTTCAGATTTTCCAAATGTCAATGGCTAGTGCTCAGGAGATGCTGCTTATTAGTTGATAGGACATTCTTCATCTGCATAACGCAAGAGCGTCTCACTCACACCAAGTTCAAGCTTGAGCAGAGACACCTTCTCAAAGGTATCCGTAATACTTACTCACAGTTATTCTGTCAGTCTTACTGCAAACTACTGAAAGTTTGCCCGGATGAAATTTCTGCAAAATGTTATGTATATAATAAGTCATGCCTACCTGTCCGAAGTTGTTCTGGATCACATGTAGCTGCCTTCCTTCTCATCATATCAGAAAGAAATCTCAAAGCCAAGGCAGGGAGATACTTGCATGAAACACACTCCCCTACAAATTCCAACACAAAGCAGTGCACAACCAGTACTGCTTCTGACAACAAAAATTTGCAACAAATTACTTAGAAATCTTGATATTTCCATCATAAAAGTCCCTTCCTTCTCCAGATGGTAGCACACAATGTGTTGCTACCATGCTGTAACAGGAAAGCCATTTCCTCAAGCACTCTAACCAGAGTGTCATTTATATCAGAAAAAGCTATTTACAATAAGTTGACGGGGCTTCTGCACCTTCTTGCCTGTTACGCATTTCCACAAATAAAAGAAAACCTCATTAGAAATCAGTTAGCCCTTTGAAATCTAATACCATTTCAACTTTTACCGTATGGGTAATCAAGAAAACGAAACCGATGCAAAAGATAACCATCAAGAGACACGCTTCTCGAGAAAAACAAGTGGTCAAACTAAGTGATGGGAACTGCACCTAATTCAGCATGCACTGTGGAATATCTCTGTACAGAAAGGAAAGTAACACAACGTAAGTAAATATTTGTGGTTTTCTTGCTCAGTTATCATGAGTCCATAGACTTTACACTGCATTACTGGAATATAGCCTACACAGAATCTTGAAGGTCATGCTGAAATTTCAGCTGGTGCAGGATGTTTGTATAATAATCTTTCACAACAGAAAAATAGTATCTCTTTATTCCTGTATGATAACAGTTTCATATTCATTACCAAGCACAGTCCAAGGCATTAACTTCAAACTACAAATTCCCCTATGGTTTCTCTCTCATGTACTTTGAGTAAGATTTTTTTTTTTTTTTTGGCCTAACTGCCAATATTACTTGCTCCAACAAACAAACACTTGATTCACTGGGTGTGGGAACAACCACCACAAAACCACACAGAATTTCACCTGTAAAATGATTCAATGAATTCACTGGGGAAAAGAGTTTTAAACAATGAGGAGGTTTTGCAAAAAATTAAGAAGCGTTATAAAGGGTCACCTGCTTAAAAAGTACTTAATAGTGACTGTTGCATAGCTATTTTGAGATGCTCAGGATGTTTGGGATCCTAAATGCAAGCAAATTCTTCCCATCTGGTTGAGCTTTACACTTCATGCTGTTTGAAAGCTACGGTTCCATGAGTTCTTTCAAATGGATGAAACACTTTTTCCAAGTATCCAGCATGTAAACCATATGATTTCTTGGGTGGAATAAAAAAAAATTTGAAAGGTAATTACCTTCCATGTTATTACATATTACAGAATCAGAAAGGTCAATTCCCTAAGTACCATGAAACACCATTTTACAGCACTGGTTAGTCACGAGCTATAGATTACAAATAAAATGGGATGTCAGTCTTTGCCATCATCATTAGAGGTGACCACAACCAGCATCACCTAAGACTTCTGAAGCACATATAAAAAAATTAAGTCATTATTTTAATATGAATATGAGCCTCTGCAATGCTTAATTCAACAGGATTGTTAGTGGTTTCCACTCAGATTGCTGGTGACTCACTAGCAACATGGTAGAAGTTTCCAAAAGCAATCCTGCTCATTTCTGTTCATCTGCTTTAGCACTTTTATGACCACTTTTATATATAATAACATACACATCCTAAGATGCCCATAAATTAAATCCTGACATATTGATGTATGCAATTAATATATTAATCTGTTCCTTAAAATATTAGTTTTAAAAATCATCAGCAGCATACAATGATCATAAATTTCTGAAATATTTTGCTTTAAACTCAGCTAGCTTGGATACAAAGCTGACCAAAAAAAAACCACCACACCAGAAAACATACAAGTAACTTCCCACTCATCTCCATTAAGGTTACTGCTGCTCAAAAGTGATTGACAAGCACACCACTCAAGTCTCTGGTTGTCAAAACAGACTGTGCTGATGGTACTTGCGTTTCTAAATTTCCCTCAAAGCAGCCTGTCAAGCTGTCTGGTTTGACAGAATCTTTTCTGGGACAGGAAGGTAAATAAGCTATTGCAGGGAAAAGAAAATGTCCCTAACTGATAATGCCTGCTTCTATTTATGTTAATGGAAACCATAATTTCATATCAGCAGTGTGCATTAATTGACTGAAGAAAGCCATGGTGCTAGTGGTGAAGCTCAGAGACAGTCAATAAGGTACACACTCCTGCTAGGAACACTAGGTTATTTATACAGCTATGAAGTCTCTTATTAGCTTCATTGACTTCAAATGCAGAAACATAGACATTTACAGTTGATAAAAACTAATGCCCTCCACACCCTTATAAGTCTGAAGGAGGTTAAAAAAAGGTAAGTTTAAAAATATATTAATTTCTGCTTCATAGTATTGCTCTGTTATCTAACAACCCTATAGCTATATAACACGAATAAAGTATAAATGTTGAATTTAACAACTGTGTTTCTCTTTCTAGCAGAGTCATTAGAAGATAGCATTGCTAAACCAGTTGCAATGATTAAAGCAGCCCTGCAACAGTCCAGGTTACCTTGTACCTTTTAATCATTTCTGCAAATTCTTTATTTTTTTATTTTTAGTTCGGCCATTTGCAATATAGCAAAAACACACAGCAAACAGTAGCTACCACCGGAGTGTCAGATTTTTAATTCATACTTGAGTGAAATTTAAAGAAAATAAAAACTATTCTGAGGAAAAAGGCAACATGCAGGCGGAGAAAATTAAATATTCCCAATTCCGAGGAAAAAAAACCAAACCTAACAAACTAGGCAATCAGTTCCCTGTTTTAAAACGGCGCGGGCCTCACAATGGCTTTTGCGGAGAAAAACTGACACCAACCACCAAAACACATTAAAATGCAGCTACACTAACACCGCACTCCCGGCAAGAAACCTCACGCACTCTCCCCCTGTTAATCCAACAGCTAAAACAATGCCAGGGCGAAAAACTAGTGAAAGTAAGCGGAGTTTCTGTTTGGTTTTACCACGGTTTCTCCCCACGCAGAGGGAGGCCGGGGGCCACCTCACTCTGCCCGCAGCCGCCACAGACAAAAGCGCGACAACCGCGGGAAGAGGGGGGCTCTGGCCGTATTTCTCCCCCCCACACACTGCTGTTCGTTCAACTGTGCAGAGTGAGACATGCGGATGAGTTTTCTCTTCTTTCGAGGCACGCAGGGCCTCTGAAAAAAAACAACAGCGGGCACACGCCACGCACAAAAGCCGCCTGTCCCTTCCCTGCCGTAGCCTGAGGCGATGCTGCCTCTCCCCACCCCCCAGGCCGGACTCAACCGCCGGGCCTTGCCCGTCCCCCTCCGCGTCTACCGCAACGCAGACGGCGGCCTCCCCAGCTCCCTCCCTCCCCGCCCGGGGTGCTCGGAAATCGAGCCTGGCAGGAGCCTGAGGCCTACAGAGGCAGGCAAGCGGCAAGGCCCCACGGGCAAGCTCAGCGCCCGCCCCTCCGCCTCCCTCCCCCAGGAAGAGGAGCAGAGCCCTCCCGCCAGCTCCCTCGAGGCCAGCCCCATTGTTCCCCGTACCCCAGGCTCTCCGCTCCCCGGCAGCGGCGGGGTCTGGGGGGGCGAGGAGACAACGCACTCACCACACGGGCCGGGCTCCCCGCAGCGGCCACCGACCCCCTCAGCTGCGGCAGACGAGGGCAGCCGCCGCGCCCTGCTCCTCCAGCACCCGCAGGCCCTGGGTCCCCCCCACCGCCGTCGCCTGCCACCCCTCCGCCGCCGCCGCCGCTGCTGCAGCAGCGGCCATCTTGTGCGTCGCCTGCTTTCCCTCAGCACCTCCCTCCCTGCACCGCCTGGCTGCTGCTGCTGCCGCCCGCCCCTTCCTGCGCCCGGCCCCCTCGGGCAGGTGGGGCGGGACGGCGACAAAAAGCCAAGTCATGGCCGGTAGGGCTGGGGGGTGTGAGAGGCGGAGGTGCTGGGTCACGGTGGTGCCATCCACCGCGGGGAGAGCGCGCTGGGGTTGCGTTAAAGACAGCACCTGCTTGCTGTTGTCTTCTCTCGGGTTTTTTTTTGGGGGTGTTCAGTTTTTTACCTCATATTCTCGTCGTCGGGGATTATGGTGGGCGTAGCCAGGCTACGGAGTCGAGGTTGTAGCTTTTCGTAACGCTGAGTGTAGCCTGAGAAGTTCTCTGTGTGCTCAGTGCCTCCCAAAGCCATCAGCCCGCCATTTTCTCTGCCTCAGTGCCCACAGCAGTGCAGGAGCCTTCTCTGTTCGGCGTACACTGCGGTTGCCTCATACCATCAAACCTTAGAACCTGGGGGTTTGTTTATTTTCTTACTTAGAAGGGGGGGGAAAAAAAACCAAACAATCAAATAAACGAACTCTGTTTCCATCTGGGTGGCTGTGCAGGGCAAAGACCTCGTTGCTTTGCCTGCCAGATCCGTGGAAAGGTGCAGAGCTGGACTTGCTGCTGAAGTCTCTTCTGTAGCATGCTTTGCTGTAGGACATGTTTAATTCATCCACAGCCTCAACCAACACCACAGGTAAGATGTGCTGGGGCCCTGCTAAGCCTTCCTGTATCACACAGTATCTAAACTACAGTTGGACTACTGAAAAAAATTTAAAATATCTTACAAGTATTAACGGTGAGTTGCTGCATTTAGTTAGCATGTATTGATCGTTTAAAATGCTTTGAGAACTAATTATTTACCATCAGCTCTTTCAAGGTAGCATCATATTCATTCCCATTTAATGAAAACATGAACTGTGGTGTAAAATACCAAGGAATTTGTCCAAATTTATTTCCAAATTTAACAACAAAAAGTGGAGTTTAGTGGTCCCACCCTGTTCCCCAGGTATTTTATCATGTATATGCCCAACTGGAGGATCTGTGGGATTAGTGCTGGTGTGAGGTCATGCAGAGTGCTTCATATAGAATCACTGCACTTCTAAACACTTCATAACACTGTAAGGAGCATACACTGTATTATCAGTTAAACATCCAAACTGCAGAGAACTACATGACCTTGAGACGCAATTAAAACTGCAATGTCAGGTCAAAAGTAAGCAGGCCCAGAGCCAGGGGCTTGCGACAGCAACCTGCAAAAGGCAGCTGTGTTGTGACGTGTAGATGGAAATATGGACAAAAATTGCAGAGCTGGATTCCTAGACACAAGGGGAGAACTACATAGTGTGAGGTTAATCTTCAGCTCCTATTTCTGACTCTGGTATTGATTGTAGACAAATGTTTGTGTTAACTTTACAAGAAATGTGGTGGTAGTAGCTAAATGTGTTATTTCTGTCAGTTTTACTAAAGAAATTGTCTCTATTATTTAGGCTTTTCCACCAAAACAATTAAGCATAATGCTTATCAAGGACCAGTGCTTGAATAAAATAATATTAAGAACAGCTATTAAATTAATTTCTGAAAACAGGGTTTTCTTGCCATAATGGCAGACATTTCATATCTTATGAACACAGAAGACTAAGATATTTACAAAGATCACCTTTAACTTAGCGAGAGCCTTACTATCAGTTACAAAAGAAGGGTAAATTGGGAAGTTTAATATGGAAACATTGTGGCTGTTTTCTTGTTATTTCAAAGAGATTAACACAAAAGATTTAAAAGTCTACCAACAGAAATCTAAAACAATAAATGTTTTTAAGCATCAGAATCCTTAGTACCATCAATATGCAATTAAATACCTGAATGAATGATTTACTCAAGAATATCATAGTTAAGCAGATTTGGAAGTTGAGAATGATCACAGATTAGCATGTTATTATATTTTTATCATTATATTGGCACTGTAATACTTTCTGCAATGCTCTAGTGAAAGATTAATACCACTTTTTCTTAATGATTGCATAAATTATGTAAAAGTCTGTGTCCTGAAGCACAATCTTTCATATAACCAGTTGGCAAATTGCAGCATAATTTGTTTAAAAATTTTTTTTTAGAAAAATCAAAATCATTATACTCCTATCTAATTAGTCTTCCTTCTTGGAAATGAACTAGTAAGCAGTATTTCTACACGTCATTCTAGATCAATATAAATATTGTCTTCATCCTATTACTCTAATTTAAAACTGTGCATACTACAGAAAATTTTCAATCAGCAATTGCCATCTTTTGCAGACTCCTCTCCTAAATATTAAGCTACAAATGTGAACCTTATTGGAGTTATTAGTATCCTGTTCAGATGCAGAAGATGGCACTAGGAGTTAAAGTGGTAGGTATTCTTTGTGAGCTTTGTTTAAAGTCACAGAAACTAGAAATGGTCAAGGCCTGAGGACATCCTCTTCCTAGATTATAGCAGGTGATTGTGCACAGCACATCATTCTGGTGTTTTGTTCAGTCTGGTTTTTAATACTCCAATCTGGAGACTTCTACTGCTTCCTATACTTGTTTCCTGTATACAGTTCTTATATTGCTGAAAGGTTTTCATTTTTGTTAGCTTATGTCTTCCCTCAGCATTTAATTCTATTACCGTTAGTAAATTCCGTACCAGTATTTACTTGCTAACAACAAAAAATTTTCAGTATTACAACATAGTTTACTACAGTTCTGCATTGTTTAAATTTAAAGAAGTGAGATCTGAAACGACCTATGGTTCTTATTTAGTAACATTGCATGGATGAGTACTCTAAATCTCAAACCTCATTTTAGACCTCTATCAGAGTAATACTTTTCTAAGTATTACTTTTAAAAATTCAGAAATTTCTAGATGAGCTTGTTCTCTCTTTGGGAACTGATCCCACTAGAAACTATTTTTAATGTCTGTTTGCTCCAGTTACCCATCATTTCTTCCTGCATAGCACAGTACTTTAGCATATGAAACATAAAACAGTATTTTCTTTAAATTTACTTGTTTCATGTCTCATTTCATCTTCCTATTAAATCTGCTGTAATTTATCTCCAGTTATTCACATTATTCTCTCTTTTATGTCCTTAAAAACTCTCAGTAATTAGTTTTAACTCCACAGCATAGCATCTCGATTTTCCATTCCTTGTTTTTCTTTTTTTTTTCCTTCCAAAAGGGAGTAATGTGTAGGCACGGTTCTAGGATTTTACATTTGTGGCCACCCTAGTAATGTTCTTCAGATTACATATTAGAAAGGAATTCCCATATTAGCTTGTATGCCTGAGAGGAATAGGTTAAATATCAGTGTAACTGTCAAATGGTATCATGTGATGATTCAATTTTTATATTACCCTTTTAATATACAACTGGTGTAAAACTGTGGTAACAGAATAGCTGTCTTCATAACAAGAAAGATTTTTTTTTTTAATGCGTTGGCAATGTTTCAGTTTGCTGTTTTAGTTATCTACGTGACCTGTAAGGATGATAATAATGGAAAATTACTAATTTTGAAACTTGTGATATCAGAATGAAAGGCAAGAATTAAATATTTTTCCAACTGGCTGCAAGCATTTAAAAAGACTCCTTGTCTTTTCACACAGCCAACATTTTTGCATATATCACATAAACCAAAAGATAAAAAATAAAATCTTTATAACTTTTCTGTGCTTGACCATCACATTAACAAAATCTAAAATTCCTGCACTTTTATAAAATTGCACTGACAAAAGCAGAAGACTGAAGCATATCTGCCCAATGTAATCATTGCAGAAAAACCCCGGGACTCATTGGAGAGTATGCTGGATATCATCCAAGCCCATGTAATTCAGATGCAACTTTTAGGGGTAGTTATAAAAGCTTATTTTAAAACAAGAGGATAATAACGAAATAAAGGCTTACACTGTGAAAGGACATGCTCAGTATCTTGACCATAACCCATAAGGTTTAGATTTCCTTTGTACAAGAGATGTCTGAATGATTTAAAGGAATGTGAAGTGCATAAATGTAAAATTAATATTCCTCCATGAACGCTTCTCCCTCACCCATTCAATTTGCACAAGCAAATAATATATAACCCACCACATGTTATCAGTTTTGTTTAAAAACTTGTTACAAATCTTTGATACTATACATAATAGATTTGCAAAATATCAGTGCACTGTTTTCAGGCTGCTTGGAATGCAAAACATCTGTGTAAATATACCCTGTGGTTGCAGTTGCTGTGAATAAAGAAGAAATTATCAGGAAGATAAGTTAAACTTCTAATGAGAAATTATCAAAAGGAAGTTTCTTAACTGTCTCATCTCATTATCCTCCTTGTCCCGCTGGCATTTAGGGATGCAATATGCTGACTTAGTAGCGTGTGCCACAGATTCTCATGGTGCTCCTTGCTGCCATTTTGCTTACGTGTAATTGCTTGGTTTGCCTTTGTCCCACAACTTCCAGTGTCATTCGACAACATCTCTCTCGAAGCGTGACAAATTTTGAAGCATTATAAAGTACAGGAATTTGCAGCATAACAAGTACATAGACCCACTGGGCAAGAGAAAGTTAAAGTCACTACCACATACTTGTTGTTCTGGTGCCCTCTGCTGAAATAACCATCTTTTGGTTTCTGAATCCCTCCCGGGGAGGGTCAAGAGCCTCTACCAAGTGCCATATGCTGGCACCTCTATCTTGTACTTTAGATCCTTGATTTATTTCCTTTTCTGTTCTGTCTCAACAAAAAGCAGAAGTATGACCCTTTATTTCCTTTCCTTTCTCCAGTGGTACTTATGTTGAAATTTGTTCTTTTCCTTCATAACACGTTTTACAACACATTTTACAACAGCCTTTTATTAAGCTTAGGAAAGTAACATATGACTTGAGATGTTAAAGAATTAAGAAAATTACTTTTTTTTTAGGAATTCCAGCTTGAGGGTATGTATAAAACCAAGAACCAACTAAATTAGCAATGTAATTTTTCTTCCTTTCTGGCAGATTCTTCGTGTACTGTAAAAGTAGAGGAAAATGAAATACAGATAGGGCAATGCCGTCAGCAAAGGTTTTCTACAGCAAGTCAGTACCTTTGCTTAGCTGCGTGTAAAACCACAGCCTTACTCTCACTTTGCAGAGGAAGCTAAATTGTAGAGATTAAGCAACTTTTCAGGTTCACATACCAAGCACCATTCCAACCCCTACACCTTACGCAGCCTCCACACTTGTGCAAGTTATAGTAATTACATTATGACTAAACTGTTATCTGAGTACGTTTTCCAGTTTCAAATTTCCAATTTCAAATTACCCAAATAGAGCATTCATATTACAAGTGAAAAGTGGGACTGTGTTATATTTCTGTACTCGCATCACATTTCTGCAGTAAAAGAAAACATGCTGATGATTTCCATGAGTTATTCTTGGTTAGTATCACCTGTAAAGAGTTTTGTACTGGTTTGGTTTCAGAACACCTGATGAAAGACTTCCCTGCTGCATCTTCCAACAACAGGAAAATAGAAGTAAAGAACCAAGTAAGCCTTAGCTAATCCTAGTGTATGAATAACTGGGTAGTTCTAAGTGTTTTTATCTTCGTGTGGCTCTCAAGTAGCTGCTGCGTATTCAGATCTCAGTTCTGGCAGTTTTTTAAAAAAGTATATTGTTCAGGTGATTGAGGGACATGTTTACATTTCATCCATTGGTGATTTTTGAGAAGAGACCTATAAACAAAAATCAATTTTATAACATGTAGTTGCAGTACATGCTCGATAGGCAGTTTACAAGAAGATTATTTTCAGTGGAAACATGTAAAATTTGTTTAGGTAGCCTGAGATTATTTTTTTAAGATCACAGCTGTATGGTAATTTCCTTTATTCTTTCACCAGATTCTAGATAGCATGTTTACTTTGACAGGCAAATAATCATACATGCAAAACCCTACGTTTTTGCTAAGAATTTCCTCCTCCACTTTTAAATTTCTTTGCAGCACAATATTCTGTATTTCCTGTCTCTTATTACTGTACTGGTAAAAAGCTGTTACACACCAATCCAGCAATTCAATTTCAGCAAGAAACACAGAAATTTCTTAATTGTAAGTGTACAGTATAATTTGTTCCTGTTGTGTATGTTCACCTGGTTTTGGTAAATTGTCATCAAGAATTACATCATTAATCCTAACCTTGAAAGATATTTTTTTTTTTTAAATTTAACGTTCCAGCTATTAAACTTATATTTTTAATTTGGTTAAAAATAATGTGAGTTTTGTAAAATTAAGTTGCTGTCTCTTATTGTTAATAAAATAACAAGATTTGTTCAAACTTGGTGATTTGTTGGTTGAAGGCTTTAGTAATCTGACGTGTCATGTGATGCTGCCTACTCTTCTCTGATTCCAGCAGGTGAAGGAGGTGGCATTTACAGCAAAAGAAAAAGGAAATTCACTGAAGAGAATCAGTAAGTTGAATGAAATATTGTAACTAATAGTGGAATTAGCTGCCATTACCAGATAGGAAGAGATAGTGTTTGTGGTTTGGCTAGTTAACTACTTTTGATGTTATTTTTCTACTGACACTAAAGAAACAGCAGTGAAAGGATCAGAATGTACTATGAGCACAGATGGAACTTACATTGTATATATACTTTTAAGAAATTCAGTTAATTTTGTTTAGTGACATCAGTTTCTCAGAGATTAATGGGTATTTATTACATACTCATTGAAGCACACGGAAGGCTACAGTATGGGCAAAAGTTTTAGCCTGTGAACAAAACCAAAATACTTTGAGAAGCACACTTTCTCTGTTCTCTTAGGGAAGTTTCTCACTCTCATACATAAGGCCATGGTATCTCCAGCCTATTTGTCTCCAACACTTTTGGTGTTCTGGTGGCTCTGCTAGTCAGACACATGCTAGCTCCATGTAAAAACAGGAGTCAGAAAGTAAGTTATTAATCTTCCTCATAAAGTCCTCAGTTTGTACAACTTGACTGTAGTTGAACTTCAGTTCACCAGTTTGATATTGGAAGGTTGTTTATGTTGCAGTTTATCACTATCTCTCCCAGGCAGCAGCTTTTCTTATCAACATTTCCATTAACACACAGTGCTCTACAAAAAAATAGGAATGTCCTCTATGTTCATACACAAAAGCCACTTTCTCCTTAGATTTCCTTCCACAGGAAGCACATATGCATGTATACATGTATTTGCATATTAAACAGGCAAGATAAAGCTGTTTCTACCCTACATAGGTGAGTCAAACATTGAAAACCAGTCGAGAGCAAACATACATTCACCGATCTCTCATGTGTAACAGCTACAACTCAGAAGTGTCAGGAGGCAGAAACTAAAACAAGCTGTCTTTGTCTTGCACGTAACGGTTGCAGATCTAAAGGAGAATCCTAGGAATGCAATATTAAAATTCTAAAAATCTGACCCTCAGTCTACCTTTCAATGTTAGCTGCTAATTAAAAAAAAAAAAAAAAAAAAAAAGGGATACAAACTATATTGTAGAATCATTTAGGTTGGAAAAGAACCTTAAGATCATCGAGTCTGTCTAATCCCATTGTTAGGCTGTCTGGTGTTTTCTGGCTGGGAGATCCTTGTTGGTCTGTCTGAATGGATTCCTTCTGTTCTTCTTTGGGGCTCATGCTGCCCAGTATTTGTTTTGTGACCTCCATGTCCTCCCTTTGCGCCACTGGGAATTTCACTGGGAAGGCCAGTTTGCTGGTGGAGTTCAGATTACTAAGCTCACTGTTCATCATCAGCCTCTAAAAGATCTGGATTTGCAGGGGAGGACCTGAAGGAAGGCTGCTGTCCTGAATCATGATTGGCACTTTAGGAGGGAATTTTGACTGCCTGCTTTCCTTCTGCGTGATGTTGAGATGGTTTTCCAATCGTCTGTCGGCCACATCCTCTCAGCTCTTGGTGACCTCCTCCAAAAGAGTGCACTGTGACTTGGCTGAAGGAGAAGAGATGATTTCTCCCCCTAGTCAGCCTTTCAGCAGCCATGAGGGTCACGGAGAGCTCTAGCACTGCTTCCCCAGCAGTCACAGCCCCTGGGGAGAGGCAGGAGGTAACAGTGGGCCTGGAGTGGTAGTTGTGGCCTGGGGATGGGGGGGGAGCAAATCCCCGGTTTGAGGCAGATAACTCCCAGGACTGTGGGTGTTGGGGATCTGTGCTGGGTCTGCGACCCCCTCCTGGCTGGGGGCAGGGAGAAATGCTCTCTCCAGGGCAATAAATCCCCCTGGGGGTAAATGCACCCCTGAGGGATAACAGTGGTTGAGGGGCAGTTCTGGCCTGGTCCTATGAGGCCAGTGTCCCCATGAGTCCCTGATGATGATGCCTGCATCAGGGCCACTGTGAGGCTGGGACAAGTGGGGCTGGGGGCAGATGGGGGCCATGGGGCAGATCAGGGGCTCAGGGGAGTAAATGTGTGGGCAGGAAGAGGGGTGATGCCCCTCCCACAGTGGTAAGTAACCTCCCAGGGGAAGATACACCCCGAAAGGGCAGATCTCCCCATCAGGGGCAGTGCCCTGCCCAGGGGCAGATATTCCCCCTCAGGGACAGATACCCCCTGCCCATGTGTAGATCCCTTCCCCGAGGGCAGATACCGACCCTGAGCTCTGTGTGGGGCAGCTGAGGAGGGTAAATGTCCCCTCCTTGACCTGGGGGGTGGGCACATCCTGCTCCCGGGGCAGGAGCCAGGGGCAGAGCCAGGGGCTGCAGGTGAATTGTCACTGCAGGGCTCTGGACCAAACTGTAGGGAAATTTAGAATAAAGAGCAACTGTTAATACCATGACTAAATCAATTTGTAATAAATCTAGAATACTTTTCTAATAATGTTTAACAGTTTACAAATACATTTCTAACAGTGTATAAAAATAAGTGATTTCTAACAATATAGAACAATTTAGAATCGTAGAATCACAGAAGGGTCTGTGTTAGAAGGGACCTTTAAAGCCCATTCAGTCCAGCCCCCCTGCAAGGAGCAGGGACATCTTCAACCAGATCAGGTTGCTCAGGAGCCTGTCCTCACAGGAGAGGTGCTCCAGCCCTTTCATCTTCTTCATGGCCTCCTCTGGACTCACTGACACCCAGACCTTCCTCTTGCATCTAACACCTTTGTAGAGCTTTCCTCATGAAGCCTACCAATCGCAGTTTATCACAGAAGACCCTAAAGTTACGTAAGGTTTGCTGACGTTACGGTTCAGAAGCACTGTTTTAAGGCAGCTTTTAGGCATGTCCTGTATTTTTTAAGACGGTCAACACATTTGGATTTATGGACACTTGACTTTAAAGGCAGAAGAGTTCAGAAGTAGCAACAGAACACTTCTAGATACCTAGATCAGAGAATGTGTGCAATAGACGTTGTGTTTCTGTGGGTATGGCTGTATGGTTATATATATATAGATATACTTAGTTTATGTATATGAACATCAAAGCACTTGGTGATGGGATGGTAGCATTTCCTGTCACACATTTTTGCACTTACCTAATTTTGTTTCTTACAGTTAAAACAAGATAAAGATCTTCTAATTCAGCGGCATGAAATGTATGTAAGTACCAGGAAAAAAAAAATTTACCCTATAAAAGATTTCACTTTATTTTTTTGATAGAGAGCTATAATCAGCAACTCAAAGAAAGGGCAACTATAACCCACATTAATTTACTGATACATAATTGGCAACAGCGTGTGAGTGATCATCTCTCATGTTAAGTTGTGCGTTCACTATTTATAATGCATACAACTGTTAGGCAAAATAGGTAAGGAAGAGTGATCCAGCTTCCCCACACTCTGTTTAATGGTTTGGTAATTTTTGGTAAAACATACATTGTCAAGTGAATTTATATTACATATACAGTGAAGTGATAGCTTACGTGACACAGCAGGTCTACAGAAGATCAGTATAATCCTTATCAGCTTTTGCATAAAAATGACCTAATTTTTCCAGCCCAATTTCATATAAAAATTCTACCCTGAGATACTTCAAAGTATAAAAGTGTCCCCTTCTCTCATATTCTTCAATCAAATCTGAGCTCAATACTAATGAAATCCTCAGATGCATGTTTCTCAGAAGGAAGCAGCTTCCTTGGTACCTATTCTGTTCCGTTTCCTACCCCAAAAAGGAGAAGGGATGCTCCTTTAATTCTACTGACCATTTACTGAGCTGAGCCCCACAATTTAGCAATGCCATTTGAAGCCTGACACTCCATTCAGATGTTACAGGACAGGGCCAAGAAGGCCACAAACAGCCCAGTCACTCTTTCCCAACACACAGAAAGGACCAGCACAATGCCTTTGCATGCTTGCAGTCTTATATGTAGTCATACATAGTTATAATAGGCTGAAAGACAGTAAATAATTAGATTTATTATGAGAAATTTAAAAGTGAAAGGAAAGCTTATTCCAGTCAGGAACCTAACAGCTGGAAGAGTCTTCTGCTGAGCTTAGTGAGAGACAGGGCCATTGTTTCTCATCACACAGGCACAAGATGTTGACAGGTAGCAAAAGGATTTTAGATGTTGATGGTGTTAGGCAGATATCTTCACCTGTGTCTTGCAAACTACAGATCACAGCTCTATGAAGCGTGTAGCTACAAAAGGGTGGCTGCTCTTTTTAAACATTTAGAGTCTCACCAGAAAAGATTTTGCACTTGTAATTAAAATTACATTGTAGAGTTATGCATTTGTATACCACAGGAGTCCTTCTAGGTGTAGTTTTTCAAATGGTTCTCAACTACTGAATTGTGTCTTATTCACAAAAATTGTTCTAGTGCTCTTTAGCATTCAAGCTATCTCATTGCTTTCTATTGCTTCTCTGGATGCATGTTTTAGGAAAGTTAAACAAGTCAGTAATTCCTCATAGATCTTTATATTTCTGTTATTGTGATATCTTAATTTTATAAGGTATTAACATTTTAAAGAGTAACTGCATTTCTAAATGAATCATGCAGAAGTGACAAGCAAATGACGCCCTAAATTTGTAAATCTGCAACATACAAAAACATCATACCATTAAAATACAGCACTAATAGGTAAAAATAACAAATAATTGATTTCTACGGCAGAATGTTTAAAATTTTAAAAATCTCAGTAGACGTGATCACACTTTTAATTAAAATTTATTTGTATGGTTATGTATTTATACACATCTCATTAAAATGTCAAAATACTTTATAGTTATTCATTAGGAATCCAGTACAGAATTCCATTCCATTTCAGTTCTTAGTGACTGTGAGTAGTGTAGATCTCAAGTTATTCTCTGTAAAATAGAATAATACTGGGGTTTAAGGCAGCTAAAGGTGAAAGAATGTGGAAATTTAGTCTATAGCTGTAACTTAACACAAAGGCCACATTTTCATCTTAAAACCTGCATGAAAAAACTTTCTCTGTGTATTTTCTCTCACTTAATACTGCTGAAAACAAGCTACTGCTTCAGTTGCAACCATTGTCAGGTTCTTATTGATTTGTTCTGTCAGAAATAACTTCTAAACTCATTTATGTACTATTGAACTACCAAATATGGGAAACTAAAAACCACATTATAAAATAGATTATCTATATTCTGTTCTTGATTATGTGGACAGTGAGTTTAATGAGCGCTGTGTCACTGTTTAATTAGAATATCTTAGATGTGCTAACTATGTTTAATGCATTTGAACTTAACTTCTCCTCAGTTTGTATCCAGAAAGTCTCAGTAACTGTTCAAAAAGTGAAATGCTTCCCATAAATTTCAAGTATTTATTAATTACCTGTTGAAGGGACTTTGACTCCATTTTACCTCTGGCATTTGATGTTGGGCACCAGCCCTATGATTTTAACGGTATCAAACCTTGCTTGAGAAAAGTCACTGTATGAGCTGTTCCGAAGTAGTTCCTTCCAATGCTTTGAGTTCTAAAGCTGTAAGAAGTCACTAGCTTTTCTGGGCTTTAAAGCTTACTTTACCAGTAAGATCAGTCTGTTAGGTTATGTGCTCAGACATAGTATAAAGACCTGAGGCAAGGTCCTTGGGATAATGCTAGTGCCTAAGCTGCAGGGAAAAAAAGACCACAGATGGATCAGTTAAAAACACTCACTGAAGTTTCATTTTTATTTTGAGAATTCCGATTTAAAAAGAATGATACATAGAAAAAGTTGCTGGGACCATTCCATCCACACAAATTGCACAGCAGTATATTCTAAAATGAATATGTAAATATGTTTTTCCAGTATTCCTGCCCCCAAATTTGGTGCTTTTATTCTGAACTATGTAATTCATTCCTATTATTTATGGAGGTAGGCTTAATTACTTCCTAAATAGGAATTCTTCCTCAAGCCTGTTTTTAGACCTCCCCAGACAGACCCACTAGTTGCCCCGTTTCCGATAGAGACAAGTCTCTGGCAGCAGCAGCAGGACTGCTTGCAGGAGGTGACCATTCAGGGCACAGGCTGGACGACCTTGACTTTCCATTATCCTTCCAAGAAGGATAAATGGAATTCCCTCTAGCAAGACAAATATTTATATGTGAGCTCTGTAGAGGTCAGGTTGTGGAAATTAACACACATGGACTTTGTAGCTCCAATTAAGTGTGCAACTGGATTCCTTTATCACCATCTGCCCAGCAATATTACTCTTCAGCTCCCTGGAGTGGATAATGCAGGAGAGGCCTAGCATTGATTTTTCTTGGTGGATTTTAAAATAAGTGATTTTTTTTTTTTTTTTTTCCATTTTGTATGGATGTTCTACATCTTCAGGAATTTTATTACACTTCACAAGATGTGAAGGATATGAGGATTTACGTATGCTAAAAAAGAAAGTCTCATTAAGTGTTTTATCTTGAGAGTTAATTATGCAGAAAAAAAATTATTTGCATTGTCAAACACATGGGCTGGTATGTGTATGCACTTCTCTTGTATACATACAGACTGCTTTCTTTACATCAAATTCTCATGTTTTTCTAGGCTGTACAATCATATGTCCTTGACTTTTCAGATGTCCACCTGAACCTCTTTCAGCATACTTGAGTATGATTCAAGGTCAACTGTAGGGAACGGCAGTCAACTTCTCCTGACTTCTGGTAGTTCTTTACATTCTCCACAGAGATCTCTCTAATTGAAAGGAGGTGCCCAAAACTGAGATGTGTTCTTCACCAAAAGCCTTTTTGAGCTCAGTGGAGTGGAAGAATTATTTCACTGCTCTTGTGTTTGTCAGTCTTTCTCTACATTTCAGTAAAGCAGTCACATTTTTTGCAACACCAAATTGCTGTTGACTCATTTTCTTTGTGAACTGCTGTGAACCAAGACTTCTTTCTGTAAAGTAACTGCTTAGCCAGTTTGTCCCCAGCTTGCAGTCAGTTGTTCCCAGCTATATGTCATAGTTTCTTGCCTTACTAAATTACATCCTGTTTACCACAGATCTTTGTTTCCACTCGTCATGATTTGTTCAATTCTAATTACATCTTCGAAAATGCTCGCAGCTCTCACCTGAACAGGATATCCTCCACAAATATGATAGAAATATTCTCTATCCTATTGCATCACAGAAGTTTAGGACTCAACATGTAAGTGTCTGGAGATCTCCCTAGCTACAAACAAGATTTCTTATTTGATGGTGAATCACTTGACACCACTTCTGAGTGCCATTTTCTAACCATTTCATGTAAGTTATGTATAGCCGGTGCTCCTCTGTCGTTCTTATGAGAGTATTAGATGATACAGCATCAGAAGCCTCGTTGAAGGCAAGATTCTGTGATTTGGTTTTGAGATGTTATTGTTGATTATTATTGATCTTCTCATCCAAGGCATTACAAATAATGTGCTTATTTATTTCTTCCAGTATTTTGCCTGATACTAAATAAAGCTGTCTGGCCTCTGATTCCCATTCTTTTCTTTCTTAAGGTAGGCACCATTTCCTTTTTCCTGGTCTCATGGAACCTCAATTATCTTTTCTGAGTTCTTGAAGGTAATTGCTAATAGCTTTGAGATTGCTTAGCCATTTCCTTAAATATGTTGGCTGAAACTTACCTGGCACATGACTTTTTGAAGCATCTTACTTGAGTAGATTCTGTTTCTTTCCTTAGCTTAGCTTGATCATTTGTTTTTACATTGCTAATGTTAACTGTGTAAGCCATCTGATTACAGCTGACACTTTTGAAAAGAATAAAGAAAAAAATGAGGCTCATGTGACTTGGTAATGATCTCCTCACCCACCTGAGGACAGGTCAGTTCTTCCCTGATAATCTTTCACGTAAGCTTTTTGTTGTTACGCTCTACAGCGCTTTTATAGTTTTAGCTTTTTGTATGTTACCTTTTCTGTGTTTTCTCAACCTACTAAAACAATTCCTTTGTTGTCCATTTTAATAATTTAACCTAGATTCTGCTTTTTTTCAAAAGCTGAAAGCCATTGAGATGGCTTCGATTTAGCCAGACTGTTCATGCTAGCTTGCTTTCCCATTGTGGTGGTCTGTTTGCATCCTTCCTGTTCATTCTATAGGGAAATGGCAAACTTTCAGAGTGTACTTTTCCTTAGATTTGCCACAGTGGGGTTTGGCATTCAAAGTGTGAGTTTACTGAAACATACTTTCTTCAAGTCTATTGGTTTGATTTTCCTTCCTTCCCTTTTGAAGAGTCATTAACTCTTCAAAGCCCATAACCACTATCACCCATATAGTCTCCCAGATTCCTTTCTGAGCAGGTATTTAGCCAGTTCCTATGCTTTAGATTATTTTATTTAAAGATCTTTTTTGTTTGTTAGTTGCTAATGTCTTTGCTGTGATGCTGTTCTTTTCCTTTCCTTTTTGCCATTATCCAAATATTTTCACTAGCTTTGTACCTTATGTTCCTTTTCTCCTACCTGTGCTCCCTGAACAAACTCTACATTTTCATAACAATAACCAGTAATGATAATTTATTAGTAATTTTGATTGACTATTATGACTTTCAGTTCCTCTTGTTTATTACTTGTATCCTTACATAAGCATGCAGCATCAGAGTATAATGTCAGGGGAACTTTTTTGCTTAGTATTCTTCTATTGTAATATTCAATAAAATTGTTCCCCTCCGCTCCCTTAATTTTTGTTCTTTCTCCCTGCTTTTGTGGTTTTTCTGAACCCTGTGGTGTGATACAAATAATTTGAAGATTATTTCATTTACACCAGCTACAGACAACTAGGAAAGATATGTAACAGTAACAATGATGAAGTGAGGGACTGGTGTGTACCATACAACTGGCCAAATAATCCTGCTTTTCTGTTCTCTGGGAAAAGCTCTCCTTTGTCTGCTTGCCTTGCCAGCTTTGACACTGGTTTGTTACAGCACAGCAATGCAAAAAACCATAAGCCATCTCTGCCTGTTTGCATATTCAGAATTTACTTTTCTTTTCCTACAGCATGCATTAAGGGGAGTTAACCACTTGGCTGTATCAACTTTCAGTAGCTATGCTCTTCAGGTGAATTAAAAAAAATCTCCAAAAATCAGACTTCTGTGTTATTGCTGCTGCAAGTCATTGTGCTTCAACCTTTACCCCGAAGTGTCCCTGCAGCAGGTAGCAGTGACAGGAGGGGAGGCTGGAAGCGCAGCAGCTGGCCTCCTCACATTGCAGCACCCCGTCGTTTAGCCATAAGCTGTGGGAGCACCCCACTGTCCTGAGGGGCACAGCGTTCCCAGCTCCCCCTCCCAGCGACAAGAAAACAAGGTACAAACAGCGCCCGCACAGAGAATCCGCGGTCCCGAGGGGGCTGCGCACAGCTTGCTGTCTGTCACACAACAGTTACTTTATTTAAGGCTTTATTTATTGCCTAAGGTTTTGCTGAAGAATAGTGACAACCTGTATACATTTTGTGGTTAATTTAAATGTAATTTGTTTCACACACAAGACAAAAAAAAAAAAGAGAAAAGAAATCAACAGGAGAGCCTTTCATTATTTAAACATAAACAATGCTGATATTTACACATACACATATATTTACTATTTAAATATTAAATATTTGTTTAAGGATACAAAAGCACTCTTGATAAGCAAACACAATCTCCTGCTGTGTGAGACTGGAGCACGAAAGCAAACGTAAAAAACCAGGTGTTGTGTTTTGTTTTCAAATGGTACCGTGATTTGTAGGTCACTTCCACAGCTCTTCAGTTGCCTTCAGGAATGTTGACGCGTTTCAGCGGCAGCCTTTCTGCGAGCTGGCTCGTTTCCCACGGGCCCAAGAGAACCGTTTTCCGTAGGAGGCCGGCGCTCCCGCGAACCCCCCCCGAGCCCGGACACCGACACCGTGCCTCGCCGCCCAACCGGCCCCCGCAGGACGGGCCGGTCCCGGCGGTGGCGGCCTAACTCGGGGCAGCTCGCACCCCCCCCCCGCCACTCGCACACCGACTTCCTCTGGGCTACCGGATCCCTCTCACCCCGGCGGCGGCCGCCGCCTCGCCCGAGCGGCCGGACCAACGGAGGGGCCGGTGGGAGCTGCGGCGGCGGCGGCGGCGGGGAACGACCGCTCCCGCCCTCGGTGCCGGCGCTCGCGCCGTGTCAGCGCGAGGAGGAGGGAGGGGAGCGGCGCGGCGCTGCGCGGCGCGCGCGCGCCTCCGCCCGCCCTGCCATCCGCCCGCTCCTCCGCCATCCGCCCGCCGCCGGAATGTGGCCGGCGCTGTCCCGGCCCTGAGGCGGCTGCGCGGCCCGCCGAGCCGTTCTCGCCCGGCCTCTCGCTCCCCTGCGCGGAGAAGGCGGTGGCGGAGGGCGGGCTGGAGGCGGCGGCAGAGCGAAGAGGACGGGTCGGTTTGCCAGCGGTGAGAGAGAGGGGGACGCTGCCTCGGGCCTCCTTCGGCGGGGTGGGGGGTCTCGTGAGGGGTGGAGGCGGGAAGCGTCGTGGCTCCCTCAGGAGAACTGGCGGCGGCGGGAGGGGGGTAGGCACCGGCTCGCCCCACCCCACCCGCCCGGTGTCACGGGGCAACAGTGCCCGGTGACCTGAGGTAGCTTCC
>WHYT01015346.1:53977-75340 GCA_009806455.1 Tetrax tetrax
TAAATGCTAATTGGATTAGCTAGCATTGATTGTACTTGTAAAGGGCATAAATTAATACGTGTCAGTAAGAGGCATGTATGCTAGTGTTATCTGTTCTTCAGCAGCTGTCTCTTCTGCCACTAACTTGTGTATGTGGACAAATCTTAGGCCTGAATTATTGTTTGTTTCATTTTGAAAAGAATTCCCCCACCTTATTTTTAACTTTATTTTGTCTAAGACGTAGCTTCTCCTCCATGACTCTTATTTGCGCAGACTGCAGAAATAAAAATAAAAAGGAAGTACCTTGATGGGAGATTACCTTTGTAGCTAGCGGCTTACCTGACACTTTCACTCATCTGGACTCATATTTCATCTGGTGTTCATGATGCTTCTTCCTCCTAATATGTAAATTTTAGGGTTTCAGATCAGTGGTTTTGTTTTGTTTTTAAATTTTCTTCTCATATTCCTTCAGACCTTTGACTTGTAGTGATTGATGATCTCTGCTGAAGAGGAGAGATGGTGCTTCTCTGTTTGGCTGTACATGTCAGGTGCTTCCTTGCGTAAGTCATACTGCACTAAGTACCCACCACATGCCTACCATTCCTCTAGAAGGGTTCTTCACCCTGATGATCTTCAAATTAAGATAAAACCAGTATTCTTCCCCAAGTGACTCCAAACTTAATCTTTGCGATGTTTAAGTGATTTAGTAGCTTATGCATAATCCAGAGATTCAAGTCAGAAAAGCTGTTTCTCTCCTTTATAATAATGTCTCAGTATTCATAGTGCAGTGTGTTTAAGAAGTGCTAGTTAGAATTTATTTGAAAAGTTGTGGAGGTAGTATGTTTTTGAAGGAGAGCAGACATTTTCTTGTTTTATATAGTTCTGTTTTGATCATATTTTTCTTAAGTTGTTATTCTTCGGCTGTAAGATTGACCTGTAAAAAAACAGTTTGCAAAGCTGCTGTATCTAGGCACCCGGTACAACAATAAAAAAGTTTGCTGTCCATGAACAGACTAATTATTTACTGTTGTCTAAGTAGTAGACATTTGCATTCACAGAGGAGAGACTGTTGCCAAAATGAACTATGTGGTTACTTTCTAGCTGTGGGAGTTTTGTTTTATTTTGAGGGGTCTTGTTGTGGGTGTCTCCCCGCCCCGCTTTGGAAAGACTTTTGTTCTTAACATTGTTTTCCTGGAAATTAGAGTAATTTTATATAAATATAGGTGCATGTATTTTAAAATATAGTGATACAGCAGTCATCTCTCTATATTGGGTTGATTTTAATCTTGGAAAACAGTATGAGCATGCCAAGCAAATGCTTGCTTGTTTTCTGTTTTGTTGTTTTTTTTTTTTCCCCTGTGTATGCTTTATGTAGCTGTTCACTGCCAGAGATAAGACACTAGGAAACAATTTCTGAGTAATACACCAGTAGTTAGTATGAACATGGAGACGTGGCTTTTTGTATAAAGTTTACAGAAAGAGAAGTTTAGATTAAGGATAAAATTATAGTGCTGTGGTTGGTGAGATTTAAACAAATTGACACTTAGCATCATCATCTGCTTATATGTCCACTTAATCAATAGAGAAAAGAGTTTGAGGGAAGATGGTTAGCTCTACTCTTCAACATACAATATAATAAGGAATTTTATAAGATGTTCAGTCTTTCATTGAAAAGCTAAAGCTTTTTCTGTTGGAAGTGTGTGTTAGCTTTCTGGGGAAGATATGCCTCTCATTAATTAATGAGCAAGCAGATAGGATTAAGAGCTCTGTATGCCTTTAATTAATGTTAGCAAGCTTATGGGGTGAGAGCTATGATAACACATAGGCTTGACACATTTCTTAAAAGTAAGATGTTGTGGTCAAGACGTTCAGTTATGTGTGTGTGTAACTTACCAGTATCTGTCCAGTTTCCAGTTCCCTAAGTGGCAAGTCAGAATGTAACCACATCACTTTGGTAACCTAGAAATCTGAGTCACATAGCATCTGTGATTTCATGTTCAGTTAGCTTAATGCTCTTTTTGCTTTCATGCATTGTATTGTGTGGCTCAAAAAAAGGGAATCAACTACACTTTTCAGTGTGCACCTGCACTTCAGACATCTGTTAGCAGAAGATGAATCTCTGCATAGCTATGTTGGATCTTCCTCTTCAGAACGTTCTCAGAGATTCCCTTGAGGAACCGTAGTTCTGAAGGAGGTAGAACTTACTTACCAGTGGGGGCTGAGATCATCAGGCAAACTATATGACTTTGAAAGTCAGTCTTTAATACAGGACTTGATTTATTTGTCTGATAAAAGAAAGTAAGAATTAGCCTGCCATTGACTCTCATCTTTCAGGAAGACAGGAAGCTTCCTTTCAAAACATGTTTCTTGTTACTTTCTGAAAGTAGATAGATCAACATTTGCATTGCTTTGCTGTTGTCTTTTCCTTTTATTACATAGCTGTACATTTTGTCAATTTTTTGTTGTTGTTTTTATTGGTTGTAATGCTGAAACAAAATTAAGCGAAAACTTTTTCTTCTCCCCCCCAACTAACAGTGAACTTGAGCAGTAACTTAGAAATATTTGTTCAACACAAACTGGAAATAAACCCATTAATGTCTGGTAACTACTTCAGAAAACTCTTTCGTGTAAAAATTGGGGTTTGCTTTAGGGGACTAGTTTGATGAGGGAGTCTTTGAATCTAATCAGGTCTGCAAAACAGCTCCCTTCTGGAAAGTCAATTGCCCTATCTTTGATTATTTTTCTCTTGTGATAGTGACTGTGTGTTGCCAACAGTGCCCTGTCTTGAGCTACTCTGCCCAGCAATCCCGTGGACACACATTGCTAACTCGGTATTTGTCTTTATGTGTTTTTGCAAGTTTGGATTCAATATGAAATACATGGAAAAGTTAGAGAGAAAAGGAATTAGGAGCATTTCTGTCCAGTGTCTCTTTCTCAGATGCAGTGCTGAATCCACTCAGGTTTTCCAGAACTGCTGTTCTTCAGCTTCTTCTGCTCTTCAACTACTTAGGCTACATTATAAAGGGAGCTGCAGTGAACCTGGAATGCCTTCCTGGAAGTAAGTGGGGAAGCTGCTAGGTTTGGGCCTCCTACAACTTAGTACTGTACATATGTGTAGCCAGTTCTAGTTTCTGGCCCCGAAACACCTATCTATATCCCAAGTAGTACGGCTTAGATTTTATCTGGGACTTTGTATAAGCAAAACACTGGAAACTGAAGTGCAGCAGAGAGATGAAGTGACTTGACCAAAACTACACAATAAAAAAAAAAGAAAAAAAGCAACAGCTTGTCTTCAGTCATAGACTGTTCAGTAGGGCCTGTTGCGACAGGGCTGGGGTAATGGTTTTAAAATAGAGGGAGGTAGATTTAAATTAGATATTAGGAAAAAAAAATTTACAGTGAGGGTCATAGAATACTGGCCCACGTTGCCTAGAGAGGTGGTGGATGCCCCATCCCTAGAAACGTTCAAGGCCAGGCTGGATGAGGCTCTGAGAAACCTGATCTGGTTGGAGATGCCCCTGCTCCTTGCAGGGGGTTGGACTGGATGACCTTTGAAGGTCCAACTCTAACCATTCTATGATTCTGTGATAGTAGTATCACTACAACTTAAGGTATTCTCCAGGGCAAGATCTACCTATCCACCTCCTCACTCTTAAAACTAGGTAAATCTGATTAATTACTTTATATGTCCAAAAAAAAGAAAGCCCCTTCTGACATTTTTACCTTTAAAGATTTTAATCATTTTGTCGTAATTGGCTTTATTTAGGAAAATTTCCTCCTTTATATGTATTACTGGGTTTCTGATTTTTTTTTTTTTTTTTTTTTTTTGTGTGGTAGTGTTCATCAAAGCATGGAAGAAAAATTATCTTCTCTATAGGGAAGAGCATGACTGTTCAAGACACTTCTTGTGTAGAAACTACTTCCTTGCGGTAGTAGCACATACTTCCCAGTATTTCTTACTGTGAGGAGAACTTTGAAAGCACAGTTTGTCATCTTTTTGAAGGTGGTGTTGGAAGAGCAGTTCTGACTTTTGGCTCTGGTGGTTTGAGAAGTTATCATCTGGTCTGAGATTTTAATCCTTGGAGCGGTGTTGGCAGTACGGAAGGTGTATTCCCACCTTGGCCGTGTTTGTGCATTTGGAACTGAACTGCACTAGCAGCTTAAACTAAGCTGCTGGGCTTCGTGCAAAAGTTGCTGAGGTGCGTTATGTTTGACTTTCCTATCCCTGACTATCAGCCCCTCTCTGCTGGTTGCTGCCCTCCCAGTAAATTTAAACTGATAAAGCAAATGCTAAACCTCTTTCATCAGTATTCTGAGATGGCATTCAGCTTCAGGATTGTCTGCTGCTAACTTCGGGGAATAAGCTTGACATGATTGTAAATTGTACAACTGTCTGTATGTTCTGACTAATGCACTCAAGAATAAATTCTTACATTCTTAACTTTCAGCTTTTCATCAGAAAGGATGATAGAAAATGCAGCTTAGGTATGAGTTTAATGGTAGGGATCTGTTCTTAGGTTTTTGTACATGTCTAATAGGTGACTTAGGTTACTTACCTTTTATGGGAAAACGGGGAGTTCAAGTGTGTAACTCAGTAATGAGTAAAAAAGGAGTAGGTTCTCAATGACAAAAGGGAAATGACATAACCATCACTGACTGGAGGTGACTGGAGAGTCCAGAATACATGTCTCTCTTCTTTTTACTAAAGAATAAAAAAACCCAAACCTTCAGATGTTCTACTCCTCTGCTTCCCCAAATAACCTTAATGCATGATTCTTTCAGAGAGGTTTTTATTCTTTTTACTGCTTTTCCTCAAAAGTGGCTGAAGTATTAGATCAGCCTTTATCAGCACAGTATTAGATGTGCCTTTATAACGTAAAAATAGAAACTTTTTCCCTCTAAGTAGCTTACTGCTTAAGATGGAATAAGTCTCAATAATCTTTGTGAGACTCTTAGTTATATTCTTAAACTTTGGCATGAACTTTACTTGAGTTACTTAATTTGAAAAATGACTTGATCATTATTTTTGGTATTTGGTATATTTGGTAAATATATATATTTTTGATCATTGTTTTGTCTCTGGCATTAAAAACATTTTTTTTTTTAATCAAAGACTGATTTTAAAATAGTCTGTATAAAGCTTTTGCTTTCTAAATAGTGTGTGACTAGAATGAAGGAGAAAATGAACAGTCTGTTGACTCTGAGATTTTCATTTTCAGTATGTACATTTTCCATGAATGATCTAGAGCACTGTTACTAATGTGTTATGTGGCAAGTTCACTAGCGTGGACATCAAGAGGTTGTCTTAGCAGAAGACCTGAGCGGTTTGTAGACTCGTTCTTGAGCTAAAGAGCACAGAACTGCGTTCTTCTGGTTAGAGACATTTGCTTCTGGAACGTCTGACCTGTTTGTGTTTGCTATACTGAAACTGCTGTGGCTTTGCTCTGACTGAACCGGGACAGAGGGCGCTGATGTGAATGACACCGATGGCAGGTTGGAGTAGGCTATAATAAAAGGCTGGAAGTAGGGGTTCTGGGGTGCTAATTTGTTCAGCTAACATAGTTGTGTGTGGAAAAAGGTGCGTGTCTGCGCTGGATGTGGTGGTTTAAACTGATTTTAAAGACAAACTTGGAGTACTTTTAAAGGCCTTGCAATTCAAATGTAATTGCAAGAATGTGTGTGGTATGCTTTTAAGTATCTGAACTGAATGAAGAGCTCCTTGCATTCATCTAATGTTTACAGCATTTCCTTTGTCTTTCAGATTAAAATTTAGGAAGCGGGAATTCTCTTAAGCTGCCTTTATCCACATAGGGCAAGAACAAATATTTTGTATATCAGTATGCTTCTCTAGTTGTATTATCATAATTTTCTCTGGCTTTACAAATGTTACTTTTCTCCTGGTTTTATTATGAAAATATTGCTGCAAAAAATTTTTTCCTGGTTCACAGTGTGCCTGGCAGATCTTACTTTGCTGCTGAAAGAAGAACTGATGATGTGCTAACATTAGCAGCTTGCATTTGCCTTTGGATAATTAATATAGTAGAACTATCTAATGTTGGGAGTTCCTGTTTATTCTCCCATAAGTCAGAACAAAAAATAAACTTAAATAGGCTAAAACATAAAAAACTGTTCAAAGGCATATCCTGTGGTCCCTCCTTTCTAGAAGGAGGTGCTAGAAGTCGTGGTGAGACTTCGTCTCTGTCATCTTCAGTAAATCCAGCAATCGTAGCTATGGGGTGGGAGGGAGAGAGGCTTCTGGTAGGCTACGTCTTTACTCCTGATTTGGCTGACAGTCATCCTCTCCTGTTTTCTCCAGTGGTGGTATTACTGCAGAGCTAATGATTACTCGGGATATTTTGTATTTGGGGAACGTAATTTTATGTCCTTTTCATTGCCTTCAAAGAGTTCGATAATAGTGGACGTTCACTTTTATATTGAGTATTTACTTGGAAACTAATATTAGTTTTGAGCTAGACTTGCTGTTTATTCCAAATTATACACAAGCTGTTAAGCAATATTTTTACAACATGACATTTGCTAAAAAATACGTAGACTTAATGACCCGTTTATAACATACTTAAAGTCTTGTCTAGTAAAACTTTGTCTTTCTTTTGCCAGAAAGATCTTTTAAAGCAAAGATGCTTTAAAAAAATACCTGAAAAAAAAACTTATTCCAGCAGTGAATCCATTACCTACTCTTGGGTGGAGCTCAGATTACATCATCTGTCTGAAAAGTATTCATGTTTGTGAGTTCATTCTTAGTCTGGAGATAGGAAAGACAACAGAGTGCTAAACTGCTAATCGAAATTTGTAATCTCTCTGTGAATATTATAGCTGTTGTTTAGTGGCTTTTTTTTTATAATGTGAAACAAGTTTTTATGCTGTCCAAGTTGGTTATCTGAAGAACTTAAATTCTTTGGTTATTCTGAGTTTTCTGTGTATAATACCCTCACTGGGTTGATGGGTAAAACTGTGGCTAGGTTAGGGAGAGGGAGAATCTTTTTGTGGAGTTGCATATGTGAATGGTTATGACAAGCCAAGTTTTTGAAAGAGCAAAAGCATGTTAACTGTAGTTTCAAAAGTGATATAGAATGTTTTTGTGTTGAAAGTAGTCTAGTTCCCACACTTGTGTTTGGTCTGAAGTTGCTAAACTGCCTGTTGTGGCTAGCATGTTAAGTAATGCCTGTTCAGAATGGTGGAGAACATGCATGTCTTTTTTTAAGTGCTGCTTTTGTGGCTCCCTATGGCTAGACCTAAATTTGCATTCTTGATCACTTGGTGGTTTGGAACTGTAACTTAAAAGCAAGCGTGGCACAGTTCTGCGCCTTGGTACTGCTATGAAAAGCAATGCGAAGCCAAAGCTGTCCTTGTTCACCAGTCACAAGAGAAGTTTGGTTGAGCTAGCCCTCTTTGGGCAGTTTCCAGCCTTGCAAAGGCAACAATAGCAGTTTGTTTTCTCCTGGGCTATATGTGACTATTCCAGATTCTGAGTCTTAAGCACAATAAATTCCAGCACTCAGCCATAGTAATATTTTTCAGGAGACTGAAATGGAAATAGACTTTATCTGGAAGTGCATGCTATTTATCAAGTTTATCTGAAAATATATTTTCTCTTTTTTTAACACAGAAAATATATTAAATGTTGATCGATTTAAAATGTAAAAAGTCTAATATACAATATTCTTCATTCTAGCTCTTCATTCCCTAAGAAATCAGGGAAGACATTCTGATCTAACATAGGTGGTGCTGTCTTTATTTGGTGGATACCTACAGTAGCTGTCCTCATTCTGAAGTGCTAGAAATGGTTTTCATTCTGTGTTTTTATATGAACTTGTAATATGCAGGCTTACCATTATTTTTCCCTTTTTTTTTTTTTCCCCCTTCTTTCCCTAGATTTTATTTTTATTGTGCAGAGAAGGGAAAACTTGTTAACTATTTCCATAATATTTTAATATTTATAGTTTTGTTTTTGGTTTGGTGATTTTTTTTTTTTTATTAAGCAACGTGGTTAATTTTAACTGTGTTGCAGGTAGTTTCAGAGAAATTTGCTGAGAAGGATGTGGTTGTGGTTTAGTATCACCTTTGACTTCATCACCTGTAGATATAAAGAATAATAAAAACAACTTTAACATAATTGCTAACTATGTTTTCATGTGGAGAGCATAAACTTTGATATGCAGCTTTTTGTAAAATCAGTCTTCAGGTAATCTATATCTTCACACAACCTTTGTGACGCTCTGCATCAGAAATATAGCTGTATGAGGGAGAACAACGGGCAGGAATTCAGGAGGCAGAGGGAGCAGGCTCTGGAAGATGAAAACAAGGAGAAGTGGAAGTTCCAAGGTGAACTTCCTCATGTGTTATCTAATGGATAACAGCCACTGCTGTTAAATCACAGTGTTTTTAAACACCCTCCCTAAAAATCATAGCTGCTATTTAAAAAGAGATTCCTTATACCAATGAAATTGGGATTTGAGGAATATAGTATAACACATTCATATAACTTGAAATATTGTATTATTCTCCAATAACTTCATATTACACCTATTAACATACTGTTTACAGTTTCAAAACTGATTATGTAATATTTTTCCTTCTTTGTTGGGTTCTTGCAGCAGGTGGAGAACACTGACCCGAGATGGAAGTCAAAACATCACTTAGCAAAGCCAGTAGGATTCCTGAGACTGTATCCACATTAATTAATGAAGAATTTGTCCTAGTTCATCAGCAATCCGAGGACATGTCTGGAAAAGATGAAAAACCTCAGCTAAAGGTTTACTATTACTTTATTTTAAATGCATAGTAAGATTTGTATTGATCAGAAGATTGCAACTTCTTTTGAACATTTAAGTAAAAATACTTGCGTGTGCTTGAGGAGACTCTTAGACTGTCATTTTTGTCCTTATTACCTGTGAAAATGACTAAGATTAAGCAAATCTGTCCAGAAGTGGCAGTTCAGATTTTCTTTTAATAACTTGTTCCAGAGTCAGCTTTGTTAGTATTCTGTGGTTTTATACATTAGTAAAGGAATAAAAAGTTCTTTTCAAAGAATGAGCTTCAGATTAGAGCTTGGGAAGTATTCTTTATTTAGGGATCAGAGGCTCTGAATGTTGTTATCTTAAAAGCACATAATTAGGCTGTGTAGCAATAGACCACAGAGTCTTGGGTTTTATTTTTTCAGTAGCAGACTATTTTAGGATTTGAGCAACAGTTGATTGGTTAATTACAAATTTCCCCACTTGAGTTGCAGTAGCTGATAGACTGGTTTTGGTTCACTTGGAACAATAGGAATTTGTTCCTCTGGAAATGACAATAAGTACTTAGTCTGTCTTTGCGTAACTATTTGGCACTTATTTACAACCAATCATTTCTGCCTGTATTAAACACTAGCTGCTTATTTAGTAATTGTGTCTGGAGAGAGGCAGGTGAACTGGAGGTAGAATCCATGATGGAACTTTATTATTTGCCGTGGGTTTTTTTATCTGAAAAGCTAGCACTTGTGAAAGGCTGTATTTTTTTCCTAGGGAATGTGTCTTGTAGTTTTCTTGCCATTTCCTTACACTTGCACCACTCCCATGTGAGGGACAGTTAGTGAAACTACTGAAATGGATTGGATATGACTGAGAAAGTAAAATTTTCCAGAACGAAGTCTGATCTCCGTGTTCTGAATGGATGATCTAAACACACAAACCTGTTATTTTGAGAGGTCTGTAGTTCTTACATGGATGGAGGTTGGACTAGCAGTGAGAATGTGCATTATATGTCACGGGAAGAGATACTGGGTTATATTTGATTTCACGTTGTTGATTCTGAGATCTTTGGCTCCAGTGTGTGCTTTAGTGCTAAGCTTTGAGGTATATGTTCGTGTCCTCTATAACACAGGAAAATTGCTGTCAGTGTTGACTGGTGGGTGGGAAGAGCAGCTGACTGCCGTGTGAAACTAGAGGGCAAGTATCTGGCTCCACTGCTGGCGTATCGTGTGACTCTGGAGGAGGAATGCAGCCGTGGCCAGGTTACTTGTCCTCCCTGTGTTTTGCCATCTAGAAAATTAGACTAATCATCTTGTGAAATGCTGATTCTACAGATGGAGAATTATGTGAAAAATAGATAAGTCTGTAACATCCTTTTTATTTGCTAGAAGAATGTTATTCTGCTGATTCTGCTGCCTGTCATTTTCCATAAGCCTGTATAGAGTGGTGAGCAGACCTTGAGGAAGGGGCAATATAAGAATTAGGCAAAAAGACATGAATGACTAGTTAAAATGAGCTCAATTATCATGGAAAAAGATGCTTTATTCTGGACATCTTTTTTTTTTTTTTAAAAAAAAAACCTGATTTATTGGAGAATGCTGAGTTTCTCTTATTCTCAGTAATTTTTAGAAAAAGAAATGTGGCGCTCTTTATTTTGGTCATTTAAACTACCCACAAAGCACAGGTTTTCATTTGCATTGAGATTATTTTTTTGAATACTGCACACCTGAAAAGTTGTCATCAAACTGAATGTTAAGGTTTTTTATTTGTACTTTTCAGTTAGTAATACTAATAATTCAGCAACTACACAATTTTCTTACTGGTTATTGCTCATTAATATAGTAACTTCTAACTTTTGTAGCATTGGATATTAAAAAGCAAAAGATAGAACGAGTCATGTTCTTTGAGTGTTTAGTGGGTATCAGCAGCTTTGTGTGATTAGTTCTATTTAGTGAAATGGATATCTCAGCTGTATTATGATACAGTCTCATAGGTGCTTTGTGTGTTGTCTTATTTAGCAAAGTTTCTTAACTTCTGCAATTAGTAAGACTCTATGTTTGAAACATAATAGTGAAAGTAAAGCTACAGATAGCTTTAAAAAATATATTCTCCCTCTGCTTACAGGTATTTTCAAATGGAGATGATCAGCTGGAGAAGGCAATGGAAGAGATACTGAGAGATTCTGAAAAAGACCAGCACAATTTCACTGCTCTTGGAGAAGGTTCCAGTGATGCAAGCAGCCAGGCAACTGGAGATGGGTCAGCAGGTCAAACGAGTCAGCCATCTTTGCACCTTGTTTTAGACCCTTCTACTACAGGTATTGCTAAAGTGCTTCCTCCCTTCTCCCCAGATCATATATGGCATTTTTTTCCTTTATGCAATTTTAAGTTGACCTTAAAATGAATGTAAAGCTTTCTGGAGCTTCATTCTAAAGCTGTCCTGGAGAATATCCTGGCACATCCCCTCCTTTTCTGAGATTATAGGCAGGAATAGGCTATCATCAGATAGATACTCTGCTGCTCTGTTTTGGTCAAGATAATTTTCATCTTATCTCCTAACTCATCTCCATGGATGAGTTAGGAGTAAGTGCTGGGTAACATGCAAAATAGACTCCAGATGTGGTAGAGATGCTGCAGGGTTTCAGGGCAGTGTTCACTGACAGTACTACGCTGAGCAAACTGATAAACTTTTCAGCTCTGGTTTTGTCACTAAGTATCGGTAAGGACAGCTTTGTGTCTGACACTAGCTAGGAGTGATTTTGGTACTTTGCTGGCATTTGAAATCTTGATTAAAAAGGGAGGATTGAGAGCTTTTTATGTAAACTGGTTTTTTTGGTGTTTTTTTTTTTTTTTTTTTTTTTTTCCCCAAGCCCATCTGTTACTTTGGTCCAGAAGTATTTAGAAGCTATTGAATAATCTAAGACTGAATTTTAGAAATTTGCTCATGTTGCTTTGATTTATGCTTTTGTGAAAGAGCTCATCTGAATTGTTTTGTTTCATTTGTGTTTTTACTTTTTTACTTTCACTGCACTGACTATTCATAACTGCTAATATTTTGTGCAAAATAGCAGTCTACAGATATTTCAGTGTTTGCTTTGCTAGACTGTTTGTAATAACACTGAAACGTAATGTAAGAAAATGAATAATTTACCAAAGAACTTGAGTATTTTTTTTTCTTTCCCCTTCAGATATCAGCAATATAAGGCAGTGGCCATCTCTGTGGGCCTTGAATTAGAATTCTTTTTCCCTCAGTAGTATACAGAACACTTCTGTGGCATTGTATCAGATGATTCCCATAGCATCTGTCTGGGAAGTAAAAAAAAAAAAATTTTTTTTGCAGTAGAATAAAATAGACAGTTTATGTATAATGGAAACTTCTTTTTCTTTATTACATGTATACTGTATTTTTGATAAACTTACCTTACTGGCTCCCTGCTTGATGTGCTTCAAACAGAACACCAGCCTTAGCATGGATGAACAAAGAAATAATTGTAGATGCATTCACACCCCCTCCCCAATTGAAATAATCCAATTTTGCAATCTTTATGATTTATGTATTATGGAAATATTAGTTATAGTAATAAGAAATAGGAATAACAGGGAAGATTACTTGGAGAGGTTTGGAATGTCCATCTTTTGAGATACCAAAACTCATCTGGATGGGGCCCTGAGTAACCTGATTTGAAAGAAAGAAATCTAACCTCTTCTGTCTTTGACTAGGCATTAAAGTGAGATGACCTCTAGAGGTCTTTTCCAACCTTGATTACTCTGATTCCAAACTTAACAAATTTTTTTTTCCACCTCGTCTCTCGTTTCTCAAATATCGGAATGTCTTAAAACAAAACAAAACAAAACAAACAAGCCCACCAGGAAACAACCAAAAGCTCCCGCAAGATTGCCCCTGTCTATAGTAGTGTGACAGTGGAAAAAGATTCCTTCTCCTCTGCTGGATAGAGGAACAACAGCTATCCCTCTTATTTTCTCCATCTCCCCGATGGTTTCTTGCAGTTAATGGAGCTATTCCAGGAATGTGACCCACTTTTAATATATCTACACAAGCTTCAAAGACATGGGAGAGAAGAGAAGAGAATTAGAAGCATCCTTCTGGAAAATTATGATTAGGAATTAGAAGGAGGTATAAGCAAACTAAAATAAAGAACATCTGGGGAATAGAGCTTAAGGAAAAATTGTGTTCTAGCACTGCTAAAAATAATCAAAAGACAGTTTATCCCTGAAACATGCATTAGACTAGAATAGACTTCACGTTAATATTAAGCTGCTGAATGTATTTTTTTTACTATTGGAGCTGGACTTTTGACCCCCATGTCTATTCTTAGAAAAAGTGGGAGATTTTGCTATGGAACTCAGTCAGAAAACAATGTGTAGCAATAAAAACAAATGGTTAAAGAAATGGTTTCTTCATTTTCAGAAATCTCTGCACCAAGGCCGTCTTCTCCCAGTGAACCTCTAGAAGAGGACAGTGTGTTGTTTAACAAACTGACTTATTTAGGTTGCACAAAGGTGTCTGCCCCTCGAAATGAACCAGAAGCTCTACATGCCATGGCAAACATGAAATCCTCAAGTCAAGCCCCTTTACTTGTAACACTTTATGTTCCAAACATTCCAGAAGGCTCTGTAAGGTAACATACAAATATTTCTTTTTGTTACTTGCACAGACACATAAAAGGTGGATTCTGACTTTGTTACTCATAGAGGGAAGTAGAATTGCTGGATTTGTGCCTGAAGTTCTTGCTGAAGGCGGTTATTTTTGAGAAATTCCTCTGAAGCAACAAAACACATGCTCAAATTTAACATGCAGTGCATAGTTGATTATAATAGTTGCCATACAGTGTCAGCAAAAGCATATTTCTACCTGCATCTCTGCACAAATATGATAATAAGAGAGATACTGGAAGGGGAAAACTGATAACGCCTGTTTTCTCCCAACCTCCCTAGTCTGTCATCCCCTCTAAGGTAAACAGGTTAAGACAGTAGTAGACCTGCTGGCCTTGGGTTAGCTGAAGAAGTTTGTTCTACTCTTCGGTCTATGCTGAGGACTTGAGGTGCTAGTCTCTGTTTCCAGGCATTGCTGTGCTAAAGCAAAGTCTCACCTCTGTCTGCCTCGTGATGCATATGCTGATAGTCTCTAGATACTAGAAAACATTCACTTGCCCTTTGTGAAAAGGGTCTTTTAATTAGCAGTGAGACAGTCAAGAGTTCTTAATCAGGGTGCGCTAAAAGCACACCTGTAGCAGACTTGCATCCAGAAGTAGGGAGCATTTCAGTATTCAAGACGTTTATTTTTAAACTCTGATACCAAGATATCTGAAGGATATGGTTAGATTTCCTTCCGTTCCTGTGCTCTGCGAATGTATTGACTGTCATCTTGCGCAGAAAGACAGAAAGACCTTCGAGCGCATATATTTCTTCTATATTGCTCTTGGAACTCAATTTAAGATTTAGTTTGATGTTATGGCAGTATTTCATTTGAATTAGGAGATTACACTGCATGTTTTTATGATGACAACTCTCACATAGACACCGGATGTTAGGTGTGCTGTGCCTATTTTCATAGACATTGTGGCCATTCAGGAAGGTTGTTTTCAAAGTGAAACTGCAGGTTCCTGTGGTCTTTAATTGCAGAGGACTAAGCAAAGGGCTGCCTAAGAATCTGCACAGAACTGTCAAGGTGAATCCATGTGTGACACGATATACTCCATCAAAGTTCAGGTGACACCAGTGTCAGCTTTGAGGGGTGTGTCCTTTCCTGGTATCTGAACACTTGTCATGTGGGGTTCTATTTAACGTATTCCACCAGTATGCTGAATTCAGTATGCTGAATCTTCTCTGGGCTTTTCTTGCTTTTAGAAGATGAGTCTTTTATTTTTATTGTTACAGACTCAGGATTCTATTCCAGGTAACTAACGCTTATTCACCCTTGATGTGAATGGGCATACGGACAAGCAGGGAAGAATTGTGTAGCTCTGGCTACTGTTCTTTAAAATGCACTGTCTAGTTGTCCATTCTGAGACCACTAGCTCTGTTGTCTTCTTTAAAGTTTCTGAAATATTTTTTGGGGTCTAAGGTTGGGAGGAATTTAAAATTTTGTATGAGCCCCTAGGTCTGTGATTAATGTTCACTTGAACATAGCAGCAAGCATTTCCTAAGCTATACAGTCCTGCATAAATAATAAGACCAAGCTGAATAAATAATGTTTTCTTAAACAAAGATTTTAATTCTTTTATAATGTTGAATTTTCTTTGATTTTTGTATGCAAATTGCATTTTCACAGTTGCTGTGGCTTCTACATTTCTACTTGTGTTTTTCGTGAATGATTGCAGAGCGATGACAGTCATTGTTAATGCATGGTATAGAGGTACCATATTTGTCTGGATTATGGAGTATAAAAAAAATAAGTGTTAAAAGCAGAAACATTTACATCTTAAATTTGAAAAGCCTCACATTTCTGTTCCTACTGCCCATCTTGTGTAATTGAATTTAGTAGTAATTACAGTTCAGATATTTATCTAATTGCAGAAGAGTCTTTTAGGTAGACCTGTTTGTTTTACTGACCTTTTCATTTGATCTTCCTCATTCCTTCCCTTGACAGAATAATAAATCAATCAAGCAATGTGGAGATAGCCTCTTTTCCAATTTATAAGGTGTTGTTTTGTGTGCGTGGACAAAGTGGGACTTCAGAGAGTGATTGTTTTGCATTTACTGAAAGCAGCTGTGGAACTGAAGAGTTCCAGATTCATGTTTTCTCCTGTGAGATAAAAGAGGCAGTAAGTATTAAATGTTGTACAGTGACTGGTAAAAGAGATACAAGCGGTATTTTACGATGTTACTCCAGATGTGGAAATGGTATATTGTGCCTTGAAAAGTGTATTAACACATATAATGAATTTCACAGAATGTGCAGCTAGTCATACATGAATATTAATACAATATAATTTTTTTCCGTGTCTTTCAGTAGTTCAATAAAATGCCAAAGTTTACTAAGTTTACTAAGCCTGAGTTTAATTCAAATATTTTGTTTTTCAGGTCTTATTCGGGTAAATTTCACACTAAAATTGCAGTGTAGACCTTGAGAGTTACAAAGAATCATTTTACAGTACTCTGGACTAGATACTTTAGGAAGAACTACATAATAGTTTGGGAGAAAAGGATTTTCTAGGGTGGAAAAACAAAGGTTGAAAAAGAAGAAACCTCCTTGTTTTTTGTAATCTGCAAGAGCAAGCTGTTAAGTTGTGTTAAATACACAGCCTGGAAAGTATGTTATTCAGGTCCTCTAATGAGTTACATTCCTAATCTTGTCATTTCTATTAACTTCCTGAGCATTACATGAGCAGTGAATGTGACATGAATGGAAATAGGAGATGATGTTACTGAATTTGCTTGGTTATTAAACACTTGATCTGCACGTTTTGTGTATAAGAGGCATGCTTTGTGTTTAGTATAAGAGGCAAATGACAGTAACTTGATGACTTTCAAAACCACATCACAATACCTCATTGAAAATAGTCTTTCATTTGGGATAAAACTATTAATTCTTTTACTTTTCTGCAGGTCAGCCGAATTTTATATAGTTTCTCAACAGCATTCAAACGTTCTTCCAAACAAGCATCTGATCATGTTAAGGACTTTGTTCTTCCTACTCCAGATAGTGACGTGTACACTTTCAGTGTTTCCTTAGAAGTAAAAGAAGATGATGGAAAAGGAAATTTTAGGTAATCTGAATGGTAGGGGGAAAGTAGAAATATCTGAAAAAAGCATATAGCTACTTGCAGAATGCACAGCTACTACGTTGCAATAAAATTGATTTAGCCTCTTTTCATAAGTAGACTTGTTAAAAAACCTGTTGCTTTGCTTTTACAATTTTGTACCTTTTCTGTAAAAAGATTAAAAATCACGCTACCTTTTTCAAGTTAGTTTCTTTTAACTATATGATTTCTGGTAGGGATGCTCAAGGTAAGCCTGTGTAAATGGAAAAGATAGGAAGTCTGTTACAAACCTTTGTCAAACCAATTAATTTTCTTGAGTGAATACTGTCATTTTAAATACTCCACATGTCTTTGGGTACGTTTGTCTGATAAATCACCTAGACAGTTAGTTTACAAAATGTGAGCCTGTAGTCTGTTTTTCTTCAGAGCCAGTTTAACTTGTGAATAAAGGAAGTGAAGGTCTCTCAAATGAGTTGTTCAAGTGGGCTGCTACTCTCTTTTCTGTATTTATTAGTTGATCTTCTATACCTGTGCTATAGAAACTTGTTTCTTTATTCTTTTAGCCCTGTGCCAAAGGATAGAGATAAATTATATTTCAAGCTAAAGCAAGGAATTGAAAAGAAAGTGGTGATTACAGTTCAGCAACTCTCGAACAAAGAACTGGCCATTGAAAGGTAAGATTCTTCCAAAAATAATGCAGGTTAAGTTTTTGAGAGAACAGTATTTAATGTACTTTTCCCTGGCTTTGCAAGTTATGTGAGAGAAAAAAAATCAACAAAGCCAAATAAAATATTATTGCACAATATAATTATTTTATAGGTGTGCAGGTCAGTTTTAAATCTTTTTAGTTGTGTGTTTTTTAGGTGAAAGCAGGAAACATAGCCTGTAATACTCAAGCATTCTTGGTTTTTTGCCTTTTTATTGTATTTTTGAATGTCATGTTAGCATACTTATGACATTCAAATGCTTTTGATTTTACTTTCTGTTGTTTTTAAGTAGTGCAAAAACATGCATTTATTGTAATTCTGTGTTACCAGCATCTCACTATTCAGGAAAAATAACCAAGTTAGGTTGTCTGAGGTATATTAAACCTTGGAGCGTGTTAATCTGTTAGATCAGATCAGTGAAACACTACAAGTTTGGAGTCACCCTGCTGGTTAGAAGGAGCAATCTTCTGGTGGAGTCCTCAAGCTGAATAGGATTCAGGTTTTGTGATAATGGGATTCTAATGTTTGTCTTGAAGTGGTGGTGAAGACCTCAGGAATGGTTGATAACTCCTGTTATATTTCCTGGAAATTACATGAGAGGGATCTCTTAGTCAGAATAATTTGGCCTTTTTTGCAAAGCATTTGCACAAGAAGTGGACCATGCGTCTGAAGAATAACTGTTAGTGAATGTGTTCATTAACAGTAGACTCTTATTACTACAGTAGCAGTAGGTATTGTATTAATTTAAAATAGGAAATTCCTTCTCAATAGCTCTATTGATAAAAATAGCAAACACCACCAGATGGCAATCTTATCAAAAGAGTGACATAGGATAATTCAATTTTAGTGAAAAGGGAATTCAAGATAACAGGAGAATCAAAGAAAAAAAAAAAAAACAACAAACCCACAAACCTCCAGAAAACCTAGGATTGATCTCTTGACTTGCTTTCAAGCTGTTATTTCAAAAATTAAACTAAAATTTTAGACAAGAAATATACATAATTTTTAATCATAATTATTTTGTGTTGTATAATTGTACTTCTGCTATTCATTGGCTTTAAGTGCATGATGAACTCTTTTAAGCATTTCTGAATAGTATTTGATTGTTTTTTTTTTTTTTCTCCAAAAAGTAAAGTTACCTTCCTTAGAAATTAACTTTAATTTTGATACCATTTAGGATATTCAATTGGATGTTATTTTTATCACCACAAGCTTTGCTGATAAAAAGTTGTTTAATTGACATGACATATAGAGGCTTGTAAGAAATTTTATGTACTTACCTTTACTTAAAATTCAAAATCAATATAAAAGATCAATTCAGTTTACGTCAGACAGTGAGCTTCTAAGCAATTTAATGTGTCTTCAAAAGTATTTCTACGTGGAATTATAATGTAAAAAATGTTGTTGATAGCGAAATTTGGTCTCTGGTCTAAAGAGTTAAAAAATCTTTTTTTTCATGGTCTCAGAAGAGTAAACCTGGTATCACTCAGAGAAACTTCCACTTCCTAGTGTTCAGATAGGGCCTATGGCTGGGTTAGATTGATAGAGTAAAATTACTCACAGTTGAGTTACTTTGGCCCTTCCTACCTCTGTGGGCTGTTTGACCTGGCTTTTCCTATTTATATCTAGGTCAAAGCAGGTGAAGAAACGTTCTTCATTTCTGTGTCCTAGGTTTGAGTTGTATGGCACTACACAGGTTCAGTCCCACAGTGGGGGATTTCAAGTCGCAGTTGTTTACAGGATTCAAGAAGAAAATTCTAGTTAATGATCAGGGGGCTTTAAGGAAGTTGTTCTGAAGAGTGAAATAGCTTCTCATTCTGAGAAATAAGAGGATTGACTCTGTTCTCAATACAGTGGTGTTTAATTATAGTGTGCTGCCAGTCATACAGGACAGTTAATGAACAGTTATGTTGGTACAGCTTAGGTTAAAATCTAGACTGGTGTCCTTAGAACTGATGAATTTTGAAGAATATTGGTTAGTTGCTTAGTAGTACTGGAAACTCTAAAGATCATATTTCCATGTTAACTTAATTCCATCAGCCTTATCCATGGGTAGCATTTATATTTATATAAAAGGAAATATATATTAGTGAAGAATAGCTTGTCTTTTTTTGCGGGTCTAGAAACTAGTTGAATTTCAACAAAGTAGTGCACCTGCACGTAGCCACTTGGTAGCCAGCTGTAAGTGCAGAAACTGAACATGTCAGAAGTGGCAAGGGTGAGGCCCACAGTCTATGCCGGTGATTCTGAAACTTGGGTGTGTGGTTCACCCTCCTCAAATAGGAGGCTGAACATGTTGACAACTGCATAAAATCTACCTCCTCTGCAAGTGAGGTCTTGAACTCATTTTGCGCTTTGAGCTTAGTGGGAAGAGAAGCCCTTACTCGTCTAGTAGCAGGATGCTGCAAGTCATCAGAAGTTTCTGCTTCTGTGAAAGACAGAGGTCACTTATTCCTGACTCCCATTCTTCCGGAAGCATGTTTCCCAAAAATTTTGGCTGGCACACATCAGAACTTGTGTAGATCTGAGAAGCACAGCAAGAGCTAGGATCTGTGAGCTGTTGTCTTTGAAAAGCACAGATATTTTGCCTGTCTCTGAACCTTAGCCGTACAGTTTTCTTTAGCAGATGTACGAGAAGCTAGTGACCCCTCTACTATTACAAATTATAGCCTTCTCAGAGCTATTTCTACCTCAGGAACAAAACATAGTAAGTCAGTGTACTGCAACATTCTGCTCGGGCTACTTAGTCTCACGAAGAAGCCTGCTTGTGTGGTTACATGTAAGTGCTAGCATCCTAGCTAACTTGGTTGCTTTACACTGCTCTGCATTATGTTATATAAATAAAAATTGTTGTATACTGTTTTATTTACCACTTGGATTTTTAAGATTCTAGTAGTGAAAAGAGCATAGAGAAGGAAGAATACAATGGTGGATGTAAGTTACTGTTTAAGTGTAATGAGGTGGAAAATGAAAATCATATAGCCAAGCATAATTGGGGCAAACTTACTAGACGGTGTAGTAATTGCATATCTCAAGACATTTACAGTTAATAGCATTATTGAAATGATAGTTGCTATTATTTCTCTGTTCATGATACAGCGTGCTTGCCTGAAAGATTATTCTGTCTTCATTGTGAACCTATGAATTTTCAAATAATCTCTTAGAATTTATGTTTGCTGAAAAATCTAAATTTTCATTTGCATAAGTGGGTTGCCCAGATTACAAAACTGTTTTGCTGAGACTTAGAGAAGGTAGCAATGGATGGCTCTTCATGGTGCATTCAGATACCTGGTAGGAGAGTATGGAGGACATATAGCCAGACTCTTCTTGGAGGTGCAGAGTGGTAGGATTAGAGTCAATGGACACAGGTTACTTCCCTGGAAATTCCTCTGTTGAGTGAGGTCACTTGTCAGTACAAAGGGAGCTGAGCATTGGAACTGGTTGCCAAAAGAGATAATTCGGTCTCTGTGCTCGAAGATGCTCAAAACTTGACTTGCCAAGGCCCTGGGCAAGCCAATTCAAGTTAGACCTCTTTTGAGTAGTGCTTACAATATTCAGGAATTTCAAAAGTCTAAGTGTTTTAAGAATGTTTTGGAAATTTAATTTTTTTTACTCTTAAAAATATCAATAACATTTTCTTGTTAAACGACTGGACTGGAATTCTGGAATTCAAGGTCCTGTATAATACAGAAGTTCAGTTTTAAAAAATGAGGAATGCAAGTCTAAAAATTGAGCAAATTAGTTTTGTTAAGGACCCATGATGCTACATGGTATTATACACGAGTGACATTAGGGGTGATGGAATGTGTGCATTTGTAACTTTTCATGTGATTGTATGAGAAGAGTTTTTAAAATGGACTGGGAAGAGAGTGAATTTCTTCTTGCCAGTCTCCATTGCCAATGTACAGGAACTGTTAGTATCTTTAAGCTCAATATTCTAAGTTGTCTTTAAGAATAATTGATTGCTCAGCGGTCAGACACTAATTTATCTCATCTTCATGCTGGAAAATAATTTCATTGTCACTTCAACAATATATATTGTGATATTTCCTGAGCGTTGCCATAACACTAACAAAAAATTACAAGGAAAGGTTTTCTTTAAATTAGAAGCAGTAGGTGGCTGTGCCATTATGTTCAAGAAAATACTTTTGTATTATGAAAAGCTAATATCTTTTTTTTTTTTTTTTTTTTTTTTTTTTTTTTT
>WHYT01015346.1:75360-100139 GCA_009806455.1 Tetrax tetrax
AACCAAACCTCTCCTCTGTTTGGTTTTGTTTTCTGTTTTGCTTAATACCTGGGGTTTATATCTTAAAACTAGAAACAAACTTGTTACATACTATGGCCAAAACATTTTAATGTCAAAACCTGTGCCGTCTGTTTTTTGTTCAATTGGTGAAGACACTGATTAAGTCAGCTGACAGCTGGCTGTTAAAAATAACTAAGCTTCCTGTGTTGTGTTAAGCGTGTTGCCTAAAAATTTAGGGCAAATAATTTTTTAAATATTTGGACTTCGGGGAATTAGTCTTGTTTTTCCAAGATGCTAAAAACTTTGCCTTTATTTGCTTAATTGGAATTTAAATTCCATGAATTTAAAATCCATGCCTGAGCAACCCGGGGCAAAAACTGGCATAGGTACAGTTAAGGAGTGGGAAAAAATCAGCCTGACTTTTGGATTGGAGTTGTTAAGGTCTTACTCTAAGATTTTTACTTACTTTTTTTTCTAGACCATTTCTGTGTATCCTGTGGGGCTAGTTTAATTTTATGAAGCTTCTTGTAGTGCGTCATCTCCTAACAACCATCTCAGCTGCTCAGAAAGTAGTGTGGCAGATATCCACCATGCTTTCATGCTTGTAATAAGCATTAAAAAAAATGTTGATAAACTATCTTGTCTTAAGTCTCTTTTATAATGTTTCTCCTCTTATAATGTTTCTTCTTTCTCTCCCATTTACCTATGACTTCTCTCAATCCATTATTTCATATTCTTTATTTAGACTGTGTTCTCTAGAGCAAGCACATCTTAATCGAAGTTTCTAGAACTGCTTCCCCTCCGCATACTCAGTCTCTTTGATCTGAAACCATGACTCTTACTAGAATCCTAAATGCTTTTATTTTTAGGAATCCATGGGAAAGAGTTCTGACGGGAAGGCTTATGTGATTACTGGAATGTGGAATCCTAATGCACCCATGTTTCTAGTTCTTAATGAGGAAACTCCTAAAGGTAATTTAATCTAATTTGTAAATTTGTTTTACCTGACATGGGTTGGGTGTATATATTTCTCCTGGGAATCATGGTGCATATGTCTGAGTACATACGCCATTATGTTTCAGGAGTCTATGGCTAGGAACTTTTCAGTATAAACATATGCAACAGAAATGTGAAAAATTATTCACAGAGCTGTGTATTGCTGATTTGGAGACAATAAATTAAAGTTTGGGACTTATGTACATGTTACCTTTTTTGGTCCTAGGCATGCAGAAGTTGTTTTTTACCTTCTGTACTCAGCAAAGCAGTATAAATAGCATTGCTATTCTCTTTCTTTTAGCTTTGAGGTGAGTTGATTACATGCCCTTCATCTTGGGGCAGCTGGAAGTGATACACCGAAGTGCTTGATTATATACCATAGTTTCTTATCGCTAGAATTCATGTTCTGTGATGTGATGTAAAAAGTTTGAATGCAAATCTGGAGTTTGTTTACTATCTCAAGGCAGAGTTCACGTCAGTTCCTTGAAGGCATATCCAAGTATATACAGCCAGTGTCACTCTTACTGCTGCTGGATTTTCAAACCACATTATTTCTAGTAGCATATAGGCAAATCTCTTGCTGTGCAGCTTGACACAGTTTCCATTTTATGAGATGACTTTGTGTGTGTGTGTCATGTTTGGGTTTTGTGGGTTTGGTTTTGGATTTGTTTGTTGTTGTTTGTTTGTTTTTGTTTTTAAAGTACCCACTTGCCTCTTTGATCTGATCAGACAAGGAAACCTGGGGATCCATAATGTCTGATTCTAAATGTTTATTTTAAAAATCTAAGCTTTCTGCAAGAAAGATAACAGTTGTGATGCAATATAATGGTTACTACCTCCCTCTGTGATGAATGTTAAAAGAAGCAGCAAAGCTTTTCTTGCACTCTAAACCTGCAAGATATACTTGGACTATTTCAGTCTCATCCTCTGGTCAGTTGATTGTGCATTCTCCTCTACTTGAAAAAGGTGCAATTATGCTTCAGTATCAGGAAGATGGAGCTATTACAGATTAAAATTACTGATCCATGCTTTACTTTAAAAATATATTTTGCTGCTACGAGGACTGTCTGACCCAGAGAGCGGGACAGGGAGGGGTAAAATGTTTAGAGTCCTTTTAACTGGCAAGAATATGAGCATGGATGTAGAAAATGATCTGAAGAGTTTCTTAGTGTTATGAGAGGATTTAGGACAAAATACTATAGGAGATCCTTGACGCTGATTTGCTGTACATACATGTACGTGTGTGTATATATATGTGTAAAAAGTAAGTTTGCACTTGAAAATGTGACCTTATCCTTTCCATGCTCTTTTTGTCTGATAGGGATCATTATCTTAATGCTATTTTCTTTGCATGACATTTGGCTCCTGTCTTTAAAACAAAGACATTGTATCTGTCTTTTTTTGATTTAAAAAAGTTTAATCAAACTTTTTTTTATTAAAAAGTTATGAGAGTTATTTGGTACACTGTTTAATGCATACTCTCATTCTGTGCAGCAGGGATGTAGGGTCTAGAACTCAGGTAAATAAAATGGGTGCAATAGAATCCATAATTATAGAGAAAGGGTTTTAAATCTGAACAACAGTTTACTTTTGTCATTTATTGTTTTGGAAGTTTGAACTTTGACTAATTTTTCTGTATGTGACTTATTTTGGTATTTTAGATAAGCGTGTATTCATGACTGTGGCAGTGGATATGGTTGTTACTGAAGTAGTGGAGCCAGTCCGTTTTTTGCTGGAGACTGTTGTGCGTGTGTATCCTGCTAATGAACGCTTCTGGTATTTCAGCAGAAAAACCTTCACAGAAACTTTTTATATGAAGCTAAAACAGGTATTGCGTGTTTGTTTTTTAAGGAAAAGTTGACGCTGGGGGCCTTTGTTTTGTCTATCTTAATTTGGCCTTTATAAAAGTTAGCATGGCACCTGCACCTCAGTAGTTTGTTTCTTTTAGCTGTTTGTTTCTGAAATGCTTAAATGCATAATAGTTAAGTAGCATATATAAATGTTCAATGTCTTTGTAAACTGAATTATAATGAGTCATAAGTCATTGACTTTGTGGGCTTAAACAATTTTGAACGTACCTGTTGAATTCTGTATAATTGAATACAATCAAACCTGTGTGCAGACATCTAAAGCAAGTCCATTGGACTGGTAAAATTGGAAAATGATTCTTTAATTATTCACTGTAAAATCATCTTACATATAACAAGGAAAATCCTGGCTACTGAGGTTCAAAATGTGAAGGTAGGTGGCTGTAAGAATACGATCCATTAAAGGCTAAGGAACGTAATGCAGAGGTTTAAAAGAGTTAGACCATTGCTATTGTTTTTTTTCAAAGTACCTGAGAAGGTAGATTTCTCCATGTTTCAAAAAGAGAAGTTTGGAAGAAGATTACCTGGATAAGTAAGTTCTGCTGCATGGAGAAGTTCCCATGTTTTCACTGATGAGGGTTTAAAGTGAGCTGTGTTCTTGTTCTTAGCTGCCTCAGGGCTTTATCAGATATGAGACTAAGGCATTATTGTTGCAATGATTTATTAAATTATTGTTCGTGAGATTTCTTGGTAGTGATTGTAACCTTGTGAAATGTTCAAATAGCAGTAAAGAGAGAACCATTTTCAGCAAACTCTTTCTTCTGAAGTATTTGTGTTTGTCAGTCCCTTGGAGTTTGGCTTTTAAGTCAACTTGTACAAACATTGCTTGATTCTACAGAGGGGCAGAACTGTTTAAGATGAAGCTTAATGCATAGTTCTATATTCCCCCTATAGTACCTTTCCCAGTCCTGTGCTTGTGTGATTAATCTGCATTTATTTCTTCCTTAAGCACTGAGAGTTGATCTATCCATCTCATCTGGTAATGTTTGTTGAATAGTTATCTATTGAGTACAATGCTAAAGTCTCTTGCATTTTTGGCATTGGGCGAGGTACATAAAGTATGTATGTCTGCCCATTGTCATTGTAGGATGATGCACAACTACATCCTCCTGCAGCAACTGTTGGCCTGTTTTCTCCACAGACTTATGTTGTGGTACTGGCTCAAAAACTGAAGAGCTAACTGTACCGTTTGCATTGGAATAGTGGTCCTTAGTTTTTGAACTACTGAAACCAAGGTGCAGCAATTTAATTTTACTGAGCCTAGTGTGAATATTTGAGTTGTCGTCTTCCTGTGGGGTGCTGTGACAGCTCTGAAAAAATAAGCTATGTTGATATTACATGGCAAAAGTGCCACTATGTTTAACACTTAGTGAGTAAATAAATTTCATGCAATGCTGTTTCTGTATTTCTTCTAGAGATGAGCATAGCAACTTAGAATTTAAGAAAATCTGAGAAAACCAACTGTTATATGCAAATGTTGAGAATATCTACATTTTAAATTTAAAGGAAATAAATTTCAAAACGTTATACTCTCAGCTGTTTGATACTTATCTATAATCAGTGAAGCTTTCCTTTCAAATCACTTACAACTGTACTGTTTTTAATTGAATAATATGAATGCTTTCTTTTTTTCTTTCTCGCTAGTTATAATGTGAAAATATACATGTGCCTTCTGTCCCTGACGAAACACATTCATTTCTTCCTACTGTAAAATTCTGAGGAGCTGTTCTGCAGATTTTTGGGAAAGGAATGCTTTTAATCTTTGTAGTCTTTGTAATCAGATCCCCATCCTGATTGGGGATGACAAGGATGTCTGTCTCTGGTTGACCTGCAGCAAGTCTTTATTTAGCCAGTTATCAGCTGGACAGTTTGTATTGCAGTAGCTGTGTCTGCAGATACCTATGACAGACACTGTACCTCAGGGCACTCTTGCTCCTTGGAAAATAAGTTTGCAGATGGCATTGGGATCAGCCGCTTATGAACTTCTGGTGAAAGCAGTTGTGCTTAAGTAGATTCTAGGGAATGTAAGAGTAGATTAATATAAAAAGCCTCAGCTCCAAAGGCAGATGACTTCTCTGTGCAGGACAGTGAGTTCCTGCTGATGTAAAATCACGACGGTAATGCCATTCGTCCTGTGCAAATGTAGTGTGTTTGACTGCGAGTGAGTAAGTAGTGTGCAGTCTGTCCAGTTCTAAGTTCTAGCATGCAGAATCCATGGCAGGAAACTTTAGACTTGGGCTGTCTCAGCAAGGTGCCCATTCCAATGCGGAGGCACCCACTACTGATGTTCCAAAAGGGAGCAAGCAATGAAAGGGCATTTTCCTGCAAGGGGGAAATGGGACCTGTCTGTATTGGCTTAGGAAAATCAGAACTCTTCTGAGGAAGGATTCGGGTAAATTTAATAGTCTGAACAGAGATTGGTGAGCTGCAGTCAGATGTGAGGAATGATATAAATGCAGGTTGCTGTGTGGTTTTGGATGGTTTATCTCACTGTGTTGCTCATGCACGTTTTCATCATTAGAACACGATCCTTGTAAAGGTGGATTCCTGTAGACAGCAAATTCATGCTTCAGAAAAAAAACAAATAACCAAGTTATTTGCATTTTATAGAGATGGGTCTTGCAGTTAACAAGAACCTGTGCAAGGAGCTGAAGACTTGTAATTTTTGTAACATGCAACAAAATCCATAGTACCTCATGCCGTTCTCTCTCAAAAATAAAAGCTATAGACAGTGATGATTAATAATATTAGTAGCATCAATACTTGATTGATTTAACCACGTACTTTGTAATTACTTGATAATGGTGTTCTGTGAGAATAAAACAGGGATAATGTCTCTAATATCATCCTGCTAAATGTTACAAAATCCAGGATATTTATGCCTGCACCCTGAAGTTCATTAAGGTTCATGAGAAGTTCGGTTGGCAAAACTGGCTGATAATTGGAGCCACTGCTTTCAGGGAGTATCAGCTTTAAAGGAAGCAGATTTGAATGATTGATGTAAAATAGAGGAGGAGAGTTTTCTCAGTATAAAAACAGTTTATATTATGTCAGTCCAAGCAATCTCTATTTAAGCTACATATTTGCATAATTTCACCAGCTTGTTATAATTTCAAGTGCTGGTCAGCAGTTCACGTGCATCTCCAGCGAAGGTGTCTTCCAACTTTATCATAATTTTGTTTTTCAAACAAATTGGATGTTCTCTGACTGAAATGGTGTTCTTCGTCATGGTTAATTTGAGGGGTTTAATATGTTAAAAAAAATTACCTTATTTTAAGTAATTAGACAAGAGGCACAAAGAACTAAATAGCACAACATTTTGGACTGGTTCATTTAATACAATCATTAGTTTGCAATTTTATACAGTTATCTACAAATATATTAATCACTGCATGTCACTGAATAATAATTGTGTTCAGAACTGTAACTCAGAGGAGAAAGGAATACTCCTTTTGTTTTAAAATTTGCAACATTGTGTCCAGTGCTTGAAGGCTAGGTAACTAACTCCATTTTCATGTGAAAGCCCATTAAACATGAAAGACTTAGATTACATAATGAACTTTTCCATCCTGAAGTAAAAAGGAAACAAACAATTTCCTCCTCCCCCCTAGCCTTTTAGGTAGTTTGCCTTGAAAGTTATCAAATTCCTAAAAAGACAGGTTTGGAAGAAAAATATTCTGATTTCAAATACATATAGTTACAGACACCACACTCAAATTTCTAAGTTAATTTAACTGTTAGATTGACAGATGTTAGTTATTTGTACACATGCACACGCACAGACACACACTCACATATATAAAAGTAATAAATAAATAACACTTAGGCTACAAACACAAATTTTATAGCTAGGGACAACCAATACATTTCCCCATTTAAAGGAGTATATTACAAATTATACTCACTGGAAGAAAGATTAATTTTCTGGGGTTTTTTAGTGACTAAAATACTACAAGGAAGTTTTCACAATTTATGACTTTTCAAAAAGCATGAGGTTTTGTCTTCTTTAGTCTTGTCTTTACCTACTAAAAACCCTTACCGTTAAATTTTTTTCCCCCATCAAGGATTCGATGCCTGTTTCTGTGATGTCAGTTACTCCAATATTCTTCCTGCTCGTTCTCTTTTCTTTTGCTGCAGTTTCTCTTTGACCTCATCTCATTACAGCCATTTAATTTGGAAAGCTTTTTTTGATCATCATTCTGAACAGTACTTAAAATTACTGTTTTGAGGCAGCTTTGGAAATAATGCAGTTGTATTTATGTTTTCTACCTATAAAACTTAAAGACAAATAGAGCTGTCGATTACCGCAGTCTGTATGTGCCACTGCAAAGAAATCTGAGGGAGTCTTGTGCAAACTTGTTTAGCATTGATAGGAGATTGTTTGTATGTGTTTGGGTTTGGTTTTGGCATACTGTTAGAACTGTATTTATTAACAGTGGCGAACCTAATACATGTGCATATTCTGTTTTAGTCTGAAGGGAAAAGCCACTCAAGTGCTGGGGATGCAATTTATGAAGTTGTCAGTCTACAGAGAGAATCCGCAAGGGAGGAAGAATTGGTCAGCCCAACCAGTGTAGGAGGGCCTCTGTCATCCCAGGAGGATGAGGCAGAAGAAGGTAAGAATAAATGACCACTTCTAGCTCCCATAGATAGTACTATTGTATTTCTGCTGTTAATATAGTCATTTAATTCTTCCTCTTTGTGTCTGTTAGAAATGCAACTATTTTGGACAAAAAGATCACACGTGATTTTCTACTAGCAGTAGTTCTTTAGTAATGGCATTTTTACCGACTCAGTGTGCTTCAGGATGTGGTACTGATGCACTTGTGCTCTGCTTACAAGATAGAAAACCTTTTCTAGAGGAATTTTCTTCTGATCAGAAGGCATTTGTATTGAATGTGCTGCTAAAGGACAGCTTTGAAATGGTGGACTTCAAATGCTTTTTTTGTAAAGAAAAACAACAAAAAAAAATCATAGACAGACTGATACGGGGAATTCCCCTGCCCCCAAACTGTCTGCTTAGCAAGTAATTCATTTTCCCTCATTTGCAACTACAGCTTATCAAAATATCTCTTGGTTCTGTTGAGGATCGAGCTGGGGATTGCTGCTGTTCATGGACCCAGTGTATTTGCCTGCCCCTTCCAAAGCTAGCAGTACCTTAGTGTCTTTCCCACTTGTGTTTTCTTTGGGGTTTTAGTTTTGTTTTTGTGAAGGCATTCTGTGTGCCATTTTTGATCTGGATATCTGACCTACCAGAACTTGTGATAGTTTTACGAAGTTCCTCTTCAGATTTCTGGCACTGTTCTGTCAGTACTATAAAAAGTCTCACTTACTACAGCAGAAAAGTTCCTTCTTGATTCTTACTTATAGGTAAGTAGTTGGATATTAGTTTATGCAATACAAATCAAAACCTTGTGATTTAACACAGTCAGGAGCAGACAGGTATATTTACATGGTTACTTTCTTCCAGTTACAAACAAAAAACCCCGCGTATCCACCAAGCTTACAAAACCCGCAGCCAAGTGCTCTTTGGTGAATTGAAAACCTACTAATACCTGGGAGGAAGAGAGATGGGCATTGACTATCACTGTTATTCGCTCCTGTGTATCAAGTACCGCTTCTGAATAGTGAAAATATTATTTTTTCTAAAGGAACCTTTATATTTAATTGATATTTAGGATTGCTTTACTGTTCATAGCAAGATTTGTTTAGGATTTGACTTTTGGGTCTTGTGGTTCAGTGTAGTGTAGTTGAACATCTGTGGGTGTTCTCTTCCTTGCTGGACGTTTGAGTTATGTGGTCAGAGTGTCTTCTGGAGCGTGTTCAGTAGGATAGGTTTCAGTAATTACTTGAACACTTTATTTTTTTTTTTTTTAATTGTTTCTTACTGGGAGGAGTAAAGCACTGTTCCAGAATTTGATGAAAGTAGCACAATTGGTAATAATGTCCTCTTGCTGCTATTACAGAATGGCTTTGTTTTATTATAGAGTGAAAGTATTCCACTGGGGTATGAACCCAAGTTTAAGTTCGGTTTAGCTTCCTAATGCTAGTTTCCATGTTTTAAATGTAGATTACTTCCTGAGAGAAGACATTAAAAATATCATGATGTGACTCTGTTCTCATGGAAACTGCATTTAGAGTTATCTATCTGAGTGGATATGCAGGTTAAATGAGTCATTTGCAGTTGTTCTAAATAAATCTCTTCATTCTTTTTCTTTCTTTTTCTTTTCAGGGTACTAATTATGATGATGGAAAAAAAACCCCTTGAGTTTGCAATGTCTTGTCTTAGCCTTGGAAGAAGGCTTTTTCTTTCCTTTAATGTTAAGAATGGTAGCTACCTGGCTATGTAGGTTTTTTCTGCTTGCAACCTGACTAGGGCAGGTGTGCATTAGAAGGACTTTATTATTTCATAGGCCAGAGGCTGGTGTTTCCATTACAGATTTTGAGGATTATTGTTGGTGTGGGGTTTTTTGTGGGTTTTTTTTTTGTTTGTTTTTTTTTGTTGTTGTTGTTGTTTTTGTCTTTTCCACTGTATTCTCATATATACCCTATATGGCGACATAACATTACTTAATTTACTTCAGAAGCACTATACGTTGCCGTTTAATTTGTATAAGAATGCATGCCTCATTTGCACCTTACCTTATTTCTGTGTATTGTGTGTGTCTGTGCGTACACACAGCTCAATGGGATGTCTGGTGTCATGAGTATATGAATAAAGATGTTAATAAGAAAGACGACATTTTTTCAATATTCTTGTTCTTTTTGTTTTAATGAAAGGCCATACATGATTCCCTCCACAATAATAATTTTAAATAATTGCTATACTAGTGTTAGACATAGTCCCTTTCAAACATGCAGTAACTGCAAATAGAAAATTGAGATCATATAATCCCTAAATAACATTCTTAGCTTTTAATATTATTTTCTCATTTTAGCTTTATTTTTCATCTGAAGAGATATATAAAAAAAAAATAAGAACTTTGCAAAGATTGTGCAATTGCGACTTACAGATATTTCAGATCAACTTCACATTTAAAAAAATTATTGTAATAGATATTTCTGGCAACCCTGTCATCTAAGGTTCCTTGCTTTGGAGTTAATGATTTTTAAAATATAATTAATATTAATGATTTCTTGTCAAAACCTAGAATATAAAATATACTCCTTGATAAGAAGTTTTCTATTAAACTCAGAGTATAATTTTAAAAGATTCAAATATAAAATGAGGAAATTTGTACACTTTATGGAAAGGTTTCAAATAAAATGGATTTAAGTATCAATTTTTATCAAGAAGCAGAAAAGTACACTTTAATACTTAATTTTGAGTAGGAACTTGAAACCAGGTGCAGAGCACAACTGGTTGAACTAACATTTCTCCTATTTGGAGCATTAAGTGAGAACATGTACAGAAGCGATGGTTCGTATGTTTCGTTATTCAAAAAAGACAAAGCCGCATAGAGCATTTTTACTGTAGTGTCATTGCAGGGCAGCATGAATCATAGAATGGCTAGAGTTGGAAGGGACCTTCAAAGGTCATCTAGTCCAACCCCCCTGCAAGAAGCAGGGACATCCCTGACTAGATCAGGTTGCTCAGAGCCTCATCCAGCCTGGCCTTGAACGTTTCCAGGGATGGGGCATCCACCACCTCTCTGGGCAACCTGTTCCAGTGCTCTACAACTCTCATTGTAAAACATTTTTTTCTAATATCTAATCTAAACCTATCTCCTTCTAATTTAAACCCATTACCCCTTGTCCTATCACATGAAGTGGCTTGGCTGCATGTGTGAGCCTAGGGATTGGAGAAGATTGCTTTCCAGCAGCAGCATATGCCAGGAGAATGTAGTCCTAGAAACAAGTAATGAAGGAGAAGGGGAAGAATAAGTTGACTTATTTTAGCAACTGTACTTGCTTAGACCATACATGAAATTATGAACTTCCTTTGAGTCTTAATATTTTTTTTTTTAACTATAATATACCATTTCAGGAGAATACTAGATAACTCCGTTTGAGTTTCTTCTTCAATCAGAATAATGTTAGAAGGTCAAGGATCACTATCAGATGGAGCAATTCAGAAAATAGTCCTTACAGCGATTATAACTGAGTTGAAGATTCTTTTTGTCTGAAGTTTTATGTGGTTCCAAGCATCTGTTTACTGGCTCTTGTTCCAATCCATAACTTGCATGCAGAACAAACATGGAATGCTTAGCAGACATGCTGAAACAGGTAATTCATTATAGGTAAAAGATAACATGTCTAACAAGTCTCCAGAAAGAAGTTTCTGAGCTTGAGTTGTAGGTTGCTTCTAGAACATTCTCAAATGACTTCCAAAAACGCAGTACTGGCTGGGTTTGTGGTTTTATTTACCACAGCAACAGATTTCTTGATGATTTAGATACTGCTTTTCTGGCAGCTGAGAATTGAGCAGGGATGCCATTGATGGCATAGTGGATACTGATCCATCAACAGTGGACTTAAACCACACAGAATCCTGTTGAAATGTGTTTGGTGTTTACTTATTGGCCTTTAATAAGAAGAAATTATATATAAGTATGAAACTGTAGAAGTAAGAAAGGGCAGCAAAAGAGAGGAAATTACAAACATAAGAGGGTAAAGCTTTATCTCTGTGTTCTCTCTAGCTACTCTAAGAACAAAGAGAAAGATATTATACACTAGAAAAATTAACGTAAGAGAGACAGAAATTCAATGTGGAAATGGTGAAATTTGATGATGAAAATAGAAATGAAAGGATAGAGGACCTTGAAAGCTTCAAAGAAATGTGAGTGCGATGTGTTGGACAACACAAAAAGATGGTGTGTACAGTATATAAAGAGTGGGCAATACTAAATGATCGGAGATGATCAGCCAGAATAAATTTGGGTACTGTGTCAAATGTTGTAGGTGGGTAGAGGCTGTTTTCAGGATTCAAAAAAGAAAAGGAGTAGAGGAGGTGGTGTTATAGGAGTCAATAGAGCTATTGAGAGTATTTTGTGATTAAAAAAGGGGTTTACAATGAGGGATAGTGTGAACAAATGAGGATGACTGAGCGAGAAGAATGACATTAGTAGTGTGGAAATAGTAAACACATTTTTATCCAAATTAAAAATAGCTTTATGTAATTAATAGGAACTATTTGTTATATTTATCCAATACGGAGTGGTGTTGGTGGGTCCTAAATAAGATCAATTAGATGGTATTGGAGTCTTTCCATCCAAGTGAACTAAAACCTTGTAAATCCTGAATTCATGAGGCTACTGGCTGTCTAAGACAAGAACCCTTTGCTGCAGTCCCATAAGAGAGGAGTTTAAAATGCAAGCACACCTGAAGAATGAAGATATGTAGTTTCTAAATGAAAAGAAAATACTCCTGATGAGCCTAGTGTCATTTTATGGACCCTACGATCTGTCCTCTCTTGCATTGGATTATTTTCATGCCTTACAAGTTAACTTTTGGTATTAAAAATCATAGACTCATATAATAAACGCACTCAGTTGATTTCTGCAGCTATTATTGGGCTGCCAGAAAGAATATGATCCCTTCCTTGGTATATTAAAAAAACACTGAGTGCAGAAGACTGTGTTTTTTTAATATGCCCTGAATGGTGGCAGTTCTTGTTCATAGTTACAGTTGTATTTAAATTTCTTCATGCAAGTATTACCTTTCTGTTAAAAGGAAATATTTTAAATGCTCTGAATTCGAAGCACTTCTGTGGATTACAGAAGTATTTAATGAAATGTCAGGATTGTAAATGAAATGGAAAATAGGGGAATTTTAAGGTTGATTCTGTTCCGGGTTTACAGGGAGATGGAAGTACAAGGAAGATCACCTGGCTGGAACTCAGGTTCCTTTCTGTCCTGTTACCGAGATTGCTGTTGGAGTTCACTTGTAAGCTAGGTTTGCACACTAGGCCCTCAGGAAATGAATGTGACTTACTCTGAGCTGTTATATTCCCCTCTTCCTCTCCAGTGTCCACGAGACATCTCTGCAAAGTGCATCTGGGAACACATTGTGGGTAGAATTCGTTCTTTGATAAAATCTCTTGCTCACACTGGCTTTGTGAAGTTCAAGGCAAAATATAATTTCATATTTCTGGTCTGCGGTTCATGAATACTTCAGGGAAATCTGTTGACAACTTTGGTTTATTCCTGCAGAATCATTGGAAAAATTACTTTCAAATTGAGGGAGTGTTCAGTTCCCTGGGTACATAGGTGAAATCTGTTTCATTGATTTTAGTCTTTTTTTTTTTTAATAGCTTATATAAAATAACTTTAGATTGTCATACAAAAAAAAGACATTTTTTCCGTAATAAATGAGCATAACTTGGTGATTTTATCTTGTCTGGAAGCAATTGAAGATTATTTATAATGTTTTGGATGCTTTATTTTGGTAGTGGTTGTCTTTTCCTTGTCTGGCTATAAACAGTACGGTTGTTTTGAAGTAATTTGAAAATGAATTTGCAGTCCTGTTGGCTTATTAGGAATGAGTACTTCCTACTGCTAGAGGATCTTCTCAGGTTTCAATCATGAATGCCATGGTTTTGTGTGGTCTCGAGCTGCGTCTGTTATGCTCATATAATTTTGCATTTCATATCATTAAAAAAAAATTCTTATTTAACCACCTTTATATAAAGGTGATTAAAAATACTCTTCTCAACAAACAGTTCCCCTCAGCTTTTTACTAATAGTTGTTAACATCAAAGTGAGATTCTTGTCTTTTTATTTTGATCATTAACTTTCTAGTATTTTGTTAAGTCTAAGGATTTGATAATCAAAGTGCCTTGAATATTGCCTTAGCACTTCTAAGTAAATGCCAACCAAGATAGAATTTCTATACATTTATAATGTTTTGAGGGTTTTTTTTTTTTTTTGCATTTGGTTGTATCAAATATGGGAGTAGATACTAATCTTCAATTTTGTAAATTACTAATGTGGAGTAAAGAGTTGCATTGACTTAGAATTGTGACAGCATCTCACATTTGATTTTCTTGCGTGTTCTCGAAGATGTCAGTTTTCAGACAGCACAGTACGTGTGGAAGATGTTTATATTTACAAGAATACCTCCACTGTGCAGCATTTAGTTGGCTTTGTCATCTGTGTGGGAGCAAAACTACTGAACTGAAGTGATAATTTTTCTCCATCTTTATTCAGCTTTAAGCATTTGTACATCAGCTTTAGATGTTCCATGGTGGCCCACATGTATGTTCATTACATGAGGGTAGAATAATCTCTTTGTGCATGATTCTGCACTCAGATTTGGATGCACAGTAAAGCTTTATTTTTGTGAATTTTTTTTTTTTAATAATAATTCTTGTTTAGTATGACAGTAATGCAGGGCCTGTGTAGAAACTGTATTACACAGAACTAAGATTTTTTTTAAATGTAGATTTTTTTTTTTTTTTTTGTAGTAAAAAGAAGAAAAAGTCAGTTTGGTGAGCCATTTCATACACCCGACAGTGTTGTTTCCAAGGAGAAGTGTGGATCCTTTGAGAGATTTTTGCACAGACTCCTTTATAACATATGTGAAAACCATTATCATATGGAGTGGGTGAAAGACAGACATGATCTAATCCCAGTGCTGTTCCACCCTCTTTCAACGTTTATCAAATGTAGGGGTTTTTGAGATCCAGGTTTTTTTTTTTTTATTACAGAGAGAAGCAATTAAAATTGCAAACTGTTTGCAAGATAATAAATATTTTTAAGATTTGTCAGCGTTAGTTTTTGCTTGAATGATTTTAAGTGATAAATGTGTATCTTACAATTCATAGAAAGGAATAAGAATAAACTTACTATTTTTGCTGTTACTGGCTTTGTTTTAATTAAGAATTCAGGTATTTCTTTTTTGGTTTTATTATCTTTATATGTACCTCAATAGCTGCCAAATATTTTTCTTCAGGTTAACTATGTAACTTACTTATAAACAGAAGGTTCTTGTGAGCAGAATTCAATGCAAGTCGTCTTTGTTCATATTCATAAATCCATATTTTTCTGCCCCCGATTATTGCTCTTCCCTCTAAATGAGAAAATATACTGAAGATTTTAATTTCATAAATACATCATTTGGAAGGCATTCTGAAATCTTTTTGTCTTCATCAGAGTATTTTGTAATGCACTGAGAAGTTGGACATCTCTGAAAATTTACTTTATTGAATACTAGAATGAATTTCATGACTTAAACTTTGTTTCACCCTTGCCTTTCCTGGCAAAACTGTATAGTTCATGATCTATATATAATTTCCTGTTACCTTATAAATGGAAACTTGCTTTTTTTTTGTAGCCTTTCTCACAATCCTCTTTTATCTAGTACGTATGGAATGATTCCATGTCAGTAACATCTATGTCTTCTTGCCCTGATAATATGCTGCCAACTTGAGCTCCCCCTTCATTTTTGTTCTTCTCCTACATAAAAATCAAACTTCTCATTTTTGAAGTATTCCAATTCTGTTCCCACCTATCTTCATGGCCTAATTTCCTTCTCCTTCAGGCTGCTCCAATGATGATATTTTTCAGTTCCACCTACTCTTTATTTCACTTGTAACAGCTTCTCAATTAGAACTCATTAAAAATCCTTTTTTTCTTCTTTGCATCAGTGCTCAAATCCCACCTATTAATTTTTATCTGCTATATTCATGCATTTCTACTCATTTTAGCCTGTACTTCACTCACTTTTATGGTTGCACTTTCTGAACCAACAATACAGTTTTCTGCCTTATTTACCTTTTTTGTTAACTGACAAATAAGTTTGACTTCTAAGGCATTGTTATATTTCAGGTCATCTAGTAGATTTCTTTCAGAACTGAATCTATTGGAAAAGTAGCTCTGTAGCTATGTAGTTGGTGTTAAACGTGGATAAGAGGAGTATTGTTTAAAAGAAAATTTTTAAAGTAAGGTGCAGAAAAAGACCCATAAAAAAAAAAAACCACCACAAAACAAAAGAAAACCCTCTTTCACTGTAAAAATAGCAAGTTTAAAACTGTTTGAACATATTCAACACCTCAATTTTTGCTGACATGAGTTAGAGCTCTTAAGTGGCATCTATTTCCTCAAGGCACAAATGGCAATACCAATAAATACAATGGGTTATTTTTGCTCAAGGAGTCTGTTAAGTACCTGATCAGAGAGGGGACCATCTGTGCTACCTGACTTTTTTCTGAGTTGATTTCTCACTGTATTTTGCTACAGTCTTTGTACAACTTCTTAGTGCTGCTGTGAATACTGGAGTTACCCTCTAAGGGTACTCCGTGTCCCGTACTTGTGGGCTCAAAAGCCATCAAAATAAATGAGGAGGAAGAAGAGATCAAGATTTTGCATCTGTGTATGCATGGTTTTTAGTTTTTTTTTTCTGTGAGATATTTGCTTACAATAAAGAGTTACTGTGTGCATAATTCTTCTGTTTTGAACACTTGATGCCTCAGTATTTTGTTTGAACACTGCTCATCAAGAAAAAACATAGACCAGCTGGAGGAAAAAATCAGAACTAGTGGAGAAAGTGTTCTTTGAGGAAAGAAACAGACGTTTTTAGAGAAGAAAGAATAAAGACTTTTTTTTTTTTTTTTTTGGAAGTGAGATGTGCTAAAATTGTTTTCCGTGTTGACTCTGTTTAGGAGAAAAAAGTAATTGGCATGAATTGCAGGTTGAAAGAATTAGGTTTGAACTGAGAAATACAGTCCAATAGTAAAAGGAATGAAGTCCTTGGAATGAACTACTTAGGGAGGTAACTGAAGGTTTGTAGGGTTAGTTTAGACAAGTATCTACAGGGGACTATATGATGAAGATATGTTCTCTTCAGTCAGGTTCAGAAAGTAAGAACTTGGATAATCTAGTGGAGCTGTCCCATAAGGCTGGTCTTAATGACTGTTGCTATCTTGGGAGATAGTCAAAGCCTCTCATGGTTTTACAGTGCTTCAAATGTGTACAGCCATCTTGCTGCATAGGGTGGTCTTCTGGGGCACTTCATCAGTTACAAATGCTTTATTATTAAATTAAAAAAAAACCCAAAAAACAACCCCAAAAACCCAAATACGCTGTCCAACCCAAAATAACCTTATTGCTATTTCATAGAGAAGGTAATTGTTGTAATTCTGAAGTTTTTATTTGTTTTCCCCTAAAAACACCCTTTCAGGCTATTCTGGATCAGACTAAATCCAAAGAGGTGCCTCTGCTAAGTGCAAGATGGGCCACTTTGGGAAGCATGTTCCAAATTATTGGTTATTAAGAATAATGAGCCATAGTTTATTTTGTTCAAGGTGCTGCTAAAGCGCTGACAGGTCTTTTATACCAATGGTCATGCTTCTGCAAGTTGGAGTCTGTTTTTTTAAAGGAGGAGGGAAAGTTATAATTGAGCCTAGTCAACGCAGTATTGTTACATAATAAATGTTAGTGCTGGGCCACATAAAATACAACTCTCGGTGCCCTATTCTGAATAGTCTGCCCATATAATGACTAATCTATGTCATGAGTGTTTCTAAATGGAGTAGGCACAAAATTATATATATCCAATAAGCTGCCAATTTTCTTTTCAATTAGATTAATTCTTTTTTAGTTTGTTCTTCAGTGTCCCTACAGATTTTTGAAAGAGACCACTTTTTACAGATGTCTGTGCTTGTCTATAGGTATATTAAGAAAACAGACTATGTGCAAAATCTGTCATTCAGAAATCTTCCCGCAACCTGAGTGATATCTGTACAGGCTTCTTTATTTATCTCATGGAAATGGCAAATATCCAAAGGAAGAAAAGCAAATGTTATTGGGCCACAAGGAAGATGCAGGTCAGTCTAACCTCTGTCCATGGGACCAGTTATGGAGTAAATACTCCCATAAGTAGTTTCTAAACACATGAAGGGACAAACAAGGTCATTGGGAACAGCTAGCATAGCTTTATGAAGGGCAAATCATTGTGACCAACCTCATTACTGTCTGTGTCAACGAGCGGTGCTGCGGACAAGGGACAGGCAGTGGATGCTGTATACCTTGATTTTAGCAGGGACTCCAACATCGTGTCACATACTGTCCTTATCATTAAATCAATGAGATAGGGACTGGATAAGTGAAAAATAATGTGGTTGGAAGGCTGACTGGACTGCTGGGATGAAAGACTCAATCAATGGTGCAAAGTCCAGATGGCAGCCAGCAAGTAGTGGTATCTTTCAGGAATCAGTATTTGGATTAGTGCTGCTGGATGTCTTTATTAATCACCTGCATGATGCGACTGAGTGCATTCTCAGCAGGTTTGTGGACAACAGCAAACTGGGGGGAGTGCTCGATAGTGCTGGAGGGCAGGGCTCCTACTCAGAGGGACCTGGAGAAATGCACTGGCAGGAACATCATGAAGTTCAGCAAAGGCAAGTACAAAGTCCTGTACCTGCGACAGAATAACCCCATGTGACGAGACAGGCTGAACACTAACCAGATAAAAAGCGACTTTTGCAGAAAAGTATCTGGAGATCCCAGCAGGCAAAAAGCTGAAAACGAGCCAGCAGCGCACCATTGCAGGAAAGGCCAAGCACACCCTGGGCTGTACTAGCAGAAGCCCAGCCAGCAGGTCCAGGGAAGGGATCCATCCCTCTACTCTGGACCTGTGAGACTGTGTTTGGAGTACTGTGCCCAGTTTTGGGCTCCCTGATCCAAGACAGACATTGACACACTGGAGCAAATCCACCGGAGGCCACCAAGCTGGCCAGATGGCAGGAGCACGAGGTACAGTGAGGGGTTAAGGCAACTGAGTTTGGTTCAGGCTGGAGAAGAAAGTGAGAAGAGGAAAATGTTATTGCTGTCTATATCAGAAGACTTGGAGAAGATGGAGCCAGACTCTTCTCAGAGGTGTACAATAACAGGCTGAGAGGCCACAGACACCAGACACAAGTTGGAACCTGGGAAATCTGTAGGGATCTGGGGCATTCCCTGCAGGTTAAGGATGGATAAAATCATGCTCTGGCTAATGCTTCTGGCTTATAGGTGCTATTGAATGTGGAAAAAAAAATTATAAAAGTACACCTTGGAGAAGAACATCTGCAGTTACATATCTCTCCCATGGCCTCTTCCTCCCCACCCCCACCCCCCCGGAATTTATATCTAAGTGCTTACACAGGATAGAATATGTAAATAGTCTTTAGAGTGGAAACAAAGTAGAGATTTTTAAAGCTGTTTATTCGCTCTCTTTTGCCCTGTTCTATTTTGAAGTTTGACGTTAGTGTCTTTTGAAAGGTAGCATATGGCATTTCTAATTAAGGCTTGTGATTTTCTGACATATAACTGAATAATACATTCCAACTACTGTTAAGCCTTCCAGATGAAAGAATTTTCAGGGCTGAAGCACTGTAGCTTTGTGATGTATCTTGCTGGAATACATATGCTATGTAACACTGATCTCCTTAAGAACTTCGAAGAATTTTGCATAGGATGCTAGTGTAGTGAGAAAAGAAGGGGTTTGTTTCTGTTTTGTCTGATGTTAGTACTCCTTGGCAAGCTCAGGTTTGGATCAGATAACAACTAGTGCGCTTTGTTCCTGAAAGTGTTCAGGGTGCCTTCATTTTTAAGCATTTTGCTCTGGTTAGGGAGTTGTTTTATTCATCTTTATCAGATTTTTTTTTTTTTTTTTTCTTCAGACTGCAAGATCTGTTTGTCTATCTTTTCACCAGTAGTTCTTGTAGGGATGCATTTTAAGTCTTCAGTCTCTCCAAAGTAATTCAAATATCTCAGAGATTTGTGTAAAACAAATTGTTTTGCATTACCTTGAATGTGTGAAACTTTTCTGAAATTGTAGTTTATGACAAATTTCTGATGTAAGCCAGATTTCTCCAGGTTCGTGATGTATGCCAGTACCATTAATATGTACCGTGTGTCTCTGAATGGCCAGTGCACTCAATCTACAGAAGGTTTCCTCATATTTTTTTTCTCTTGTTTCCATAGGAAGTAAAAGTGCTGCATTTATGATTGGTCTCCTTGATCCAGTTAGGCAAATCAGGAGAGGAGAGAATTTAAAAAATGTGATGCATTTGATTTTTTAACTTACCTTTTTCTAGTTATTACCAAGCCTGAGTGGTAAATTAGGAAATTTGTCTTTACAATATTTTTAGTAATTTTAAAAGGAAAGGAAAGTTGAGTCTTCAGATACATTTCTCCCACTGGAACTTAATAGGTTCCATTGGTTACTGGGAAACCTTTTAAAGTGATACTGAATTTTAGTTAAAATAATAAATCTGATATTTTTAGATCTTCATATTTCCATCTCTGGATCTAGTGAATTTATGCAAAAGATTGGGAAACCTTTAAATCAAGTTTCTTTAGATTTATGATAAGTGGATTGGTATTTTTATATTCTAAGGGGAGGTATTTAAATGCAGGTTGGTCTTGTATGTTGAAGCCTGTGAAGCTGTACAAACAGGTTCCAAGCTACAGGGTTTCACTGGTCTGGTGGTCAATTTGAAATAAAAAGAGATCTTCTAATACGCTTCTCTCAGGGCAGCATTTTGCTATTAATTGTCTTTGAAATACAGTATGCACTGCCTTTGTCCTCCTGGTTCCTTGTCAGATTTGAGTACTGATTGTATTTTTACTAATGACTTGTGTTTGGCAACTGCTGAAGTTGTAAATTAGAAATGTGTAATTGAAGTGAGAATGACAAGGATGAAGACTTAAGAGGATGACCGTACTTGTATTGAAGTACTGAAGATCCTCCTCTACCTGAACTACTGCTGTTGTCTACGTGGAGTTGGATGGGAAGTGTTTAATGTATCTGAGGAATTAAAGATGTTAGGTCAGCAACTAGATGTGACTGAGCTATGTTGAAGAAAGTATCTAAAGGATTTTGGGAGCAGGTGTAGATTTAGTCCTCCTCTTTTGTTTTATTTTAGCTTCTTAAGACAGCTCAGGTCATAGGAAAGAGCAACCTCAGGCACCCTCTAACATGGGAACTATCCGTAGCTTCAGAGGCCTCTGAGGACATTGAGGCTGTTGCAGTGTCTCTTTTTAGTTGTGTTTCATAGTAAAGGTGCTGAGAATTTGAGCCCTGTCAACACTTGATGGTGTTGGAATTGTACTCATGTTTAATTTTTAGCAGTACTTTATTTGGATAAAAGTGGAAAAAGTCCAAGTAACTGCAAAACCATGTTCACACGAGGAGCTGCTCTGAAGAGTTAGACTGTTCACTTGCTGTGGATGGCTGCATGGGCCCACGAGACACTTGGGAATTGGATGTTTATTTGAGCACACTATCCCAGGCTCATGTTATCCCTTCTGGTTTTGTATATTAGTCGTATAATGACCTATATCCATCCATAAATGTTTTATTCTTGAATACTTACAAGGTTTCTTGTCCGTTTGAAGCATTCTTTTCTGTTCCATGCAATATGATCTTTAATGTCACAATGTTGCTTTTGCAGTTCTGCCATGAACTTGTTTCAGTAAAAAAAAAAAGTGATTTTGTGGCTCTGAGTAAGCTTCTTGAGATCAGAGTGCCACGTGAGAGCAGAGTGGCACGTAAGGGATGCAGTGTAATGAAGCAGCGTTATCCACTATCCTTTAAAAGAGAGTTCTTTTTCTGTGCAGTCTGGGGTGGATGTGGCTTTTAGATAATACTGCATTGTGAAATGTCATTAAATGGATAGTTAGCAGCCTTGAATCTTTTCTCACATAATGCTTTTCTAGATCCCATCCCTTTTTCCTGTAACAGTGCTGTGAATTATTCCCTAGTCTTGTTCTCTTAAACTTTATGGTAACTTTATTAATACACTTGTTTTGTCAAGTCTGCTAAACATTCTTAAAGGTTCCACTAATATTTTCTATGTCTTTTTGTGGTTTTAAAACTGATATGTAGAAGAATTTGTCTGGAACCTATATGTATGCATCTTGAATCTGTTTTCTTTGGTAAATCTGTGCATGCTTTTGTTTTCTCGTTTTGTCTTTTATTCTTCTTTTTTTTTTGCAGAGAGTGATAATGAGCTCTCCAGTGGCACTGGTGATGTGTCAAAGGATTGTCCTGAGAAGATTTTGTATTCCTGGGGAGAATTACTGGGGAAATGGTAATGCTTCATTTCTTAAATTTAGATTTTAAATACTAACTTTTTCTTTTTTTTTCCTTCCTTTTTTTTTTTTTTATGAGACTACATGCTCTTGTGCAGGAGGTTAGGACGTTTGAAATTCTTCAGTTTCCACAGTTTAAAAACTAAAATACAAAACCCACTGAAGTGTGGTTTTTAAACCTCGTTTAAAAGATATTGGTGAATCTGCTTATTTTAACTCAGTTGTTTGACAGATCTCTCCCACAGCATCTGCAAAAGTCTTGTTTCATTCAGTGTTTGAGAATGTGTCCATGTGTACTCACACTGCAGGTCTTCAGAATTTTTTTGGCCTGCAAAAGTTACCTAAATGAGATATTGCAAGGTTTTATTGAGCTTAATGGAACCCTGCCCTTCAGAACCCGTCTCTCATGCTTGTTTTAACTATTTTGTCCTCCAAGTTTCTGATCTTCATGAAAGGTCTTTTTGGGGAACCACAAATATTTTATGGAATGATTGTACAAATATTCAGGCTATGGAACTTCTGAATGATTAAGAAAATACTGAGCAAAAGCGTGGAAGCCAGTTGATACCTGTAGACAAGTGTTTTCCTCACCTGAAAAGCCTGTAAACAGATCCACTCTGGAGCTGTTCAGAAGTTTCCAAAGCCTGTTGTAAAGGACATCCCAAGAGAGAGTTTATAAATTGTTTGCAGTTTTATATCTGGTATCCTGAGGCCGATGAGGAAAGCCATCCTGAGTCCTTAAAGAACTGTGTGGCAAGTTTGTTGCAATCTGGATTGGAAGTTTTTTTTTTTTTTTTTCAAATTCATCTGTTGATTCTTTTAGTTTTAGTTTTGCCCTTGACAGGTATCTGGACTCCTGTGCATAAGCTGAAGTAAAGAACTGCCCACAACTCTCAAGTTTCATATAACTAACTATTCACAGAATCATAGAGTGGTTTGGGTTGGAAGGAACATTAAAGTTACTCAAATATACTATTCAACAACACAAAACATTTAAGACTTTTGAGTAAACTGTTTTGGAGTCCTAACTTAACTTATACACTTAACTCAGAGAATCATTGTGTAGTTAAAACATCTTGGTTAAAATGGGATGAGAAATGGGACATCCCAGCAAGCTTGAAGACTAGCAGTAGCAAACATTTTCTTTAGGAGTGTCTCAAACGATATTACCTTTTGAGATAAATTCAAGTGTATAAAATGCTTGAATTCTTGAATACTGTTATATTACATTTTAAGAACAAAACTTGGAAAGAGTAACAGATGGAAAATGTTAACAATTTGAAAACTAAAAATAGATTGAAATAAAATCTTCTGGTGTGTTGAAGACTGCAGCATATGCTAGTGGAATATCTGTGCACTTGTAGGAAAGGTAAATAAATAAAAATCAACACTTCCACTTGGAGAACTGGTGTGCTGATTTGTTTCTTGGATGAAAAATTTCTTGAACTTTAATTGCATCTTGTCATTTCACTAAAATGTCACGGTAACCTAATGAACTGACTCAGCAGAAACATTGCTCCAAGACTTTCCTTCAAACATATAAACAGCAATAAGAATAAGATAATTTACCCCAAAAGATACAACAAATAGTTATAAAGTAATGGAATATCTTTTAATTTATTTTACTATTTACTGCATCCTTAGCATTGAAGTTGTTCTTGCAAGCTGAGCTAGTTTAGCTGAGTACTTCTTTCTGTGGGTTTTTTGTTTTTGTTTTTTTTTAAAAAAAAGTAGTAATGGTCAATAGCAGTTTTTGATCAGAAATACTTGTTTGTCATGGTGGAGCATAGTCAATGCATTGCTGTTCTGTATCCTTGCTCTTTGATGTTTTAAAATTATGTCTTTTAATTTTGTGCAGGAGAATTACAGCACTTTCTACCAAAGTAAAGATGTCAGCATCCATGAACGACTAATTTTTTTTTCCCCCATGTGCTAAAGGATAAGACTAGAATAAGACAAGCTTGTATTTTATGCTTGTTTCTTTTACAGTCTGGCCAAGCAGGTGTCAGAAAGTGTGTAGGAATGTAAGGTGCCTGGGCTTCTACGCAAAGGAGGGAAAAACGTGTATTTGTTGATTACTGTAGAACACAGAGCAAGGATTATTAATAATCAAGCTGTTTCCCAAATAGACGTTCAAAAACTGAGAAGTTGTCTGTTAAAGTTACAAAGTTATGCTTTACTGCATGGACTAATGTTGCTAAAGTATTACTTCTACCATAAACCTATCTAAATATATGACAAATCCAGTAAAATCTGGTGTTCTGTAGCATGCTTAATTCTAAATTCTAAATGTTTAGTAGTAAGGATGGTATTAGAGCATGGAATGTGCATCTCTGTTAGTTGTTGCCATAAACTATTTTTGTGTTGTTTTCTTGGTGTCGCTGAAAAATTCCCTGTTACATTTGTATGGGAATGCACCTTTTTAGCTGTTCATTTTATCTGCTTGCTGAGTCCTCAGAGAAGGCATTCTGTGTTTAGTGTGTAAGAAGTATGACCAAATCCCTGTAATAACCAAACTAATCTGATTTGAAATGTGCTGTGAATGCTTTGTTTTCACACAACTTCAGCTTTAAGTTTATGATATATTTATTTATTCTTGAATGTATATTTCATAATTCTGTAACAACTTAGAGTGTCTATTCCTTTTAGTATTTTTGTGGATATTGTTTTTCTTTCTAACTTTTTCCCATCAGAAGACCATTAATCTAATGTAACTTCCTGCAAAATGTACTGAAGAAGAGAAAAGGGACTTAGTTGGGTTTTAATTTGACTAACTGAATGATAAAGTTTGAAATTACATCTGTTGCACTACACATTTAAAGTTTAAAATAATTTTTATGTTTAAAAGAATAAAGGCATTACATAATCACACTTTTTTTTTTTTTTTTAATACTCAATT
>WHYT01015346.1:102936-142659 GCA_009806455.1 Tetrax tetrax
ATAATCACACTTTTTTTTTTTTTTTTTTAATACTCAAGTCATTTGGAAAAATTGAGATGTCATCCTCTGAGTATGGGAAAAAGAAATTTATTTAGATCACCTTTTAAATTTAAACCATGGTGTTAAACTCTTCACATCTTAATGACCTGTTTCAAAGAAAGAGTATAAACATTTACTTGAAATTGAGGCTCAAATTGCAGGTTATTTAATTTAATCACAGCTTGCTAGCATTTGGCTAAACTGCCACTCTCACTAGTCTCTTTCCAGTAGAGCTGAAAAACATAACACTGGTCAGAACAATAACTGAGCAAAGAACTTCCTGCCTTAGGAAGAATAAAGTCAATTCACGCAGTCTTCCTGCTGCATTGCTATGAAAATTGCCATAATAAGTCAGAGCGAGGTTTAATCTAGATCAGTAAACACTATTATCTCAAAAAGGATTTTTAAACATCTGTGACTGGAAGTTCTGCAATATTGTGCATGTGCAGTGATTTTATCCTGAATGTCCGGGCTCAGTGACTGGCTTATTTTTGAAAACCACAGCTTTAGTATTCAACCTGTCTAAACGCAGCCTTTACATGGTTTTATACGCCAACTTCTGTAGGATTAATTATGCAGTGTTGGAAAATAAACTTAAAAAATCATCCTGCAATTGTCTTCCTACTTTTCTTGCAGTGTGTACAAACACAGTAAAGCACTAACTCAAACTAATAGGCAGATTTATTTGGAATGGTGGGATTTTACCAAGGAATGTGCAAGTGTTACTGCGTTGTGGGACTTGCAGATACTCCCAGCATTAAGTGTGAAACTGAAAGTTCAGTCTTCGTGTTAGTACTCTTAAAACATACTGTTGTTTATTTTCCAAAATTTATTTCTCTATACAGCTTAGGTTATTTTTCATTTCCTTTTCTTAACCTAAGCTGAATGTATATATTGAACAAATATTTAGACTGAGTTCTCTGCACAGATGGCATAGTTTTCTCTTTCCATTAAAATTGTTCTTCATTTGCCAGTTTAATTCAATTTCTGCAATTGTTTATTGTTGTAATTTTCATTAATTTCTCCAAACCTAGAGAATTTGGGTATCACTACATTTTGCCACTGGTTCTTATTGTAAATCCTTGCAGATTTTTTGCTTTTCATCTGACAAATACTAATTAGTGTAACCAGTGGAAGTGAAGTTTATCTTGCTAGTTGCTGACTGTACTCTTCAAAATAACATTGGAAAGTTGAACAACTTTTAAATATTTTTAAATCTTGATTTCTACTCTTGTATAATAGGCAAATGGTTGTCTGTTTCTCAGGCACAATAATCTTGTTGTGAGACCAAACGGATTATCTACCCTGGTGAAAAGCGGTGTTCCAGAAGCACTAAGGGCAGAGGTTTGGCAGTTGCTGGCAGGATGCCATGACAACCAAGCGATGCTGGATAAATACAGAGTTCTCATCACAATGGTAAGTGTTGGTTTTTTTTTTTCCTTTCTTTGTTTCTTTCTTCCTTTTTTTTTTTCCCTCATTGGTTAAAATGAATTGTACTGAGCAGCAGTTCTATTCAGTGGCAAAGTAGCAAAAGGGTGAAACAGTGTGACTTGTTTTAAGCAACTGAAATTGTGATTAGGTGACTTTACCTCCTGCCACGGGTACCTGCTGAACGGCATTAACAATAGAAACTGCTGACCTATATCTGTAGTAATGCTTGACATTTTAGCTTGCTATTCACTTGCTGTGATGATAATAAGCACATCAGCTTGTTCAGGTGTTTGGTGTGTGGTTTGGTTGTTTTTTGGTTTGTTTTTAATAAATTCATCACTTTGTTTTTGCAACAATTTCTGTTCTCTGTATGCCTTAATTTTCTGGTTTTTAGTTTAAAATACCAAACTAAAACCAAACAAGACCCCACAAAGCTGAGTATTTCTTGTTTTATTGTTTATTTGACAAAGAATATTAGAAAAATTTTTACCTAGCAGGAAACCAATCTCCTTGCTATATGAGCGATTTGAGAGGAGAATCGTATTGGGAATCTCTTCCCATTTTAATGTCATCAGTGCAGTCAGTAAACATCGTAAGAAGTTACGTTCATAGATGTTCCAAATTGCTTATAGGTGTGATTGAAAGACTGAGAAACCACTGTGTTGTAGTAGCTAAAACTCTCTGCAGTGTCAGGAGGTAATCTAACTATTTGGAGTTCTAAAATTCTTGGTGTTGCAGGGTAGTAATGCACTCTGAGGAAAAACAGTCTCAAAAATGTTTGTAATGTCAGAAATGGATGAAGATAATTTTATGTTGCTTATACAAAGTGTTGGATTTGTTATCTAGGAAATGAATCATGTGTCCATACAATAGTTCTAGGGTAGATGTTGTTAGTAAAAATTTTCTTTCAGAAAGTTGTCATATCTTTTTGATACTTGTCCTCTTAACTTGACCTGCCCAGTATGTTTGTAAAGTTTAAAAGCGTCCCCAGAGTGAGATGTGTCCTCATGGCTTCTTTTTCCTTTACCAATAAAGAAGAAGAATGTTTTGATAGTGCAATTTTTTCTTTCTGACGTTGTAGCTGGAGTTATATTTTCCTTAGAAACCATTCACAGGACATCTGTCAGCTGAACGTTGCATCAAAACCACCTCCATTATTTTGCTCTTGCTTTCCAAAAGTGGGGAGATGTTTGTTTCACAGCGGAGGAGGGAGTGGAAAACTTCTAAAATGCAAACCTTATCTTGACGCTAGGGCCTCATGCCTTAAAAATACTTTGCTACACTTGGCCTTTTCATGATAGAAATATTACAGTGACATATATTTTAGAAGATGATATTGCATACTGTTTTTAATATGAACTACTATACTGTTACAGACTAGAAAATTAAATCCTTTTCTGAACTGAAGTGTTTATGCAAGCTCAGGTTTTTTTCTGAAGTAAATCACTTTTATTCTGAAATCACAAAATCTCTTCTACAGTCTGACTGTGTAACTGTTGGTGATCACATCATTGGCATACATTGCATGAAAGGATTCATGAAAAGAAATGAACAGGAGAGAGTCTGTGCCAAACCAAAGCTACAGCCTGTTTTTAGGAATAGTTTTCACTCCAGAAAAACTTTTCAGCTATTTTTTAAAATGAATTATTATCTGATATTTATGTCTGAACAGAACTTTTCAGCTTCATTTTGGTGTGTTGGTAATGTGAATTAAGCTATTTTAGAGAGACAGAGAGGGATGTGTATTCTCTGAATCCTACTGAAAGCTTTGTTGCAGTGCTCTTATGTGTGTCAGCATGTGAAACTTCAGAGTTATTTGGGTATTCATGGTTAGTCACTTGCTTCTCCTGTATGAAAAAGTGTAACCGATTTATTTTTGTTTGTATGCTACCATCCCAATATACCAACATGTACTTTATTTTTTTCTGTAATTATTTATTCTTCCATCAAATACATAGCTTTCATCTTCATTCTTTCAGTTTATTCATACGTTTACACAGATTAATTGTCTCCTTGTGTTTTGGTCATTCTGCTTAATGTCTCTCTCTTGTTTAGGCTCACTTCTGGGAGCTGGAGATTTTTTGTAGGTGGCTTGACCACTTTAGTAGCATATTCTGTAAGCCTGCGCATTCCTGAGCATATTTCTGTAAGACATTCCTAGGTGGTTACAGGTGGCAGCGTTCTGCACTTGCAGTCTTGAGAATAAAGTCTGCTGAGATACAAGAAGTAGGAGGTGGTAGTAACATCTGCAGACTTGACCCACTATCGTCTTAGCTCTTCATACAACTGCCCCTGGTACAGCTGTCTCCCTCAAACAGCTCTCTGTTGCTGCCCAGTTCCCTCAAACCTCCCGTAACACTGTCCCATGCTGCTCTGTCTCCTTGCATTGTAACAGCTCCTTCACAAGAGCCCGCTCTCCCAGCGCCCCGGCCCTTTCCCCATTCTGCTCAGCCAGCCTTACCTGCACGTTCGGCTGAATGGCCAGTTGCGGTACCTCACTTGGAAATCACTAGAAAAATCTCTGCACCCAGGGATTTGCAAGGGAGTAAGTTTATATAGGTGCAATTTGGGCTTTTTTTTTTGTCTGGTGATCAAAATAACATGGCTAAACTATGTAACTGTATAGCAAAATGCTATAGAGTACTGTAGTAATTAATATGGTGGTGTTAGCCAGTGCTTGTCAGTAAGGTAAGGGGTGCCGGCCAGTTTTGTTGAATGAGGCTTGGCTTTAAAAGCATCTCTGACATCTGTGATTTCTTTGGTTATATGAGATCTAAAGGAATTTTTTTTCTAAAGAAAATTTCTGAGGCCTAACTTGAGGAGCAAATTTTGAAAACTCATTTTACTGTTATAGCTTAAAAGGTGAACCTGGTAGCTGAAATGATTAGTATTGAACATATGATACCTAATTTATGGCTACCTCTTCTGCGAAACAGAGATAAATGTGTTAAAGTGAAGCTTTAAAACTCCTGCAGTGTTGCTGGTTAACTCCTGGTGAAACTGCTAGTGGAGGAGGAGAATTGTATTGTCAGCAGGCCAAAACTGTGTTCCTAGTGATGAACTGAATGATAGCAGTCCAAACATTTAAATTTACGTTGAAGACCCTGATACAGACACGTTTGTCGTTCTATGCCAGTTGCATGCAGTTTGTGCAGAAGTAGAATGTCAGATTGGCCAACTGTTATTCACAACACTTAACGGATCTAGTATGCATGTTATACAATGCATATCCATCTGCACGCTAAGCTCTGAAATCTACTGCAGTATTTTTCAGTTAGAGGAGTGTTTTGTTGAGTGTGTTCTGTAGGAGAGAGTAATATGGGGCTTGTTTTAGTGTTTCAATTCAGCATGGAAAGCAAAATAATATCTCTGTCTTATTTAGAAAAATCGATGCCATACTAATTTTCTCCAACAGGCATGTCCTCTAGTCCTCTGCACTGGAGATCAACAGTCTGTCAAGAATGATCTAGAGAGCTGTTTCTTTTCCTGTATCAGAACATTCACACGCTGATACATTTCCCATCTCTAGCTGAGTTCAGAGTTCCAGGAGGGAAGGAAGAAGAAAATACTTCTGCTCTCACAAGTACTTTCTTACTGACAAGCATTATCTTGCTCTATCCTATGTCTCCTGCTGAGTTTCAGCTTTGTGATTACCATGAGCCTCTCAGAAATTTTGACTGGAGCACAATAGCAGGTCTTGCATACAATTTTAGAGTGTAGGAGTTGTGATTTGGCAGCTGTTTCATTTCTGACATATATGTAAATCTGTACTGTATGACAATCAAAATCTGCCTTAGTTACCTTTCTGGCATGTGTGCCGTAGGCTTTTGACCCTGCTGCACATGGCACAGTAAAGAAAGAGGAAAATAAAAGATACCCTAGCAGAGATATTTTTTTATATATATATATGTATGTATGTATATATAATTTTTCAATTTTTTTTTTTTTTTTTAAAAAAAACAAGCACAAATCAGAGTGAGAAAAATCCACTTGTGTGAGGATAATGAAGGGGTGATACTGATACCTGTATACAGAGCTTTTGTAAAAGCATGCCAGATCCATTTGTTAAAAGAAGATAAGTAGAAAATGATGAATAAGCTAGGGTCACTTCATTGATAAGAGTTTTTTCTCCTGCCTACTTGACATAATTTCATGTTCAGCTTCACTGGTTCCTCTCAAGAGACTCAGATGAATTTTTCCCATGATGAGGTATATTTTGAGCTCTAGTAACCTGACCACTGGCAAGCCACAGTTTGCCCCATTTACAATTGAGGTGGGTGATAATGGTCTTCAGCAACAGTTATGGTTCACCTTGTCCCACTCTGCTGCCCTTACTCCACACTGTCCCTTTCAGTGTCAGGCACTGTCGATGTATAAATCATGAGAAATCTGTCACTTCACTTAAGTACTAAAGCAACTTACTGTAGACGACTTGTTGCATCTGATTTGGGACAGATGTTTTTTTTGTTACATCTTAAGATGTATTATTAACAAAATATTAACATTATTAACTTATTATTGTGTGTGTTCTCACCGCTAAATTTGTAGAGCGGGGCTTCTTTTCAGTGTTACGGACCAGGTGTCTGTTTTGCAGTGCTGTTACTGATGACTCTTGAAATTACCTATGCTCAAGTCCTCCTTTCTAAGTTTAGAAAGAAATACCTGTCAGGGTTTCGTGTAGTTGCGTAAGTCAAATAATGGAAGCAGAAAAAGAAGGCAGTCATTTGCATTCTATAGTTTGAAAACTTTTGGATGGACCATTTTAAGGCAGGATTTATGACTGATAAATGTATAATTTCTTTATAACGAAGACTTTCAGTTTACTTCCTGATTTCCACTAAGAAATGAGCTGCATGTATTAAGTCGATCTAGTGGTATATATAGACTACTTTTAAATGCTGCTACTCTGGTTTAAGAAAACAAAACTTGTTTTAAATTTATTATTACTATTTTTAAAAGTATGATCAGAAAAAGAGACCTGGTTTCAGATAAGTAGATGGTGGTGGTATTACGCTACTCAAAAGCAATGGAAATTTGCATATGAATGTGAATGCTGGTGTCTCAGATGGATTTGATTGGCACTTTGAGTCGAAGGTCTTAAAAACAAAATGGCCGTCCTTCCAAATGACTTGTAAGAGAACCAAAAATAAGAGTATTTGTTTATTGTCATAATTTCCTTTGGCAATATGAGCATGTGCCCAGAACAGTTAGAGATAATAACTAATTAAAAGGTCAGGCTTCAGAAGAGTTGATCAAAAAATAGCTTTGTCTGCTGACTGTGTAATAGTGTTTTGTGTCTGGGCCAGTAACATTTCAAGCCACTCTACAGAACAGTGAAAATCCTAAGAATTCTTCCAAAGTCTGAAGCAAATATGAGAGGCATTGATTTGGGGATTAAATATTGCCATATCATTCAAATAATTTGTCTCAGTAATATAATAATTTGAAATTGGCAGTAATGACACAGAGGTATGATTCTCATGCAGTAGGGACCAGTTACACGAACGTACATTCCATTGCTGCAGAAGATGGAGCAGATGTATTGGTTTTTGGGCTAGATGAAATCTAACCAATTTAGAGCTAATATATATAGTTGACCTGTTCTGTTCGGACCAGTATTATTATTTCTCATTCCTACAAGACAAATCCTCTCATTTATAAAGCAAAAAGAAAAAAACCCACAAGGTTTCAGATTTCTGGAGACCTCTTAGCTTTAGAAGTTTTGCAGGCCCAGGTACAAAATTAATCTTTAGCACTTGTTTGGTGAAAAGAACAGTAAACGATGCAAATCAAAGCGGTACACTGATGGAATTAGATGGTATACGTTACTCGCACTAGTTTTCCCGTACCCATGCAGTCACAAGCCGTACGGTGCATGTGTTCAGCTGCCTCAGCCGCAATGAGTTGTGTGTGACACAGCGGACGAGGGATGCTGGCTTCAAAGTCATCCCTACGTCTCTTGGGTTTCTCTTGGTTAGTGACAACAAACTGGTTTTTGACAAGTTTTCGGTACTCTGTAGGAGCCAAACAGTTCTCATGGTGTGGTCTTTTCCCTCAGAAGCTTGCTGGCTTCAGTGTGTGTAAACCTTGCGCAGCGTTGCTGTTCTTTGTCTCTCTCTCCCCATTGCAGGTGGGTTTGTGGCTCCCAGCCCGCTTTCCTGTTGGCAGGGGCGATGGGCTGCAGCTTTGCTGTGGGTCTCCAACTGGCTAGTCATCCCATCAGTCTTAACACTTCTGTTACAAGCCTCTACAGAAAGGAAGAGCTGCAGTAGAGAAAAACTTTTAAAATTCTTTCACAGCTGAAGCACTTTCTGACAACAGATAATTTTTCATAGTGGTAGGACTATGAGAAGGCCTATAAATGGATGTCTGTATCATCCCTTCTCCCAAAGGTGTAATAGTGGTTTCTTGTCCAAAGTTAAAAGTTAGGATAGCTAAAAATAGCAAATACCATTGTTGAAGTTTCATCGTCTGCTTAAGTGCAGTCTTTCCATGCACTGAATTAACTTTAATTATCTGTTTTCCTTAGTGCATCTGTCTGCAAACTGATCAAAAAGGACTGAAGTAAAGATCAACTTTCATGTAAACCTAATATAGAAAAGTATTTACTTTTCACACTTTGAAGTTACCAAAAATGTTGAAATGAGAGTTGTAGAGCACTGGAACAGGTTGCCCAGAGAGGTGGTGGATGCCCCATCCCTGGAAACGTTCAAGGCCAGGCTGAATGAGGCTCTGAGCAACTTGATCTGGTTGGAGATGTCCCTGCTCCTTGCAGGGGGGTTGGACTAGATGACCTTTGAAGGTCCCTTCCAACTCTAGCCATTCAATGATTCTATGAGATAAGGTATCTCCTTCTTTGCTTCATACATAATAGTTACTTGGCTTTTTGATATTTATTGCTAGGTTGCTCACATAATCAGTAAATGGAAAGTGGAGGAGGTTACGAATGTCAATGCAAATAGGATTAAACTGGTGCCTTGATACCATGTTTGTGGTTTTGGTTTGTTTTTTTGTGGTTTTTTTTTGTTTGTTTGTTTTGGTTTTGTTTTGTTTTTGTGTATGCATTTTTTTTTTAATTTGTGTAAAACACTTGGGTTTAAACAGTTTAGCTGTGGATTGAGAGAATTACTTACATAGGGTATTTTTGTTTGAGTAGAAAATTAATCAGGCCTGTTATTTGCAGCAATACCAAAGAATAATAAGTTAGCACTAGGAAGAGGAATATTTTTTTTTTTTGTCCCAACGGCATTGTGCAGAGTTCCACTGCTCAGTGTTCTGAGACTAATTAATCAGTAAGGGTGTCTAATTAAAAAGATGACTGTTCACCAGCTGCCACAGCAGGCTGGTTAATGGACTGAAACATTAGAGTATTTTTGTAGCAAATATTTGTGTTCAGAATGCTGCATCTGTTTGTCCTAACTGAAAATGGGGGAGTTTATGCTTCTGTGTAGCAAAGAATGGCTGTCATGTTCTCTGCCCAGTGCAGTGGGGAGCGACCCATTTCATTCAGTCTGTTAAGCACTCTGGTCACAAACAACATGAGAATATCAAGAGTAGAGTGTAATGTGTGGGTTTCTTCTTGCAGCAGTTTTTAAAAAATGTGTCTATGCCGTGAAGCACTCTCCTATTTCCAGATAGACTACTGCTGTGGACTCCAGCCAAAACCAGTGTGACTGCCATCATTTCTTCTGACCATGTGGTTATGGCAAATAGCCTACTGAAAATGATAAAAGTCCTCCCTTTTGCAAGAAAGCATCCTGAAATCTTTGAATATGGTACCTTGCCTGGTGTGTGATTACAAATATTAGAAACACAGCATGCTCATCTTTTTGCACTCAACAAATTTCCCAGCAATACAAGTTAAAAAGTTTTGGGAATGCGGATCTATTATATTTTTGTTGTTCTAGTTTTTTCTTTGCGTCTTTATTTGTTCTCTCTACTAATTAGGAATGGTCTCCCTTAACCTTTAGATAGATTAGATGTCAAGAATGATATAGCTATATGCTTATCAATTATAAAAGATCCTATTATATAAGAATCAATTAACATCACCGTTTTAAATGAGAAATATAGATATTAAGCAAAATAACTTATGATCACTTTGAGAACTGATTACTTTGAGATGTATGTGCAGCTTTTCCAGTTTCATGTTTCTGTTAAATTCCTTATCTATAGGCAGTTTCTTAGGTTTTACTTTTTTCCACCTTTTCTGAGAGGGTAAGGATAGGATAACTTGTACTTAACACCTCTCTTAAACTGAGGTTGCTCATTTCATGGCAAGTAGATTCTTGATATTTTTATAATTTAATGTGCTGTGTAGAGAAAAATCAGATCATATGCTGGTTGGACTGACCAGATGCCTCATTTTTGGTAGAAGTTGAGCTGTTAGTGCTGACAGTTACAGTCTTCCACTTGTTTGAATTATTTTAGTGACGCTGCATACTTTGGAAAAATAAAGTATATATGAACTGAAAATACTTATTAGAAATTAGTGAAAAAATATTGCCTCTGAAGAGCAGAAGTTGACAGAAGTTTAATTCTTTAAATAGCTTAATTTAAATTCAGACTTCAGATAAAAGGTTTCATTTATTATGAATGTACCAGGGTACCTAGTTTATAGTAAATGTTACTCTTATAAAGAATAAAATGTCCCTAAGGTGAATTTAATTTGCCAAGTTTTGATTCATTGAGAGCTCATCTGGAGAAAATCTTTCAATTTTGTGTGCACAAAAGGGAAAATCTTGTGCTCACTCTTCATCTTCAAAGAAATTCTTCAATTTAATGACAGCTCTTCAGGGAAGAAAGGAGTAGCATCCATTAGTAATTTTTATTTTTATGTCATCTTAATTTTAACTTTTATGTATGATATTTGAGGTGGAAAATAATGCTAATAATATTTTTGTCAAGGCCTGCATAAAATTATGAACAGTTCTGCCACGTTAAGAATTTTCCTACAATTTCTTTTCATACATAACCACTTATAATAGCACTAAAATGACACTCACAGTACAGTTCCTGGCTCCTGAGGCCTTGTATGACCTACTGGCTCTAAAAGTCACATAAATTGACACATTTGCTCTGAAGGGTAGACTGCAAATGAGATTTGCATCTGCACTCTTGGAGACCGCGTTCTGTTTCGTCTGTGTGAATTTATAATCCATTCTCTGCTAAAACAGGGGAGCATAGTTGCCCATCGTTTCAAACAGAATAATAAAACCTTGGGTAATAGCAGTATTACAGCCTGAATAGCTTTAAATGATGGTTAGTGGAAGAATGGATATTAAAATTGATAGTCTCATAGACTCCGGATATATGTATATTGATGCAGACGAAAAGTGTTTTGTTAGGTAGGATGGAGTAGGGATGTCTGTGTCTCACTATTTCTTTTCAGTAGAGTGTGCGGTAATAGCTGGTAGTTCTGGTAAATGCTTGGCACCTCTGAGCTTTTTTTTTTTTGAAAATCCACGATACTCCTTTGTAGATAAAACATTGCTAAGTATCCCAGTTTAATCTGAATATTGGTTCGTTAATAGGTGTTCGGTCTTCCTGTAGCAGTGATGATGCTGATGCTGAAAGAGCAGCCATAGTAAGACCACGTTTTAAACAATGGTATTCTACACCACTGAGTAAAATGGGCTCATTTCTGAAGTGTTCTGCAGTGTGTGTTGTCTTTATGTAATGCATATTCATTCTGCGTGTGTGCATCTATCTATTGCAGCATAGGGCACTGCTCAGATGAAGCAAATTGTTATGTATGTGGACCGCTGCAAGCGAGCGGCAATTCCCAGTTTTTTTTTTTTTTTTTTTTAAAAAAAAAAAAAAATCAACCTGCTCTTGTATTTTGTAAGCATTACTGTTTCATCTGAAGCTCACTTCTTCCTAACCATCCCTGCTTTCAAACAGAGGTTGCATAACTGGCATTCAGGAGGCTGTGTTCCTCAAGGTCTGGAGCCGTTGAAGGTGAGAGGAAGACAAAACGTGGGGTTTGGACGTTACTGTAAAGGAGCAGTTGGTATGAGAGGGGTTGGGTGATGTTGTCTGATTTCCACATACTGGAAATCAGAAGACTGCACTGATAATCAGAGTCGTTGGATTTTAAAGGTCTTGTTTTTAAGGCTCACTAATTTCTGGTTTGCACATGTGAACAAGCAGTAACATTGGTCTTCAAAAGAATTTTGGGGGAGCCTCGGTCTGACTTTGAGGTGAGGAGGCCAGTTGTGTGGCACTGGGATGCTGAGCTGCCACGTTGGCATGTGCAAGTGGCTTGCATATGTAAATGCAGTGACTATCTAAAAATGACTGTATCTCTGGAAAATCTGAATTACTAGCTGTAATTTGTATTTGCAATAGGTTGTGTCTGAATTAAAGCTGACAGCAACTTCCCTGTAGATTCTGTTGTGCGATTTTTTGAAAGGTTGTTTCAAACCACCAGGAACTGCTTTCTCTAAAAGCCCAATTTGGGATCCTGTACTTGCTCTTATACAGAGCAAGATATAGAAGTCAGTCTTTAAAATAGGTAGTATTTCCTGTGAATATTTTATTGAAGTTAGTGTTTCAAAAAAATCTTAAATACATTTATTTAAGAGAGCAAACTGCCTTTTCCAGACTATTAATTGCTGGTTTCAATATGTTTGATGCTGTAGAAATTAAACAGAGCACTCTAAATGCTTAGAGAGGAACAGTAAGAATCAAAGGATCCAGAAGTGTTTTTTATGTCTAGTTTTTTTTTTATTTCTCCAGAGAATCACAGTTAAAATCTCTTTAAATGCCTGTGTTAACCACAGTACTGATGGTCCACATTTTATTAAAACAAGTTTTTACCATGGCAGTGCGCATCTAGCAATGGGCAATTCACAATAATTGAAATGGGAACAAAAACCAGAAAGGCTTGAGCTGCACGTGTAGAAAAATCAAAGCACACAGAAGTGATGAATATGTCACTTAAATTCAAACTGGAATCTAATACAGAGGTGAATTCTGGTACAGTTTGCTACCTTAATTTATGTAGGGCTTCTTTAGGATAAAACAGTATCATTCGTATGTTCTTTAGGATTTTACATTAATCACTTCAAAAGAGATGAGACACCTATAGATCATCTTTACAGCCGGTATGTGTTAGACATTTTTTTCCCTTTGTAGTGATGAGTATACTCATACCAATTAAGAGTGATTTCCCCTATTAGCAAGCAAATTTGCTGCTGCTGAGGTAAAGTAACCAATAGGAGATCAATTGCAGTCTGCTAGTGCATATACTCTTTCTAATAATCCTTTATGTACGTTTCTGTTGACATACCCAAATATTTTGGCAGCTAAGAATTTTTTTTCTTGTTGTGAATTTTAATCAGTTGTTTTTTTTAAACTGACAACTGAATATTGGTGATGTGGAGCTTCACGTTCTTTAATCATATGCTGCATATGACAAAGCCATCTTCATACGGCTGGGTTGTCTCAGAGCAATCCAGCTTCAAAATACAATTTTTTTTTTTGACTGAGTAATACAATATACAACCTGAGTCTCAAAGTAAATCATTGTATACAGGGGGTGCAGTTCCAGAAGAGGTTTATTTTACCATGTGTTCTATCTCTTCTGTGTACTTTATGTAGCAGTTGCAACGCTGATACATCGCAGTAATTTTTAGATTTTAATTAGGAAACCTCCTTCCCCCCATTTCTCTGTTCCAGCAATGAAAATGATTCTCTGTGTAGCTGCATTGTCGCTAGCTGTGGTGTAAGGGACAAGATGGAGCGTATAGCTGGGGCAGGGCAGGAAAGGGAGGTGAGGCCGTTTTTGGGGCAGCCTTCAGATAGCTTTAGTTAGGTTAATGTCACACTGCAGTCTAATTGAGTAGGCTTCTTGTAACCTGTATGGCAAAGGAATTAGAGGTACCTTTTAGAACAATGCCACCTTTCTTTTATGAACTTGTAAATGTATTTTCAGAAAGCACTTTTGGTTTTTGTTTTTACACCTTCCAGGATTTCCTTTGCCTTTTCTATGAAAATTGTTTTCAAATTCTTCTTTTATGGAAAACTGAAAATGTAGGAACACATGTTAGAGAGAAAATGTGCCTGCAAATGTTAGAATAAATATTATTTTGGGATGCTTTTTTATATATAAATAACTTCAGTGCAGAATGGCTATACTTGATATTAAAAGACACGTGAGCCCCAGATGCTGAATGCAAGCAATGGACAGAGCTGTCAGTGAAGTGGAATGATATTTGGACTGCTGCACATTTTCTTTGAAGTCAAAGACTTACGTTTCAGGCAACCATGCACTTCATTAAGTTTAAAATATTATACAACGAGGAAACCGATTTCATAGAAAGTTCAGAAGAGCATGTCTGTTGTCTTCAGTAGCTGGTTGAGTCAGCAGCCTTGAAAACATGCAGCCTGGCCCCTTTAGCCTAAGCATTAGACAGGATACTTCTAAAACTTTGATTTAAAGATCATATGTCTGAGATTTATCCTGACTGATGGAAATTTATGTATAGTGACTTGTAGATGGAGTTTCCTTTGCAGAAGCTGTTAACTTTGCCACAGATTCATTAGTTAACGTATTTTCCTACATTATTTGCGTCTCTAGAAATACCTGTGGCTTCATGTGATGCTTAAGAGGGAATGAGTTAACTGTGTATCTAGCTTCAGGGATTAATACTGAGGCTGGGCAAGCAAAACTACAAAAATATACTTAAATTTGTCTGTGTTATCCTTACTGCACTGCCTTGTGTGTTGTTTAAATTTCTTGATTTTTGTACTGCGATAAGGAGTTCATCTGGTTCTTTTCCCTTTGGTACAAGTGAAGGAGGAACCTGACTTTGATCTGTATTCTTGGCCATGCTGCTCCTGCATGCTGAAAACTCCCGTGGACTGAGCTGAGAGACTTGCTATGGGTCAGGAAAGAGTTACGAGTAACGCTCACAGGAACCTTGATTAGCTGCAGTGAAGACAAAAAGGCACAAAGTGTGTTGAAATATTAGCTTACGCTGGGATGCTAGCACATGCTACGTACGTGGTTCCAGTGCAAATCTTTCCAGTATAAGATACTGTTTCTAGTCACAATTCTCTGAAGTATCTGTTAAATACTTTGCTTAGTATTAATTAAGGGTTATCTGAGTATGGGCTTCGGAAAATTTCACAGTGCACACAGTCCTATTAATTTTTCAATTAAACTAGCAATTTTGACAATCTGACAGGTGTTGGATGGGAGACAGTGAGTTCTGTAAGGTTGTCGTGGAAGTGCTTATATAGCTACGAGCCCTGTAATGATGATCAAGCATGTATCAGAAATTTAAATATGTTATGATCTTGTAATTATAGTAATCTTTATAATTCTGTACATATAAAGGGGCAGAACTCTGCTTCTTCAGGAAGATGAATTTTGGTATTCCCTAACTTTTCAGTACTTAATATAAAATTGTTAAGTAACTTTTGGTTACACGGTGCCTTTTGATCATTGTGATGAGTCACATAAATGCTCTCCTGTTGCTGTAAGCTGATATATTTTATGGATCTAGGTAAGGTCACTAGGACATTTAAGTAAGTGGCATAAGGTGTGTGTTTCTTCCTACTGACCGTGAGAACTTGGAATGACCGATTTTCTGTTCACCTTGATTTCCTCCTTTGTACTTTGCAGAGTTTGCTGAAACTTACACTAATTGTGATCTCCAAAGCATAATAAAAAAAAACCCCAACTGCTACTTGTCTCTGAAGCTCTTTCCGAAAACTGAGTCATAGACATTACATTTTTAAGCCAGCAGAATGTTTGATTATTCTACTTTTGACTGCCTTTAAAATTCTAGTTGCCATAACAACTTTATTTCTTTATTTTTAGCACATCAGTTGCCATAACAATAAAATATAGCTTTTTGAATGTGACCATTTTTTCCTCACTTCTTTTGCTTTGTTTTATAAAGAACCTTCTTTGGGAGGGAAAGGAAATGTAGCGAAGCTCTTCCCATGTGACCACTTTGGGTAGAACATAAGCTGAAAAATATATATATGTATTTTTTTTTTTTCATCTAGCCTTTTTCCATTTCTATGGTAGTTTTTTGACTATTTTTATAACATACAAAAAAATTAATATAAGTCACTGTATGAAGCCTTTCCTTTGTAGAAAATTGCTGTTGGGATTTTATTTTTATGTGTTGTGGTTAATGTATTAGAAAACCATAACTGTTAGTCGTTTACAGTATCTTTATTTCAATATATGGAATGACTATGAATAAGATACAGGCAACTTCTACTGATAGGGGAAGCATTTTTCTTTATGCTATAGAAAGCTATCCCTCTTTCTGTTTGTTTGGTTGTTCTCTTGTTCCTTACTGTAAGGTTGCTTTAAAGGTTACTGTTTAAGTTTTGCAGCGAGTAACTCCATTTTTGTTATGTCATTCTTAATCTTATCTTTCATTAAGAGTATAAGAACAAATTATGCTCAGCTGCAGCAGACATTACAGACATGCTGGGAAGAAGGGCATTCAGGAAAGATGCTGCGTGCCTTTTCAAGCCAAATTAGTTCTAGTGGCCATATAAAACCGATGGCCCCTAGCATCCTACACGGATACAGCAGGTAGGACCCAGTGCGTCCGTTTCTTCCTGTATGGCCCTTCCCAGACGTATTGTCAATCAGTTAGAGGCCGGTGTTCGGCTCAGTCTGCTGATATGCTGAGTTTTGGGAAGTTGTATGTGATATATCTTAAAAATATACGAATAAAGAGATTACATTTAGCTTCAAACCATGATTTTGAGCAGAGGGAAGAGGTTTGTGTGTGAATTTAATATTAGTGAAAGAAATTAGACTTAAACTTAATCTACAGACATGACTTCTGTATTCACTGATGGTGTCCTTTCCAAAAGGACTTGTAGATTCTCTCAGAAATGCTGTCTTTATATTTAACCTATTTTTAGTATTGATAAAATGTTTAATTTTTTTTTTTTTTATTTTTCCTTAGAGATGGCAAATAATGCCAGATTTGGTATTTCTTTTTGAAGAAAAAAATAATTTCTCAGCTCACATAACATTTTACATGTGCCAGTTTCTAGCTATAAATATAAATGTCCTCATTATCTAATACAATCAAACTAATTTAAGAGAAAATTTGCTAGTTATTGGAAGTTGAATGTATTTCGATGGTATTAATCCTGAAACACAGTTATCAGATGTGAGATGAATTTATAAATTTTAATTAGCTAATTTTTAACTTTAGGGAAAAAAAGAAATCAGTAACTCTTGCTTTCAGCAACATTTTCCACACATCTATCACTGCTGGGTTCCATGTCAGTGAGTTAGCCAGGAGTCTGCTTCAACAGCTACTGTTTGCAAAATTTCCCGTCTAGACTGCTCTTGGTAGGACGCAATTCCCGGTCCTTTCTCATATATGGTTATTGGTGCAAGTGTGTGCTGATACGGGCTCCATGCCGTAAGCGAATAGAAGTGATACCTCTTTAGCACTTCCATCTGGGAGGAAAAGTTGGTCTAAATGAAGCTGAGCTTAAAATCCATAAAAAGAAATTGTGCCATGCTTTAGTTTATAAATAGTTTTTATGCCATATCCTTTCCATGTTCCTCTTTTCCATTTCTTCACAAAAGTAGTAGAATAGTAATACCGAGTAACACTTCGTTTAAAGATAGTCTTCTAAAAGTCACAATTTGCTTTGATTTTACAGCTTTATTGTTCTCAAGAAATAGTGGAATTGGATTTACTAGTCCAAATTTGAGATCAGTACTACCTGCTCCTCAGCAGATCTTGCACTAAACCAAATAGTGAATCTTTAGTTCTTAACTGATTTTTGTCTACACCGGCATCTGAAGCTATGACTTTTTCTCATAAATGATCCTAGGCGTTCACTGTTTTTCTGAGCCACCTCTTGTCTCCTTGAGGAAGCACTATTTTAAAAAATCTATTAAAGGAAAAGTTTAGGGTGGAATGTGCCAATTATGTACGCAAATCAAAACGTAGGTTGTCCATGTGACTAGGCACATGTTTTCAGCCAGCCCATCTAGATTAGACTAGATGCTCTGGGAAAATGTACTGTGCGCATTTAACCTAAGCTGCATCCCTGAAAAGTGGATTTGAATGCTTCTGACATGTGTCTGTGAATTTGTTACGTAACGGTATCTGCCAGTTCACAACACTTAGAAAAGACAATTGGAATGAAGCGGATCATTCTGAAGGGTTTTAACTGTTTTTGAGAAGAAGATAAGTTATGCACACAAATGCCCTCTGTGTTGTAGCTTTCAGCACAGATTAAAAGTAAGTTGACAGAGGTTATGGTGGGGAGGTTTTTGTCATACAATTTTCAGAAGTACGGTACTGAGGTGGAGAAGGATTTGGAAGCGCATGCAGTGTTGCTTGTAGAGTAGTTTATGGATGTGTGGCCTTGGCACTAAGTTCTGAGGAATGCTTTGAGGATGAAATAGAGGTGATGCTCTTCGGAGAATTTAAAGAAATAATGTTGGGTGCAGCTGGTTTTGTTTGTCCATTTATTTTTAAAAGGCAATGAAGAATGGAAGTTACATTTGCATGCACCTCAACTTTATTCTTTGGCACATCCAAACTTACGATTTTGAAAGGCTGGCAGGTGAATATGGTTTTGATCCTTGCGTTCATATTTTAAAAGTTGCTTTTGCACAGGCCTTCGATCTTGGCTTCCTAATCCAGGTTACAGTAAATTATTCATCATTTGAACTCATTAAATCAAAATTGGTTGCCTTTTAAAAGGTCATGCTGTAGTTTAAGAGAACTCTTTGGCTTGCGGTATGTGAAAAATCAAAGTAGATGATCGTAGTGTTTGGGATCTTTTAGTAGCCTTGACATCTGTTATTCTAGCTCTGCTGAAACGGAATTACTGCTAATACTGACGGAGCTTATGCTTCTGCCAAGTCAGAATTGTTTTGAACATGGACTTTCTTGTTCCCAGTTGTGATATGCTTTTAGAATACCAGTATCTATGGGATGTACTTCCTGGCTTGATGTAGACAAAAGTATTAGTAAAAACACAACTATGTGAAAACATGAGTCTAAAAAGTTTAACGAACACGGTATTATTTTAAAATTATTCACATAAGAAAAGAAAGGGTAATACTACCTGCACTGTTCAGGCTATTCTCTACATTTCAGTATTTCTTCATTTACAGGTCTCTTAATTGCTGTCTTTTGTCCTGTGATTTAGCAGCTGAAAATGTTAATTGTCTCTTGAAAGCAGTGTAATTAATAGCTAGTTCATTTCCATTCACGCTAATGTATTTCCATGCATAGAGGCCATGTTTTGTTAGGATAGCTGCATGGATAGGACATGGGTTTGTTAATGGTAGCTGAAATGCAGAGGGAGAATTCTGAACAAAATGCACATTCTTTTAGACTGACAGTGTGCTTTCACAAACCACTAACTAAACTTTAGTCACGCAATCAAAAGCAGGAGCTAAAGGAAAAGCAGTGCACGTAACAGAGCCCTTCATTGGGATGCCTGAGGCAGTGGTAGGTGGGAAGCCTCTATTCTTTTGCCAGTGTACTATTTTTTTTTTAAGCTACCGCTAATTTAAGGACAGATGGATTAGTTTTAGTGGCAGTAACTCTGCCAGAGTAACTCTGTCAGAGGGCATGTGTCTTAATTTTTTGCTTTTTATAGCATCCTAAGACACTTTTGTAATTTTTCCATTGTCTGTTTTCATTTATTTTGGTGCTTCTCTTATCGTGTGGGTCAGTCAGTAAATAGCATCTGTACACAGTTTAAGTGCTGTTTTTTAATGCAAATGCTATGTTTATTCCTGAAAAATGCTAATTATCATCATTTATTAGACTTCACACCATTTTCCTGAGGTAAATTTACTTCTTGATAGATAGTTCATTGCACAGTGTTTCATTTCTTTTTATTTGAGGCACAGAAGTTTGGTGGTATTTGTTGCTCCAATCTGAGCTTGTAAAGTGAATTCCATTTGTCATAGGAGCATCAATATAATATTGAGGGAAGCTGCTCCTGAAGAAAAATGTTCTTAAATATAAAATTCAGAGAAGTAACTGTCTAATCTATGAGACCGCAGGTAGTAATGTTTAAAGGGAGATTGTAGCGATTTACTCCACAAACTTGCTTAGTATTTATTAAATACGTTTATAATGTTAGTAGCTAATTTAAAAGTTTCAAACATTAGAAGTATTTGATGTAATTGTTAAATAATAGCATGAAAGGACTGCACAATAAACTTGAAAACATGAATGCCCCTCTTTCTGTACTGATCCACCATAACACAGAAAAAAAATCTATTTTTTTTTTGTCAGTTTTTTGTTCTGTATCACAGCATCCTAATTACCTAGCATTTATGTGACACTGGCTAATATTTGCCTCATTAGAAACAGTGTTGGAAAAGAACTGGGTCTGTAAGTCCAGCCAAGGACCTAGCTGGGCCAGAGCCTGCTGGAGTTGTAGTAAAAGCAGAAGGCACCATGAGCTCCCTTCCACATCCCTCACATACCTTGACCTTTTAGAAAGCTACTGTCACCTTCCAGCCTCTTACCTGAACTCCCCCCACTCTCCACTCCATATTATACCAGCCCCTTCCTTTTTCCCCACCTTATAGAACCCACTCTGTTGCTGCCATCAAATTCAGTTTCACCTCTAAAGCAGAAAAGGCTTGTATCAGCTTTTTCCAGTAACAGTGAGGTAAGTGCTCCACAAAAGCATCTGCATTTCAAAAATGTAGCTGTGTAACTCATAGAACTTGATCTTTTTTTTTGCAGTCACAGGAGTATGTGAGCCATAGAGTTGTAAAGTGATTTATGGCATTCTTTATGATCATGGAGTGGATGGGAGAAGGGAAGGAAACTGATCTGTGATAGCAAAACTGATAAATGAGACCATCAGATGGAGAAACAGTTCATTGGTTTAAGCTTTCTACAAGATACTGTAGTTTCCTTCAGAGCTAACACTTTTGGGTTTTTTACCACTGGCCCAAGTGTATTTAGTCTTGGTGATGATGAAGACAAACTGCAACACAAAAAATTCTGAGCTGATACTGGGAGTCATGTCAGATGAGAGTGGTCAAACGTTGGAAGAGGAGCCACGCAAGCTGTGAAAACTCCATCCTTGGAGACATTCACAACTCTGCTGGATAGGACCCAGCGCAACCTGGCCTAAATTTGGCATTGGACCTGACTTTGAAGTTGGCCCGGCTTTGAGCAGGGTGTTGGACTGGGTGATATCCAGAGGTGCCTTCCAACATAAAGTGTTTAAAAAGTCATAAGATTATTTTGAGAAAAAATAATGGGTTTATATGCACATATACCTCTTAAATCTCATATCATATGCCTGTACTCAGGTAAAAATTCCTGTGTAGTCTATGTAAGCTACAGCTCTTGATGGCAGTTTTTTAAATAGACAGCCGTGGTGGGTGGATTTTGGGAAGAGGCTTTATATTCCAAATAGGAAATAACACTTGATTTCTGCCTTAATTACAGCACCATATGACTTCAGAGCGCAACTTCAAACACTAGTCTGATGTAAAAAAAAAAACCGACTACACATACACAAAATTTTTAAGGCAACTACTGATTTTTCTTCCTCCTCTCCCTCTTTAAGCTGCACTACAAGCTGCAGGCTTTATAGAACATAATTTTTCTGGAGCCATTATGAACAAAACCAGGGAGTCCATAGGATGTGGTGGACAAGTAAATTTGAGAGGTAGTTAAGATAAAAATAAAGCAAACTGAAGAAACACCTTTGTTCTATAGGCTAAGGAGAAAGTGGATAAAAGTAAATAATACTTAAAAAAAAAAAAAAAGAAAAGAGAAGTTGGGCAGAAGAAAAGAAGATAAGGAGCTGGTATGTACATCAACATTGTCATTCAGGTCTGCAACTAAGTGAATAACTATTGTGTTCCACATCCTATGCTCTCAGCTGCATCTCCCTGCTATAATCAATGTCTTTTTTTAAAGATTTTACAGAAATTATTGTTGTCCATTTAATCCAGCTGACCATCCAATATTTTAAGAGTCCTGAAAGACTTCAAATGAGAAATGAGTGGTATGACTGAGATGCTTCTTTGTGCATTGCAGGAATTGCTTCTATTGCCTTACAAAAAAAGATTTAGAAAACAAATACTCCTATTCCTTTCTGAATAGATTGAATGAGTAATAGATTGTTTCCTTGCTTGGAGCTTCTAAATCTATGTTTGTATGGCCTTTTTCTGTTTGAGAAGCTTTATCTTGTTTCCTTACAGGGTCACACACATCACCACTGCTTTCACAGGCTTTCTTTTCATACACAAAGCTGGACTTCCTACCACATCTCCTGTTTTCAGCAGGATCTGATGGTGTGAGTCTTCTGGTTTGGATGGCAACTTCTGTTGTTTCTAGCTGATGTGATTTATAAAGAAGGTGTGGAATTGCTCCTTCTGTTCAGCTCGAAACAGAGTGCTCAGTCCTTCTGCTGGCCGTAACCAGCTGTGGAATTTATATACCCTGTAAAATACTGCCTTGCTGAGAGCCATTAAATTCTTCCAACATAACTGTTTTCTCTTTCTCACTTTCTTTTATTTATATGCAAATAAAAAAAAATCCTGAAGCACAGTTTGTTTAAAACTGTACCAGAGTCCTTAATGTGTCTCTGATTTACAGATAGAAAACTTTTTCTGTGTAGCTTTTTAATGTGCTGCCTCTGATCTAACATTCCTGTATTGCCACATTGTATAAAATTCTGTCTGTAATGGCATAGTTTCATCAGGACTAGCTGACTTCTGCTTTAATATTCACTTGCCTCCAAATATACGTAAAATACAGTACAAGTTAGTGCAGTCAGTCTGTTGCAGTTTTGCACTGCTGCTGCTTAGCAAATGCCACGAGGAGTGGGGAGCAGCTGAGGAGATAAAGCCACTGGCAGCTTGCGGCATGGCCTGGGGTTTTTTTGATAGTGAAGGAAGTCTGCTCGTATTTCCACTGAGAATTCACATCTCCTTACTTTTGAATCAGTTTGTCCCTTTTAATTATATTTCATGAAAGGGGAGCATTTTACCTGCATTGAAAACCAACCAGCAGAGGTTGCCATTGATTTTCCTGTAACCCCTTACCTGCAGAGCACTATCCAGATTTCGTGTACAGGAACTGAAATATTTGGCTGATGTGTGTGCTTGTTGTCAGAGTTCCGTACTCTGAGCACCGAGTAATAGGCGCTGCAGGTTTTGTACATCAGCTGGATCTGACCTGTGAGCAAGGTGACTCGGTGGTTGCTGTACGTTTGCAAGCTTTAGTAGTCATAAGTATTCAAATCTGTATGGAGCAGGATGCACTGAGTGTGGAGTTCGTCATCCCCTTCATTTTAGGCTTTACCTTTGCTTATCTAACGTGCCCTCGCGTCTTTGGGACTTTCTAACGTCTGTCTTAAGATTTTTTGGCCCTTTCTGTCTCCCGTGCTCACCAGGAACTGGCCCAGGGAGGGGAGGGAGCTGTACTGGTTGCTGCCATGCCTGTGCACACCGTTGTTTGTTCTCCTCCTCCTCCCACCCAGGAGGAGTGGGAAGAGGAGGAATAAAAATTGCTTCCTACTGTTCCGCCCGTGGTATGGAGAGCTATGGCTTAAAGCTGTACGCGGGGACTAAATTTAGTCATTAAATCTGTTGTCGCAGCCATTTACAGTTCTGAGGTATCGGAGTGATTTTAATATTTTTCTTAAATCCCTCGATGGAGGAGTTTGGAATTATCACACGCCGTTATTGCAAACCACTCTCTCACTGCTGCATTTTATGCTGCTTCACATTTCTACAGACTTGTCGTTCAGCCTTGAATATTTGCTCCAGGCTATACTCGAAATACAAGATGTTAACCCAGGAGCAGCTTATTAAAATTTTGCCCGTGGTTTGCCTTGGAACTAAAAAAATTTAAATCACTGTAGTTTCTAATGACTTATTTTGTTAAAGCCTCCGATACCGTTCTTGACACATCTTTTGCTGATCTGCAGCCCACAATACTGTTTTGTGGTTGGTATTTTGGTTTCTAAATTTGCTGTTTGTGTCTAAGGACGTATGGAGTGTCTATGTGAGATAACTTTGGTGGTTGTGCTTCTGTTACTGGTTGTATTTTTAGGAAGCATGAAGTAAACAAAAGTTCTGAGTCCTTAATCAGGGAACAACAGCATCCATTTGTGTGAACAGAGAGATCAGTTAATTGGGTTAAAAAATCTGTGCTTTGAAAAATAATGTGTTACAAGTATTTGTGTTAAAACCGATGTTTGCAATCGGTTGGAGCAATTAAGAACTGGTACAGTATTGAAACCGGTTGCAAATGAGTTTTAAAATAAATCTGCCTGAAGTATGAAAATAATTAATTTTTAGGGGACTGTAATTTTGTCTTTTAGGCAAGGCAAGTAAATCTGTTTTGAACCGTAGCAAATATTTTACCAAGCTAAACATTTGCAGATAGTGTATAAAAGATGCATATGAAATTAGTAATCGGAGAGTAACTTTTACTAAACATTTTTATTTGGGCGATGATGGCGGCTTCTAAAATCCTGTATGTCTCTGTATGTTTGTCTCGCTGTAAGAGACGAGTGGGGTGGAGCCGATGTGAAGGTTGGGGTTTGGGGTGTGTATCCTGGGGGCTCCTCCGCCTGCCCCGAGCACCCCACCCCGGCTACTTTCGGCGGGGGCCGTTGGGGACCGTTGGGGGCCGTTGGGCTGGGCCGTTGGGGGCCGTTGGGGGCCGTTGGGGACCGTTGGGGGCCGTTGGGCTGGGCCGGCGGGGACCGTTGGGCTGGGCCGGCGGGGGCCGGGTTCCCGCGCCGCGCTGCGGGGGGCGCCGGCGGGCCGGGCCGGGCCGGCAGCCGTTACCTAGAGACAGCGGCGCGGCGCGGCCATTGGCTGGGGGCCGGGGGGCCGGGGCCACCGGTCACCTTTCCAGCGCCGGGCTCCTCCGCATCGGCTGGGGCGGGCGGGATGGGGGGAGAGGCAGGAGGAGGAGGAGGAGGAGGAGGAGGAGCGGACTCAGGTGCAAGCGATAAATTCAAGGGGGAAGGAGAGAAATAGCGGCAGAAGCTCCAGCCGCGCACAGGCACGAGGACTCGCCTGCCGAGCCGTGCATCGTAGCGGCTGATCGGGATGCGCCTAGGTGAGAGACTGCTCTATTGCTTTAGCGAAGAATTAGGGAGAGTAGTGATTTCATCCACGCTCTCTTGCTTATAGACAGAGGGAACGAATAGCCGGAAATATTCTGGGATGTTATAAAATCAAAAGGACTTTGTACGGCGTGGCGATGCACAGCAGGAAATTAACTCCAAAAAGAATGCTTTCTCTCCAACTGCTGCAACAGAATTGAGAAATTTTCTTTGCTAGCGTCTGAAATTCTTCCTGAAGACACAGCAAGGACTATCAGAAACATCAGAGAGATTCTGGTACTTTTAAAGAGACTTAAAGCAAATGCCAGCGTAATATCTGAATGACCTTGGAGATCATTTTCTGTGGATTCATTAATTTTCACTGCCAGTCTTCTAGTCTCAGGAACTCTAGGATTAAAGATGGTTTTAACACTTTAGGGGCCTTTCAAAAAGCAAGATTGTATACAATTAATTACTTGCCTAATGATTCCTGAACTAATCAAGCATTTACTTGAAACTGAACACAGAAGATGCTTTCTTTTAACGTTTGCTTTCTCCATAACTGCGAATAAAATGAACAAGGTAATGTCCTGCAATTCGAAGAACATTTTTTTAAAGCAACTATTTATTGTGCTGGTCATCTAATAAATATAGAAACCCTAAAACTACATAGAAGATGAAGCAGAATAACAGAATAATGGAGTAGTAAACAATGGCAGCTTTTCTAGTCAAATCAGCATTTCATTAGCTTCACAGCAGAATGCAGATGGAAGTTTCTGTTCTCATTGTATGGGGGTTTGTGAAATAATTCAGGTGTTGCTACGGAGGTGAGCAATATCATGGATATACCTACGAACTCCTGGGTACTAATCCACTGTAGCAGATATGGCAGAGTTTCCAAATATGATTATTTTAAATTAGCATTGATTAAATTTAAATTCAAGAGGATTTATTTTGTCTGTGGGGTCCTTGAGTTATGCTCTAGCATTAATAATTGTAATGGACTATAATGTTTGAAGAAATTGTGAATATTGACATAGGTCTCCAAATTCTATACTTAAATTATTTTCATTTTTAAGTGAATAGACACAATCTTCCTCATTGTATGTGAGATGTATGTTTTCTTTCTTGGGAGTCAGAGGACAAATCTGCCTTGTCCCCTATCTGTCTCCCTCCAAATAAAATTCATTATTCATACCCAAACACTGGTGAGTCTATTGGAATTAACCTTGACAAAAATGTTTTCCTTACCTTTCCAATGAATAGCATGGGTAAGACTGAGTACCATCTGCTGAATGGAGCCAGAAAAGACAGCATTAGATGATGAACTTTTTCCTTTACTCTCTAGTCAGTCTGTAATTTAAATGGAGACATTAGAAAGATTATCTCCGGCAACTGCTAGTCTAGGAAACCTGAGCTGTACTGAGGTTCCTCCTTCCCTTCCTCCCCCTCACCCCATTATATTCCAAAGTAAATGACTTTCTCAGGAAAATAAGAAGTCAGTTTCACCCCCTCTCCTTCCCTGGGAAATGAATGTCTCTCTTTTGTCAGTTTTTATTTCCATATTTCACAGTACCTACATGTTTTAGAAGTGCCTTGTGTTTGCTAAAGATTGGTCAAGAGCACTGGAAGAGCTGATCAGTGGCCTTTCTCTTTCTGGCTTTTTTTTTTTTTTTTTTTTTTTTTTTTTTTTTTTTTTTCCTTTTCTTTTCTTTCTTTCTTTCTTTCCTTAAAGCTAAGGTGTGCCAGAGGTGATGCACTGATGCTGAGGAGGCATCAACAGCTATGGGACTGTAATCCTCTCAAATGTAAGCACTGGTAGTGTCTACAAAGAGAGATCGTGAGACGCTGAAGCAGAGTTTAGCTGCTGTTAAGCAGGTCATCTGCTCACTAAGGCTCAGATTGCAGTGTTCCCTAATCACAAAACATGAACCAGTCCCGATGGATTGAATGGAGGACTCTGAATATGAGCAGTAGTGTTATGAACATATCTGAGCATCTCTCCTGCCCTCTTGGATTTGGTCACTACAATGCAGTTGACATCTGTATCCTTGAGACAGTTGTTATTGTCTTGCTAACATTTTTAATTATTGCGGGTAACTTAACTGTGATATTTGTTTTCCACTGTGCACCACTTCTGCATCATTATACCACCAGCTATTTTATTCAGACCATGGCCTATGCTGATCTTTTTGTTGGAGTTAGCTGCTTGGTGCCTACTTTGTCACTGCTCCACTACTCAACAGGCGTCCACGAGTCCTTGACTTGTCAAGTTTTTGGATATATCATCTCTGTGCTAAAAAGCGTATCTATGGCATGTCTTGCTTGCATCAGTGTGGACCGCTATCTCGCTATAACAAAGCCTCTCTCCTATAATCAACTGGTCACACCTTGTCGCTTGAGAATCTGCATCAGTTTGATCTGGATATACTCTTGTCTGATCTTCTTGCCTTCCTTTTTTGGTTGGGGAAAACCTGGTTACCATGGAGATATTTTTGAATGGTGTGCTACCTCCTGGCTAACTAATGCCTATTTTACTGGCTTTATCGTGTGCTTACTATACGCTCCTGCTGCCTTTGTCATATGTTTCACCTATTTCCACATCTTTAAAATTTGCCGGCAGCACACCAAAGAAATAAATGATCGGAGAGCTCGATTTCCTAGCCACGAAGTGGATGCTGCTGGGGAGACTGGGCACAGCCCCGATCGCCGCTATGCCATGGTTTTGTTTCGGATAACCAGTGTGTTCTACGTGCTGTGGCTCCCCTATATCATATACTTTCTGCTGGAGAGCTCTCGGGTGTTGGAAAACCCAGCACTTTCCTTCATAACGACATGGCTTGCTATAAGCAATAGTTTCTGCAACTGTGTGATATATAGCCTCTCCAACAGCGTTTTCAGGCTGGGACTGCGGAGACTGTCAGAGACAATATGCTCATCTTGTATGTGTTTAAAAGACAGGGACGTACGGGACCCTAAACCAAGAAAACGGGCTAATTCCTGCTCCATTTAAAGAAAACTGGTGCATGCAATCAAATGCAGAGTTTTGATAGTGTTTGCTGTATCTGGACACTTGCCAGAAGAGAAATGTTTACTTGAATAGCTTGCTATGATGTTCAAGTGAGTTAAAAAGTGATTGCGGAAACAGAAAAGGCTGCTCTCAGAGAGGTCACTGAATTTAAATATAGGTAGCTCTTGTGCAGTTGTGGCAAGAGAAATTCAACAGAGACGATGAAGAAAGTCAGAATTAAAAATCTTCCAAAGGGCATGAAATAACTACCACATCAGAGGAGGTTCTTCGTAAAATAAATTAGTTACTACCTTGTATTTTCTCCCTTGTAGAAAAGTTATCTTACTGTCTTTGTGTCAGAATATGCTGTAGCCTTCTGAATTTAACTATATTTAAAAGGAAGCAATCAACAACACAGTAAGTGGCTATCCGTAACTTATATACCTGAGGACTATAGTAGATATTGCAGATCAATAATCAGCTCTATCTCTGCTCACATCTTGTATGACTTTCAGTTGTACAAACAATCCGCAGTGCATAAAACCTACACTGGGCATGACACTTTTGGATAAAATGGCACATTTTGGTACAACTTTCACAGAAGCTGTCCCTCTCTTTTCCCCTTTTTTCCATACTGTGCGTCCCTAGATTCCATCGTATCCGAATGGTTTAGTTTGAGGGCACCTACGAGGTAAATTGAGTTTCAAACCATTCTTTCTATAGAAAGCAATAGCCGTTCCTGGCTGGCTGGGTAACTGCAGCTGCCCGTGTACAATGACTTCTTCAGTTTTTCATTCTCTTGATCCTGTTAAATTAGCACACGTATTGATGTAGTGTCCTTTAGGGTCTACTAAAGCTTTTCCTTTATTGGCTACACAGATAATCCTAATGCAGATATGGTAATCGCCCACAGCCGTGTGCATCACTGCTTAGAAAATTAAAACTAACCCTTTCCTTTGGGAAGTCTAAATAGCTTACTGTTGTAGCTGTCAATCCGTTGTGTGAACCTAGCTTGCACATACTGTATTTTTTTTAGAGAAAATGTAAATTGTGGTCTGCCTGATGTTTTCATAGCACATGGAATAGGTCAATGCTACAGCATTAAAAAAAAAAATACACTTACTTTAAGAGAAATACTTCTGTGCAGTTGTTGAATAGCTGTTTGTTAGACAAGTGTTCTCAGAGAAGGTGAACCAGACAGTTTAGTATTAAATACAGGGGAAGAGTTTCAGTATTTTCTTTTGTACTGAACTGATTTTCAGGTCCACTGATTAAATCTTTTTTTTATTTTGCAAGGGCGCACATCAGGTTTGTGTAATAAATTGCCAGGGGTTCAGATGCATGCCAATCAATAACATACTTAAATTATGATTTTGAACCAAATGTAATTTTCTTAGATGGTTATTGGCTTTTAAAAAAGGCCCGATTATTGATTATTGGTGCCTTTTAACACTGCACTATTATTCCTTCTTTCACCAAAATGCATATGTAAAGATCGTGCCTCTTACTTTTTGTAATGGAAGCTAACCACGCTTGCACACTTGTGGTTTGACTCTAGATCTCCCTTAATTATGTATTCTTTGTTCTGTTGAGGTGGTTCTGAACCCCTGTACATTTTTTTAAACCTGTAAGAAAGTTGAAACAATGGAATAAAGTAGTATTGTATATATCAAAACCAGCCTTGGCTTTAGTTCCCTGATGTTATGCTCTGTTCTCCGTGAAAGCTCTTTTGCGTTAGGACTCAAGAGTGAACGGTTTAAAATCCAAACCTCAAAGCGGCTTACTTGCCATCTTAAATGTTTATATACTGGTTTCTAGCATTGCACAATCTTTAAAGCAGATTGAAATATGACTTGAAACATTCCTCTAGCTAAGCTGAGCTGTTGCTGACAATTAGCCCTGATAAATATTACGGAAAAATGAGTGATATTATTTGCGCATGTCTTGTAAATGCTCTGTGTCTGCAGGAATGTGTCTGCCTTCTTTTGAAAAATTGCTGTTTATTTCAGAAGGCTCTTTTTGGCTGGCTGCTGCTCTATCAGGTTGTGTAACCCTGTCCCTTTTTACAAACACGACTTCAATTAATTTATTTTTGTCATTATTTTGTCATTGTTTCCTGCTTAGAAGTTCCTCAGCGTGCAAGACTTAGACAAGGAACAATGAAATACCTCATTTTTTTGCAATTCACAGGGCTGGTTTCATACCAATAAAGTAGTTTTATATTTGTGCTCCAGAGCCGGAGCTTCTGGTTTTTGTGGGCATTCCTTGTAAAAAGTTTCTATGGGACCTCCTGAAATTCAAGAAAAGTTCTAGAAAATGCTTGAAGTTGAACTAACCTTTGATTAAAGTCAAGCAACACAGCCTGGAGGCAGTAGCTGCACTGTTAGCGTACTACTGGAACTACAGAGAAGTAGAAACACACAAGCTAACTCATTTGTATCGGTAGTGCCTTAGTTGAGCCCTGCTTGTATAACCTCAGCAAACGGAGTTGAAGTACATCAACTTGAAGCTTTATTGCCTGCAAACAGTAGGTGAGAAAAGGAGCTTCACTTCAGAGACTGTGGTACAACACTTACTCACCAGCCCACCTAAAGGGCAGAGTTAGCAATACTTTTCTTTCTACCATCGTGTTCAGCTTATGGAGTTGTCAGATGGGACTGAAGATTTCCTTTTTGCAAACAAATCAAGAGTTCCTAGGTTCTTTGCCTTTTTAAATTTTATTTATTTATTTATTTTGTTTCTTAAACATTGGCTTAATGTTGTTGGTGCAAGAATGCTGATTTGCTTGTCTGGACCCTGAATTTTAGTTGCTATAAAGTCACACTTCAACTTCTCTGTAAATCAGAGTCTCTTGGGCTGTGTCAAATTAAACATCCTCAGCAGAGCTAAATACTGCATTTCTTCTTGCTGTTTGCAAGATGACAGGATTTGACCTGGTGGTCGTCAGCCACGTGAATTTTTAAATTTATTAAGTGTGTTTCATTTTTTGAAAGTGTTTTCTAAACTCATGATTTAAAGTTGTATCTGAGGGAGGTTTGTTATTGTCTTACTACTGCTGTCTGAGGATTCCAGCTGGTGCTAAATTCCCTTCCAAAATTATAAGACTGGACATTTTGGTAGATAAAAAAAGTCCAACAGAAATTCCAGTCACCCTGTTTGTCACTTTTGATTTTCATTCTGTCATTATGTAAAGTCTCATGTGCTTGTATGAAAATCTGATTGAAGAATGAGACTTTTAAAGCTGGCGTCTGGAGTACCTCTCCCGCTTTAATGTGCTTGAAGATCTGTATGATTTATGAAATACCTAGTAAATAGGTGACCAGACACTGACCAAAGAAATCTATATGAAAAAATAATGATTAAAAATATAGGTGGTAATAAAATCTTACCATATACGGATACATTGAGGGACTTACTAAAACTTCAAGTTCCTTTGGGGAGCAAAAAAATAAGTAGCCATGAAATGTACATAAAATATTAAATAAGGATTAAGTGAAGAGATATGCCTCATAAGTAAGCAAAACAAATATATATATATATTAAAAAACTCCTTTGTGCAGGTAGATTATGTTGTGCCATTACATTTCTCTGGAATAGTTCTGCTTCAGTGTAACAGAGGCTATGTCAAGGTCGACTGCATTACCATTTTTGGAACCTCATGTCTTCAGCCTAAGGAAAACTCAAAAAAACTGTGTAATGGCAGCAGAAAAGTAATATTTTTCTTCACCAAATTCTGTGTGCTTCCTGATTTTCTGGAATGGCTAAATTAATTTTTTTCTTAACATACTGTTTTTGAAAGGAAGGAAAACTGTAGTAATGCAAAGCACAATACTGTCTTTTAAAATTTTACAGTAAGGTATTAATCCTACAGTAAGGTATTTTTTTTCCCCTTTTTTTCTGCATAAGAATCAGTTTTGTAATTGTTCTTGGTAAAGCATGAGATACCACACTAGGTGTGTTTTTGTGCAGGATCTTTGTGCTTCCTCTGCTGAAAAGTTTGGAGTGTTTTGCTTTATTGAGCAACCTTTCATAGATACAGTTCATGAAGACCTTTTAAAAATAGCATTTACATTTTTTATGGGTATTTTTAATTTGTTAACTTGACAGCTGAGTATCTGTAAGCAAACTTAGTTTTCATGGTCAGCAAAACTATTAACGTCTCTTTTTTTGGTAAAATAACTTACTAGTCAATATTAGATATTGGCTATTGAGAAAAGTACATCAGTGTAGTGATTAGATGTTTCATTAGCTATTTCATCTTGTGTATGACAGAGTTTGAGTTGTTGCAACAGGATATTGAGTTGATCTTTCAATTTTATTGTCACTGTTACCAAAAGGATAAGTTAAGCCTTTAGCTTTATCCCCCTGCCCCATTACCCTTCTCTCTCTTTAGGCTGTTTTATGGATGGAGCGGTACGTTGTTCTACTAAAGAACTGAATTAGATTTATTTTGTTGGGGTTTTTAAAATGAAAATATTTTGTGTATGTCATTTGAATGGCAAAACCAAACATGACTTTATTAACTAGATGCTGATTAATTTTTAGGCCTTTCCAGAAATGGAACCATCACTGAGGTACTGTTTTCCTGGCACTTGCTGTATTGCCTGGAACATTGCTTAAAGATAGTATTTTCCAAAGGTTACATGATTTTTGCGAAATGAAATATGAAGTTCAAGTAAAATCTATGTTTTTTTTTCTATTTAGCATAGACATGTTTAATTTTTGTAAGTGTATACTAGATTTATACATAAATCTCTGTAGTCATTAAGCATTTTTAATTGTTAATGAAAGATATGTCATTACTTTAGACTAATGGGGTGAAAGCAATCTAGAAGGATATTTAAGGATAGCTTCCTACTCAGATTTCTCTAGTCAATCTTAAATAAAATTACTTTCTCCATTTGATATTAGGAAAATCCTTCCAGAAAATACGATCTGAGCTCCTTGAGTGCTAAAGGAACAGTATGTGAATGGAGAAGAAGCTGTTCGTGGCTCTGTGCCCCAGCACAGCCTTGAGAAAATACTAACAAAATCTTGCTTTTACATCCATAATTTCTTTGGATTTTTCCGTTGTCCGAGTACTGTGAAAGGTAGGATGAATATGAGGAACCTTAGTGCTTTCAGCTGTGCTGACGGGAGGCTAGGAAAAGCAATTTGAGGCAGTAAAAATGCCTGGAGATCTTTGGGATTTTATCACAGTCTTATGCCGCCTGCTGCCAAACTTAACCCTCTTGAGAGGAGTGTGACAGCAGTGCCGAAGGCTTTTCGTTTCAATCACCGTGTGGCTCTGTTTGAACAAAGGGAAGGTGATTCAGATCGACATGAAACTTTTGTAAGTGCAATGATTACTAGGGAAAAGGGTTTCTTTCACTTTTTGTATGCAGTGCTCATTCCTGCTTCAAATCTAAATTTTACAACGAGCAGTATTAGTAGAAGTCACAAAATATGAAGTTTTTGAGAAGGAGAAGCTTGGAGATGTCAGTGTTAATCATATGACAGCATTTCTGCGTCTTGACAGCATTGCTTTTTGTTTCTTTGTTTTCTTTAAATGAAACACATAATGCTTGTTGTCTCTTTTTTTTTTTTTCTTCTTCTTCTGTAAGTTATTTGAATAAGCACAAATTCTTTTAATCACAGAAGAAATCCATTTTAAGGGACATATTTAAATGGAGAATAGGATAGTGGCTTGGGGATGTATAACAGAGTGTCCCTGGGAGAGAACAAAGTGTGTTACTCATGGAACGTGTACTCCTTTGAATTTCCTATACTTCAGGCAGGAAAGTCTTCAAATACCTGTACCAGGTGAGGCTTGCTAGTCCTTTTATGAACCCTCCAGTATTATTTGTGCTTATGTGTGTATTATTTAAAAGTTTGACTTGTATGACATCTAAATTCGTGCAAATTTGTGCTGACCTAGGAAAGACACTTGTTGTTCCCACAGGTTCTTGGTGTTCATTAGGTGATTATAGCATACAGGTTCCCAGTAGCTGTTTTACTGTGGGGAAGCAAGTACAGGATCTGTGTGTTGAGGCAGAAGAGCTGACTGTTACTCAGATAGACTGCTCCTCACCTGTTGCATGAAATTATTGCATCTGATGGCCTCAGGTGAAGCTGTGGCCTTGGCGGGCCAAACACAGAGAGCAGGTGACCTTTGTCTGCTTCTTTTGGTAGTTTACCTTAATGCCACTCTGTTACTCTACCTCTGTGTTCCCATCTGTGCTAAACGAGGGCTGCCAAATACGAAGCGCTGTGGAATATGCGCACCCCTCCTTTCCCGCTGACGTGCGCGTAGCTCTCCCTCAGTACCGCGTGCCATTTAAACCCCCGATTCACGCTCACTGCCTAAACCCGTGCTGGTTTGAATGGTTACCGTTCCGGCAGCAGAATGGAATGTGCCTGCGCCTCACCTCGCCTCCTCTTCCCTTCCTCGTTTCAGGTCAGTCTGGCAGCTTAGCGCAAACCCCTTTTCGGCCCTGAGTAGGGGTGTGTGCTGCGGCAGCGAGCGCTGGCCTGCCTGAAGCGTGCGCTTATACTTTTAGTACCTGGAGTTAATCTTTCACAGAAGGGATGGGATAGACAACTGAAGGCAGTAATGCCTTAAACTGACTCAACAGGGGGTTTGCGGGGCTTTGTTTGTTTGGGTTTTCAGTGGTAAGGAAATGTATTGTAATTAAGGAGAGAGAGATATGCATACTATGAGCTATGAACTGTTATTAGGTTAAGAACAGATTAATCTGGTTTTCATCTGTGCCCTCAGTAGGTGAACAGGATCTTCACAAAAGAATTTTATTATAATCAGGTAGATCTTGGACGCTACTATTTTTATAATGAGTTTTAATGCAGCTATACATACATAAGGGTTGTAAACAGTCACATAATGGCAAAATTTCAGTGGCAGCTTTTTCCTCATTTTAAGGGCTTCAGGGACCACTTTTGTGGTTAGAGTTGGGTGAGTGCTATGTGTGTGCTAAAATTACCAAAGCAGCAAACACAGACTATAAATGAAACACCTTAATCCAAAACGACTTTCTCTGTTGTATTGGCTACTTAATATTGTCCATGTCTCTTGTTGACTTTTGCAGATGACACAGAAGAGCAAGAAATCTAATAAATATAAGCATAACAACTGCATACTATCATAGTTAAATTATTTTTAAGATTTTTGATTTTTCAACTCCAGTCTTTTGGAGACCATATTTTCTGTGTTCTCTTACCTTGGGAACTAACAGACAATTAATTATTTTCCTTTGCTGGCTGTGCTTTACTTGATCTCTGGCTTTTGAATTTTTTTAAAAGTTCAGTTTTCAATTTTAATTTGAATTTTAAATTTAATTTTGCCGTTACATAGATGTGTTCTTTACTTGACTCATGTAAAAACCTTTATGAGACTATTAGAAAGATCGTGCCCACGAATGTAACTATAGCTACACTTAAATCTATTTAGGTTGCATTTCACTGTATCCAAAAGAAGCTGTTGCTGTACCTTGTTTACTAGATTTCAGGTGTCTTGGCAACAGGCCTCATCGACAGATGATAAGTTCTCCAGCCTCTTCTGTTGCACTGAAATATTGTTTGCCACTGATTTTATTTGTAAACGTTGCTAACTAAACTGATTTGGTGGTGAATTGGTATTTTGAATGGGATTTATGGATGTCCTCTGTCTCTCTGTTGTATTTCCTATCATTCTGATGGCAGTATGAGGCTTATTGCTTAAGTGCAGCTGGAATTTTTTTTCCATGTTATCTCCTTTCTTCTGGTTTATCCTGGATTGAGAAGCTTTTCAGAGGAAAAGCATGTCTGTGATGGTTGGTTGTTGATACAGTTGTGCTCTGGTGATCATCTTATGAATTTTACTGCATTGGTAATGCCTGTATTTTAAAAATAAAAATCATAGCAAAGTGCTCTTGTAATAATGGTATTTTGTTTAAAAACAAATTTATAGCAAGAGAAAAATTTTTTACATTGAAAAAAATTTGAAGTGTGATGTAGATGAGGAATACCTGTTGATAATTTATTTTGGGAAAGGTTTGGATTTCAAGTGGCAGATTAAATTCAAGAGATAAATATAAATACTGATTCTGAAGTAAAGCAGCCCTTAGTTTTCATACAATAACAAAATAAATTGTATTCATTTCCTGTTAGGAAGAGGATTTTGGGTTACTCGAAGTCACCTTATGAAACTGGTAATTTAATGAGCCATGGGTTACCAAAAGGTATTGAGGTATTAGTAATTATGAAAATAATAAAGAAAACTATTAGAAAGCATTGCTACCATATTTTTTTTTGTTGAAAAAATTAAAATCAAGGTAGCAGTATGAAAACAAAGCGTATGTAGTGAATTGGGGAATACATTGACAGAAGACACCGTGGATGTCAAAAGCTGACATGGGTTAAAAATTCAGGGAAATTCAAAGAGGAGTAGTGTATTAAGTGCTGTCGTGATGCTTCTGGCTTGGCAGTTCATATGCTGCAGATACCAGAGGCTGGGAGATTGCGATGGGGGAATTGCCACAGTCTGTTTGTCCAATTCTGACACGTGTCCTTGGGCATCTGTTACCGGCTGCTGTTGCAGACGGTTTTGATGCCAGAGGAACCAAGGGCCGACCTAACGCGTCTGCGCCTACCTTCCTGCTCTGTTGCGTTGTTACATCTTTATTACTTTTCCTATACTAACTCTGGATATTTCTTTTCATGTTTGGTCTGTCAGGAAAAGAATGCACAATTTACTTCAGCTGTTTTTCCGGAATAAAATTGTGAGTGAAAAATGAACATCTGTGGCTGTGCATCTTTGGGTGTGTGTGGAAGGTGGCTGTGAGAGTAGAAGTGTCAGTATGATCAACTGTCCCCGTCTTTTCTCGCTACTGAAGCAAAATACTTTTTGAAAGAACATCAGCAAAGCAGTCCTGAAGGGGACTGTGTTGCTAGTTCTGATATCAAGCATTAAGGGATAAACTAACTTTTTTTTCAAATAAGTGTAGTAGTTAGGAGCCAAGCTATTAGTGTAGGCAGTCTTAACTCCTATCTAAATATTATGATATTTTAAAATGAAAAGGGATGCTGCAAAAGCAGGGATGCCTACACTCCTGGACACCCCTCCCAAGCTGCAGCTGGTTCAGGGACCGTTCAGGTCCAACAGGTCCTCTCTCACGCCTTTCGAAAACGGGCAGTGTCACACTGGTAGGAAAAACAATACGAGGGCACTAACAGTGCGAAGGCTGCAGTATGATATCCAAGGAGGGATTAAATCCTTGCGAAAATTTCCCTGGCAGCCTGTTGTGGCATACAGTTAGCAGTTCCTAACAACTGATATTTTCTTAAGTGTTTCTGCAGTCACCAAAGTTAACAGTGAAGCTAACAACAAAGTCCTCTAGTGAACAAGGCAAGTATCTTAATTAGCCATGATGAGGATCAAGTGTGGCCATGTTGTTCCATCCTAATTAGCAGCACATTCTCTGTTTTCTGAAATAATGTGCTATCTATTGATAAATAAAACCAGAATTAAACTAGATCTCCATATAACTGGGGCTGAGGTATTTATAGAGCTGGAAACAGCGTGTAGTTTGCCTGTCTGTCAGAGTATCTCCACAACTATGTATTCTTAGATTTTTTTATTTTTTTTTTAATAGAGGAAAGCTGTTCCATCCTCCTCTTTTGATTTTCCACTTAGATCAGTTAACACTGGTTTGCTCCTAATAACATTTTTCTCATTTTCTTTTAAAAGCAATATTAATAGTTATGTTCTGTGAATAAGATGTGATTTTTAAGGTGCATTCTGGGCCTTTCTTTGCTTGGTGGATGTGCCTTGTCTATAAGTGGCTAAATCATGAATTGGATTCGCTGTGCTCAAATTTGTTTTCCTGTGTTGCAGTTCCATGCACTACTGAATCTTCAGGCTCACTTGAGTCCTTTTCCTCTTGTTTATGAATTCAAGATGTGGAAAAGATTGGAAAATGTCAGTGAAATTGTAGCTTGGGATATTAGTGTTGGAATTATTTTCATGACTTAAGTAGGTCTTGTTCATTATCTTATTGATGAGTTTTAAGTGAACTTGCAGAAACAAGCAAGGCCATGGATATTTTAATTTTTCTTCCTTATAAAGTAATTATTGTTTGAAAAGCAATGTGCATGTGCAGAAAAATTTGAAATTTCAGATGGATCTTTACTTTATCATGTGAGTTTTGGGTTTTCCCCCTATTCCTGGAAACATTATTCTTGTTACTGGTAATTTACCAGTAACCAGTAATGAAAAATGAAGGTAACATACATTGCAAACATGCCTGCTAACAATAGCATAACAAATAACATTCATCTATGCAGACAAATTTTAGTTTAGAAGTCAGCCTTTTTGCAGTTTTTAAATGTGGAAGTTTGTTAGTGTTATTAATTACAGATATTTTGGTCCAGCTCTTCATGCCTTCTGCAAGCACTATTCCCATTGACTTCAGGGGAACCTTGGAATTTTAAGGAGGTTTGGCTCAGTTTTCTGTAGTCAGTCTAGCAGTGATACGGAAAGCCCTAAACTGATATTTCAGCAAGTTCACAACATGACTCATGAATATCTCCGTTGCAGTAGAAGGGAATGCAGCAGGAGCATTAGTAATGAGGACAGAAGTCTCCCATGAAACAATTGTGCATCTGTGTTTGTGTGCTGAACTGAAGGCAATATGTTAACATATGTTCAAAAAAATCATGTTTCTCATCTCTGTTAAATACTGCTAAAAAGCATAGACCATGAAGGAGAAACGGGAGAGAATGATTAGGTTTGGTTTGCTACATTGCACTTCATATTTTCAGTCTATTTTCTGAATAAGCAAATTCACTGGCAGGATTTAAAAACAGTATCATTATTCCATGTATGATGGAATGAGGTTATTATGGGGTGACAGCATTGGTGGACAAGGGACAAGCAACAGATATCATCTACCTGGACTTGTGAAAGCTTTTGACACTGTCCCACACGACATCCTTCTCTCTGAACTAGAGAGGTATGGGTTTGATGGAGGGAGCACTCGGTGGATAAGGAGTTGGCTGGATGGCCGCACTCACAGAGTGGTGGTCAACAGCTCGATGTCCAAGTGGAGACCGGTCATGAGTGGCATCCCTCAGGGGTCCTTGTTGGGCCTGGCCCTGTTCAACATCTCTGTCGGCGACATGGACAGCAGGATAGAGTGCACCCTCAGCAAGTTCTCCAATGACGCCAAGCTGTGTGGTGCCGTCGACACGCTGGAAGGGAGGGATGCCATCCAGAGGGACCTGGAGAGGTGGGCCCGTGCCAACCTCATGAAGTTCAACCAGGCCAAGTGCAAGGTCCTGCACCTGGGTCGTGGCAATCCCAGGCACAACGACAGCCTGGGCAGAGAATGGATTGAGAGCAGCCCTGAGGAGAAGGACTTGGGAGTGATGGTGGACGAGAGGCTCAACATGAGCCAGCAGTGTGTCCTTGCGGCCCAGAAGGCCAACCGCATTCTGGGCTGCATCAAAAGGAGCGTGGCCAGCAGGTCGAGGGAGGTGATTCTCCCCCTCTACTCTGCCCTGGTGAGACCCCACCTGGAGTACTGCGTCCAGTTCTGGAGCCCCCAATATAAGAAGGCCATGCACCAGTTGGAGAGGGTCCAGAGGAGGGCCACAAAGATGATCAGAGGACTGGAGCAGCTCTCCTGTGAGGACAGGCTGAGAGAGTTGGGGCTGTTCAGCCTGGAGAAGAGGAGGCTCCGGGGAGACCTGATAGCGGTCTTCCAGTACCTCAAGGGGGCCTACAGGAAGGATGGGGACAGGCTGTTCAGTAGGGCCTGTTGTGATAGGATGAGGGGTAATGGTTTTAAAATAGAGGGAGGTAGATTTAGATTGGATGTTAGGAAAACATTTTTTACAATGAGAGTTGTAGAGCACTGGAACAGGTTGCCCAGAGAGGTGGTGGATGCCCCATCCCTGGAAACGTTCAAGGCCAGGCTGGATGGGGCTCTGAGCAACCTGATCTAGTCAGGGAGGTCCCTGCTTCTTGCAGGGGGGTTGGACTGGATGGCTTTTGAAGGTCCCTTCCAACCCTAACCATTCTATGATTCTATGTATGTAAACAAGCTAATTGTAAGAATATTATGCTATGTTATTTCACATTATTTAAACAACATTACATACAGGTTGTTAATGGTAAACACATGACAGTTTAAAAT
>WHYT01015346.1:163484-218945 GCA_009806455.1 Tetrax tetrax
TTTTTTTTTTTTTTTATTTGCAGGACTTATAAGTATTCTCACTTAAAGTGAGAAAAGTATTGGGGGGGGGGGGAGATAAATATGTTTACATACTTGTTTCAATAGGTACAAACTGACTCTGAACATGTTATTTTGCTACATCTACATGCCAAACCAATTCTGGATATGATTATATTATTAAAAACCAGAGGAACTGAATCCACAAGGCTTCAGCATTTTAGAACACTTTTATTTATAAGGCCTTGATAAAATGTGTATTTTTGCAGTTAAAATGAATAGTTATTTGATTTTCATAAATGTGTCTACATAGGCTAAACAGGATTAAACATTTAGTAATGCAGAACCTTGCTCATAGCAACAGGGATGCTGTCTCGTTCAGGAGAAACAGTCAGTCACTATTTTTGTCTCTTTAATTGCAACAATTCATAAATAATTGCTGAAAAATAGCAGAAGAACTTTGCATATAGCTTTCAGTAAACCCTTTCATTTCACAAAATCCATTCTTAACTAAAAAGCAGAGTGGAAATATAAACAGGTTATCTACTGCCTGCACTTTATTTGTCTCTGTTGCTCTCTGTTAATGTCAGAGAGATGTATGTTGTGGTATTAACAGGTCTGACATGGATTACTTTCAAATGCGTTCTCTTTGTCCTGATTTCCATCTCCTGGGCCTGAGCAGTGATATAATTACTGCTCTTTCTCCTTGAAGAACCACCTTGAGGAAAAGGAGCCTGCAAACTCCTTATTTTACAGCCTTGCGCTCTGTTTGCATGATGTTATTTTCATGCATTTCAACTTGATTTAAAATGCATTTTTTCCCAATTTTTATTTCACTTCTTTCTCTTCAAAATAAAATGTTATTTGTATGTTTGATACATATAATTTCTTTAAGACTTTCTGTGTTGGATTTGGAGATATTGATTTATATTTATCTAAATTCGGGGTTGAAATACAGCATATTGTACATGCTATTGTCTTTTAATTGTAGGGAGTGCTGAACAATTTTTAGTTCTTACAAAATCAGGTTCTTATTCTTGAAATGTGACCAATTATCTAATACAATTCTTTGTGGGTGTGGGTTTGCATGGAACATGGCACAGCAAGCGGTGACGTGTAATTTCCCTTTTGAGGAATATGTATTGTACTTCTGAAATACCTGCTGACAATAGCTGCCAAAATTAGATAGAAAATTGAGAGTAAGAAGATGTTTGAAGCCAGAACTTAAAATCTTACTTGCCACAGATCCGTGAACGAGCATCAATTAAAATCTTTATATGATGGACACCATCATGCATATTCTTTTTCCCCATTTTTAAGGTTCTGTCTACTCTGGGTTTATATCTCATATCATGGGGGCATAGTAGCAATATTTTGAAGGCTACATGCAGTCAGAGATTTATTTTTTTTTTAAGTTATGACTTCTGAAACATGAACAAAAATAGAAATTATGATGTTTTCTGATGCTGCCTTCAAAGGCATATTCAAGGTGAATAATTTCTGTACGAATGCTGCAACATTTTCAGAATATTTTTGTGGAAGGAGAATCCAGCTATTGGTAGCCTGAGGGGCAGTGTAGGAGGATGTGTCAGTGCTGGTGCATCATGCTTCACTGGGGGTAAGATGCAACTTCTACTCTGTTTTGGTTAAAAGTTCCGACATTGCTTTTTCTGACTTTCCTTTCTCCCATAAAATCAAGATGTAGATTTTCATCAGGAGCTAAGTAGTAATGTTTCAAGCCAGCATGGCTGGAGAATGGCAGAGCTTTGGTTCCTCTCTAGTGCCTCCCCTTCAGTTTTTTCTTGTCCTTCACAACTGCAAGTCAGGTTCTGTTTTCCAGTGTGAAATTCAAAGTACAGTTGTTTAAATATTGTGTTAGGAGCTAAAAGTGGCTTAAAAATTAGGAAAAGCCTTTAAAATGAAATTGTAGGGAACTACTGAAAGCTGATCGGGTACTACATGTCATGAGGCTTTAATTGCAGAAGTTAAAAGGTTGGTACTTGTGATTTTCCAGATGATTGAAGGCATTCAGAGCTTTTCAAGTCCATGCCGGTTCTCAGTGCTCCTCCCACCTCTATTTGTTCATTCTCCTGTGGTCGCCTCAGTGTGTGAGTCAGGGAGAGATGAAAAGAAATAATTATCAAAGCAGAAGAACACAGAATGAACAAATTAGGTATTTTAAAAAAAATATTATCAGCATTTGAACTAAACTTAACACTCAACACTCCTTTAGCTTTCCAGAAGAATAGAGAGTTGCATTGTATTTTGAGTTAATGCAAATGTGCAAGTTACACAGTACTAAGAATATTCCTAAAAAGCATTTATTGATTCAGCTCAAAATGTGTAAAAGAGAGAAGCCTTTTAAATCAAACAGCATGAATTTTTTATGTTTTGGGATCTTTGCTCCTTCTTTCTATTCTTCACCTTTTAAACTTCTGCTAGTAGACTCTTTACCAAGTTTTTGATTTATTACTAATAGTTTTTCATGGTAAATATTGTTTTTTTTTTTATTTATTTTTTTTTTTTTAACCTCCTCTGCTAGAGGAGTGCTCCCTGCTTTGTCGATCATTTGACCCCTCTTGTGATGATAGTCTGCTTTCTTTGAATGTTTGAGAAAGAGCTTATGGAGAGCTCCCTTGGAATGCTCACTGGGGAGGATATGGAAGAATTGGATTAAATTTTGTCCTTGGTTTAAGAAGGATTTAAATAGATGTTTCTCATGTCTCAAGGTCCCAGCTTTGAGGTAAACAGCAGATGTGAGATGGGTGTGATCTGCCTTTCTTGGTATGGTCTGCCATTGCACGTTTAAAAAAATTTAATATTTGTTTGTCTGTAAAAGGCCAGCCTGAATGGGTCTCTGAAGCTTTGTTATTTAGGACCTTGCCTGGAAGAGCAAATTTTTAAAAGATATTTTGACTCTAGTTCCAATTCAGAGTGCTGCTTGTGCCTCTTACTCCCATGACAGTTTAATCATTTTTTTCCCATGTACACTTAGTTACTCTGCTTTTATTTTTGAAGCTTTTGATGTAATCGATGAGTTAGTTTTTGCTAGGCTGCATCTCTTTACAGTTATCAGTGGGCAACTTTACTGTTCTTTCCAGTGGGCTCTTCTCCTGCCTTTTCTCAGATTCCATACATACTGTTTGCTTATCTATCCTGGTTTTTTGGTTTTATGGTCTTTTTCCTTCTAAATTTAATTGAACAGTTCAGTGATGAAGATTATTTCAGTTCTGGACACCTTTTATCTAGGGCCTCTAGGAAGGCCAATCTTCTGTCTAACTCAGAATTTAGATTTAGCTAGGGTAAAGAAGCCTGCTTAAAAGTGGATAAGTAAAAGTGAAGGTTTTTAATATTAATAATTATGATCCAATAAAAGTATTTAATAATCTCTCATTTATTTTTGGCAAATATTACAGGTTTTAGTGACAGATATTAACTCTACAATGCAAGAGACTGAAGTGATGATAAATAAAAATGAAACAGACGTTTTGGTTTTCATTTTCCCCATGGATACATAAAAAATGATACCGCATCAGTAGTAATAAAAGACACCATGTCAATTTGTATTTAAATTATCACAAATGTTATTTCCACCCTATAAAAGCAAATCTTTTAATGACCACTTGCCTCTGTTACTAAAGTGTTTTGTAGTGCTAAATCATTTTAGTATATTGCTTCTGTTTCCCTTTCATAGAGTTTGTTTGTGTTTAACTGACAGCTTTAACCTAGAGTTGTGTCTGGAAGTTGCTGTTTCAGATTGATTTGTCTGTAAATATCCTAGAGTACTTTCTACACAAATATACTAAGCTTTGTTTAGGATAGACCCGTGTAAGTAGGGAAGAATAAAATCTGTGTTAAGTTACTGTAATTACAGAATCCATGGAGGGGTTTAAAAATAGCTAGTCTCAGATGGTATTTGATAAAGGTAATTAAAGTTTGAAGAGTAATAATAAAAACCTTTTGTTCTGCTGCTCTCTTGTAGTGCTTCAGGCTTTATGTATTACAATCAAAACACTGGTTTCTGGCCTGGAAACCTCACTGTGCTGGAAACTTGTCTGCTGCAGAAATGGAAAAAATTTTGCTAGTTCCTCTAAATATATACATTATTAAACAAATGTACTATTTCAAAACGTATTTGTTTCTGAGCTTCATATATCTTTACCGTTCATAGCAGTGTTGTATTTTTGGCAGACGTACCATCTGGAGTGAACGATGCATTAATAAAAAGTGACCTTTTATTAACTGCTTATGCATATAGTTTTAATATTAGTGGCAAATATATATAAAGGGAGTGTTAACGCTGGTTATCGTAGCTCACTGTGTGGATTTTCTTGTGTGAAAGAATTGGTAACCAGCTGTTGCTATGAAGGTCTAGGGGTGGTACTGTAAGCAGAGACATCCTCCTCAGTGCACGAGGCAGAGTGTTTCCAGGAGGTAACCCTTCCCCTCTGCTCAGCCCTGGTGAGACACAGTGTCCAGTGCTGGGCTCCCAGGACAAGAGAGAAGTGAGCATGTTGAAGTGCGTCCATGAAGATGGGCCATGAAGATGATCCATCATCCAAGGAGAGGCTGAGATTATTTAGCCTGAAGAAGAGAAGAGAGGGGTCAGGGGGAGCTTACCCGTATGTGTAAATACCTGGTGGCAGGAGGTGCGAAAGAAAATGGAGGCAGACACAGTGTTATCCAGTGACAGGGCAAAGGCGGTGGACTCAAACTGAGATAAAGGAGATTCTGTTTCATGCTAAGAAGAAACTTTTTACCGTGAGCGTTGTGGAACACTGGAACAGGCTGCCCGCAGTGGTGCTGAATCTCCATCCCTGGAAATACTCAAACAGTGACTGAATGTGGTCCCAAGCCACCTGCTGCAGCTGCCTCTGCTTTGAGCAGGGCCTTGGACTAGAGAATCTCCAGAGGTCCATTCCAACCTCAGCAACTCTACGATCCCGTCTTAGTCAAACAACTCTAAAATTGCAGGATTTTAGCTGTGCATTTCTGTAGTGCTAAGAATTTTTTTTAAGCTTTGTTGATTATACCTTAAGTTTTTCATGAATTAGTATTTCTCTGTGCTTATAGGAAACCTCTTCTGTGCTTTTTTTTTTGCTTATTCAGGCAGGTGAATTTATCTCTCTGAGGATGAGATGAAAAGGATGCATTTTATCCAATTTGGCAGTCTGAACATATAATTGAAACAAAATCATTGATAGAGTCACTTAGGAGAAACTAAAATTGTACTAGCTGCCTAGAAAGAGGGAATGAATGTTCCTGTTTCACTGGCTCTGCTGCTGAGACAAATTCCCATGTGAAGGGAAAGTGGATATTTAAAGTGTCAAGACTGTGCAATCTAACGGTACATGGATTAAAGTACATTAGAGATTACCTTGTCAGAAAGATTACCTTGTAAAAAGCAAATGTGAATATTTGCTATCTCCTCCTACTGACTTGCTCTGTAGATACTAGAGTGACTACTACTTGCTAGATACCTCACTCCTCTCCCAGACTAAGCTCCTTTGCGTGGAGGCAGGCTTCGTGTATGTTCACACAGTGGAAATAGAAAAGCTTTGGAAGATCTTGGCTGCTGTCAGGGAAAAAAAATATGTTGATCACCCGATGCCATCCTTCTGAACCAGACAGCTAAGCTGGGGCAAATTCTCACCACAGCAGGTGACTTTCAGCCGGAGTTACGAGCCTGATTCATGAGTGGGATCTTTGTTTACCAACTTCTTCCCTTCTCCAAGTTTCCTTAGAGAGCTCTAATCCTTATTGGAGGGTACCACCTTGTTGGTACCTCGCTTGTGCTGACAGGCTCGAAACTGGATGCACGGTATTTAAGGTGCAGTATCAGAAGTGCAGAGTGCAGAAGGGTAATCGCTTCCCTTGCTCTGCTGTATGGGACGTATACATGGATGAGCAGGGAAGTGAGAGCTCTGTTTTGAAAGCATTAAGAATACTGGGGAACCACATATGTGGGATATAACAAATGTACTCAAAACTACACTGTTTAAAAAAAAAAAAGGCAAAATGTGCTTTTTCAGTCTTTTGAAAAAAACTCTACAAACATATTTATAAATGTAAGCGAAACATTGCTGAATTTTATAAGTGCTGAATAGCGATGTCAAAATCCATATGTAGAGATAGCTTTTATTTTAGAACAGTGAAGCCATGACACTGCTAAATCAGCAGCAGTTCTGCTTCTGACCACAGTGAAAGCAGAATCAAGCACCAAAATATTTAACCAAGGGAAAAAAAAATCAAATACCAGGTCTTTTTACCAAATCAGCAACATTATTTGGCATTGCATTGTGTTTTGTACTGAAATCAGGTGTTTATCGCCGTGGTGGTCGTGTGTGCTCCCAGGCGTCATGTCATTCCGTGTGGTGGACGTCCCATGAAAGATGTTAAACTAGAGGCGTAGCGGCAATAGGATGGTTTGCTTCTGCAAATCCGAGCTGGCTGGCTTACGCTGGAAGTGAAAAGATGCTTTCTTGCCATTCTTTGGTCTTGAACCAGTGCTAACAGGGTCTGTCCCCAGTGCCCGTGCACTGGTCTGGTGCTGGCGGACAGAACAGAGGGTCTGGGGAGGAGGGGGCGAACCCTTGTGTCTCAACTCCTTCCAAATTCTTGATGCCAGCTCATTCAGAAAGTTCGTTTTGGCTCCCCAACTGGATTATTTTTGGCTACTGCAGTTGATATTTGAGGTTTATTTTTATCTGTTACTGATTTCTGTGAAACTGAAAGCAAGAATGGTGTCATTGTGAGGAACTGTGTCTGAATGTTACAGTAAGAATAGAGCCTGCAGACTGTACACGGTATTATTAATTATACTTTTTAAGGAACTCTTAGCATTCATCAGATTTCTTTATAGCAATGAATATCAAACCAGCAGTTAATTACAGCGGTACCGTTTTTGTTCCTCACCTCATTATCTCCGTCTTGCGTTCTGATTTTGTGCGGCCGCTGGCTCGCCGGCCGCAGGCCTGGCAGCGCGGTGCGAGCCCAGCGCCAGCAGCGCCGTCGGCACAGGAATAGAATGGCAGATGGCAGCGGGCCCTATTTATAGCGCCGGCCAAGCTGCCCGAGGTGAGCGCTGCTCAAATAGTCTATCAGGGCGGCGTTCAGCTGTTAGGGGACCAAGAAGACAATTTTGGGAAAGGGAAGTCAGAATTGTCATTCCTCAGAAGCCACCCTGGCCATGCGAAAGTCCCGCTTAGTATTGATTTCTGCGTTGTCTAAACAGTGGAAGCTATTTCTTTCCTCTTGATTTCTGCCGTGTCCCCACCAGTCGCCCCGCAAACCTTCCAAATACCGCCTTCCTCGCAGCTTTGCAGCACTGGTCGTGGCTGAGCTGGAGGAATTTATTGTTCTGTGGAAGTTGTGCTGCCATGGCAACTCAGGCACATGGAATTTTAATTGCAAGGCACAATATATGTTTATGAAAATAATTAATAGAAGTGCTAGAAGGGATGGGTTTATTAAATTAGGGCTATCTTTTGTACTGTGTTTCTCTTGCTTTTTTTGCACAAAAGGAATTCAGTGGGGCAGGATTTTAAAAAATGACTAATTTTACTGTTTTCATCATGAAGTTTGTTTTGGGGGCTTTTGTTTTTGTTTTTTAAAATCAGATCGGATGAAACATTGTTTTTTCAGTGTTTAACCTAGGTGTGGATGGTTGATTCGGGGTGTAGTGGCATTTTTATCAAAAGCTGTAAACAATATTTCATACCAAAGGAGTGGAACTTGAACAATCAGATGCATGCAATCCTGAAAACCTCGGCTTCAGGCTGATAGGAGTCTGTGAAGAGGAAGAATAAAGAGAGTTTGAGTTTTGTATTATCCAAGAAAAAATGTCCTACCTTCCACTTACTGTTGTCTTTTCGGTGTTGTGCCGGGGCGTGCCGGGCGGTCAGCCGGGCGCCTGTGCTGCTGGGGCAGTGCCGCGTGTGAGGGAGCCTGCCCCTTCTCCCCGCAGTGCGTCGGGCGGGACAGCCGTGTTTTCACAGGGCCACACAGAACTGGAGCCACGCTGCTGTCGATACCTCGAAATGGAGGCGTAACGCGTAGCGTGGAATCTGTGCCGGAGGTGAATTTTCTTACTTCATCTGATTTGACAATTAAAGTCTGTTGTATGATTTTTTGTTGTGTTGTTGGTTTTTTTTTTGACACTCATTCTGTCTTCCTGTGAGTAGTTAATATTGTTTGTTATGAAGTATTTTATATTTTTCATTTTAAAAAGAATTAAAGACAACCCAATAAAAATACAGCTTTTCAGTTTTGGCTTGAATGTGGCACTGACATACTGATTTAGACATGGTAAGTCTGTTTAGTTATTCCACCTGTTTTCCTCGTTTCTCTCTGACCCTCAGGCATGAAGATATTAATGCTGTAGCTGCTAATAAAGTGAAATGTCATCTAACACATTACCATGACTTGCTGGGTATGTGCAATACATGAATTTAAATACTAATGAGTGGATTTTTTTTAAGTGTGTTGCCTTGTAAAGTTTCTTTTAAAAATAAAACTGAACAAGACTCTGTCCTTTAAAGATTAATAGTATGTGATACCAATGAAACTTTATATTGGAACAGGAAAGCCACCTACCAATCAGTTAAATATATACCCCTCTCTCTCATCATTTGGTACTAACTTTCTCAGGTGTTCACCAAATACTACCTCTGTTACAATACATTGTGCATTTAATGTGCTGGCTTAATGGTTTCATTGCTGTGTGATAGCTTTCAAATGGATGGGAAAACAAAAATACATTCTGCTCATTAAAGGGTTGTGTATCAAGTTCGACTTCATTAGTTTTGATTAGGACTGAGTTGGTGCCATCTGTGCTGTCAGTATTGTACATCTTTCACAGAAAAGATGAGAGATTCGAAATCCAATTCTCTCATGGTGTATTACTCTCTTATTTTGTGTGGTTTCGTACAAAATTAACTTGGCTGGATTCCAGTTCTTTGTAGCTGAGCTTTTTATTTTTGGCTTCAGTTACCTGGCAGTGGAGTCTTTGGGCCAAGTTTTGATCTTGTGTGCCTGACTGGTTACCGTGCACATTTTTCTTTTTTAAAAGCTTCAAGTGTATTAGTTTGAAAACATTTTCGAAACTAAGAAATACTGCAGTATGTTATTACTATGTTTAGAAATACATTTAAAATAACGTCGTCTGAGAGAATACTGAAACACATTTAAAATTATTTAAGGGAAGAAAATAAAGCAGTATTGATTACTAGAGATGCAGACAACTTTCGCTTCAGTAAAGAGTGAACTTGCCAGAGAAGAGTTGTGAGGAGCACTGGGTGTGGGTAGGAGGCACTTAGAACTCATTACCAACTGTTAATAGATGTAATTAACTACCCAGAGTCAGGTAAACCCAATCTCTTTCTTGTTTACAGATGATCATTCCTGCAGTGCTTCATAAGATGGAATTCTTTGGATTTTATTTTTTTTTAAGTGGTAGGAGGAATGCAGCAGATACACAGGTATCCGGGAGATTCTGTGTCAAACCTACTAATGAATCATGCCAGGTCCTGCCTGAGCTCTCATTTCGGGGAAGCAGCTTCTGTGCTGAGTGTTCTTTCCTGTCCTTTCGCTTGCAAAGTCTTTAAACTTTGTCCTACCTGAAATATTATGTGGCACAGATCTGCTGCTTTTTGAAAAGCTGGTGGAAAAAGAGTTCCGTGGTAGCTTAAGCTGATCTGCATTGGGGCGGCTGCAGCCCTGACCTCCCACCTGCCCCGGCTGACCGTTCCCACCTCCTCTGCTTTTCCACTGCTGCCGCAGCTCATGTGAGCAGCCAGGAGGAGCCATCAGGGAGCTGACCTGGATGGAAATTAATGATATATTTTCCTCTGGGGTGGCTGTGGCCTAGATTAGTTCAGCGTATGATCAGATAAGTGCTGGTACTGGCTTCAGGGAGTGTGGGGATGCGTAGCCGAAGGGAGGAGCAGCACGAGGCCGTGGCAGCCCTGAGCTGCGTACCGTGCGGTTCTGTGGGCTGTAATGCCGTGGTACGGTGTCTTAGACGCGTGCGGCTGATTGTGGCAGAGGTTAACTTGCCCTTTGTCTTGAAGTGATGCTCAGTATATTTGATCCACTTAATTTCAAATAGGATTACCTTTTCGTTTTAAGGTTAAATTGTCATCGCTTGGCCTCACAGAATTAGTTCTGAAGCTTCTACAAGTTACTGACCCTAGTTTTTGTGAGAGGCTGTGCAGACTGGAGATACACGCTTTTCCACAATGACACTTGTATAATTATAAATGAAAATATTACTTTTCATCACTCATGTTACACACACCTCTTGAGGTCTTGAAAAAAAACCAGTGATTTTGCTGGAAAAAAGTAACAATGGAACCTGGGCAGTTTCTTTGGTGACTTCAGTCGTCCCTTGGTGCTCTCTGTAGTGTTAAAAATGTCTTAAAATGTGAGTTTTAGACAATTGCTGGATTCAAAGAATGACGTTACTTCCGTTTTATTTTGTCTAGCTGCAATACATCCCTTACTTGGCTCCCTCCCCTTCTCTTTGAAGAGATGGGTAGTAACTGCCGTGCAGGCTCTGTGTTCAGAGTGCTCAGGCTGTAATTGTTGCCTGTCCATCTATTGGTAAGAGATTCTCTCCTCCTTTCTCTGGGAGCCAGCTGTAAAATAAGGAGTAAGCCTAACGAAGCATGAGGAATTATTGGCTTATAATTAACAGTGAAATACTTCAGGGTTTGGGGTTTTTTTTCTTCTTCTTCTTTTTTTTTTCCTTCTTTTTTTTTTTTTTTTGGTTGTTTTTGTTTTTTTTTTTCCCCCAAAGATCCAGAAATACATGCTTGTCTTCTCAAAAAATAACTCCGCAACATCATTGATGTGTTTCTAGGTAATCCACTAGGAAATAAGTGTGCAAAATACCTCTGAAAAATGCATTTACTTTGCAACTGCAGTAAGAATAACGCACTTCAGTCTGTATTTAAAGTGTGTATTGTGTACTTTAAATGTAACATTTTTGTGTTAGTTATCAATTTGGTTTTATGTCGTGAAGATAGAGACCTCTACCAATTCTGAACACTGCAATCGTCACAGTGTCAGTGATGAGTGGGAATATTACCTTAACCCATACCAGTGTAACTTGTGAACGTTTTCTTCCTTATTTTTCTTCAGAGGTTTCCCAGTACTGTTTCTTTCTCTCTTGAAAGGTTCCTCCTCTCATTCTTTCAATTATTGATGAGGTCTGTTCCTGGAGTATTTGTTCATAATGAATAATTTCAAAGACAAATAAAAGACCCCTCTGCAAATTTAATGTATCGCCCTTTTGTAGTGTGTTATATTGCTTTCTTGGAATGGTGCACTGGGAAAAACAGTCCAAAGCAAAAGCTATTTTGTTTGAAGTTTTATGCATTATGTATATTTCTTCTATGAAGCTACAACATGTGACATATCCAGGATGACTAAGAATGATAGGCGATTGTGTGATTTGCAAATGGAATGACAAATCCTTCTTTTAAGTTAGTATTTTATATATTAATATTTGGGGTTTATCATATCCCCTATCATGCATCAGCCTCTGAAAAAATTGAACGGTACAATGGGCTGCTGAAAACTACACTGAGAGCAATGGGTGGTGGAACCTTCAAAAATCGGGATAAACATTTAGCAAAAGCCACTTGGTTAGTCAACACTCAGGGATCCACCAATCGAGCTGGCCCTGCCCAATCCGAACTTCTATGTTCTATGTAAGGACCTGGGTGTACTTGGTGGGTAATGCAGGAGGGGGGGGAATCAGATCAAGGAGATCTGATTTTAGGTGAAAATAGCCAATAATTTGAACTGCTTGGTGTTAATTACTGTATAATACTGTATGTCATTACCTATCTAGCTGTTATATGTCCCTCTTTGCTTCCTTTTGCTCTCTGCCCTGAGAGACTTATGTTGTATCAAAAGTATTATAGTGAAAAGTATTATAATAAAAATCACCTAGATCAACAACGAATGAACTTTGAGCCAAATGCAGCAGTGATGGAACCAGAACTGGCTCTAGCAACTAGCACCCAGCAACCCGTGATTGACATCTTCAGTCTGCAGACCACGAACATGCTAAATCACTCGCAGCAGATACACTACCTGAGCGAACGTACCCTGAGAACCTGTTATGACAGATGGAGCCCAAAATCATGGACTGAATGAACTCAGCAGACGTTTTGGAGGGATGGCCCAGAGACTAGGGGAGTGATATCTGTGTGTACGTATATAAGTAGATCAAAGAAAGGAAAAAAAAAAAAAAGGTGATGATTAATTGGAAAGTGTAGGATCTGGGCATGATGTAGATGGTATGGATTAAGGGGTGGATAATATCCTGATTCTGGGTAGCGTAGGGTTAATATTCACCTGAGTTGGGAGGAGAACTGGAACTGGTGGTCCCTTTGGCTGGGGCACTCAGCTGGGATAGGTTACTAATTAGCCAACAGCTGGGGTAAGTTTGCCCAAATTAGCCACAGGGTTATTCCATCCCATCTGACATCATGTTCAGAGTATAAGTGAGGAGGGTGCTGAGGGGAGCCTCCTGCTACGTGGGAGGAAGCTGGGCATTGAGACTTGTTGTAAGCCATTTTACTGTATTTATTTTCCATCCCTTTTGTTTTCTTCTGTTATCTCTCTTAATTTTTTTTTTTTTTTTTTGTTTCATCTCAACCTATGTGTTTGTGCCACCTTTTGTTTACCAGTTCTTCCTTCTGTCCCACTGGAGGGTGGGGGGAGTTAGAGAGAGACTGGGTAGTCTGGTCCCGATCAGGGCTAAACTATGACAGCATATTAAAGGGCATGGAAGCAAGAGAGAGTAGATGAGGAAGAATTGCCGGAAATTTGATGCTTAAAATGAAAAAGCTGAGTTTAACGAATAGTCTGAAAAGGAAACACTTTATTTTGATAATGCATCTTTTTTACTTTCTAAATTACGATTGACTTATTTTCACTGCAAAGAGTAATATTTCTAGTGAATGTAATTACAATCCAAAATGTGGATTGATTAATTATGTAATGGGCCTGAGAATAAGGGACAATCAGTGCTATCAGATTGCAGTCCTTTTTCATATTAAAAAAAAGTTTTGGTTCACAACTGTATCACGATGGGCTGATTTTTTCTTCTTGGTAGCCCAACCTAAAATGTGCTTAGTGGAGGAAGGGATAATCATTAGGTCAGCTGGGAAATACGCTGAGTTAACATGTCTCCAGGTCATCATGAACCTGCAATTTTTGTGTGTGTTATCAGAGGAAAGGTGGAAATGCCATCTGCCCTCTTCTGGGTTTGAGTCATCCCTGCAGCTGCAATCAGGAGTATAAACGTGTGGTGTGCCCTTTCTTCTCCTTCTCCCCACCGCTTTGATTTGCAGTGAGGTCTTTAAGCAGTAGAGTATATGAAGTAACATAAGGTAACTTGAAAACTTGATATCTTAGTTTTAATAGATCTCTGGAGCTTTAAACCTAGAACCTTATTTTCTGCACTTTTTTTTTTTTTCCACTTTTGGTATGACTTAAATGTCCTTTTTTTGATATGTAACTGGCACTGCTTCTCAGATTTGGCAGAACTTTTAGGTCATTTTTCTACTGGTTGCTTTGAAACAACAAATTTAGCTGCAGGAAAACTATAGAGATAATTTTAAAATCTGTCTTCAGGCTGAACATCTATATTTTGTCTTTTTTCCTATGACACAAAGCAAGGCTGAACTAAAAATAGCAGGCTGTGAACTTTAACGTTGTTAACTGCTGATTGAGCCACTGTCACTCTGCATGTTTTTAAGACCAACAACGTGCAGAGAGATTTAATGGGGTTTTTCAAAGCTAGATAAAAGCTTTTTCAATTATGAAACTATTTTATCTATTAAATGAGTAGCTCCTCACCTTACTCTGAGACCTGTATTGTAATTTGTTTATTTAAATTTTCGTTATTAATAGGCTACCATACTTTTCAGATAGCTTTGCAAGAAATTACACATCAAGTCAAATACTTTTGCAGTCTTTGGAGATAAAATATTTTCCAATTAAGAAAAAAACTTGGGAAAATGGTAGATGTCATGTAGAAGAGCACTAAGCAGAAGAGTGAGAAGTTCCAGGTGTTTCCTGCATACACACTTTTGTTTTACCTATAAATAGCCATCTGTGTTTACACTTACTGATTCTTTGCAGAAAAAGCTGCAGGTACTTAATGGAAAACTTTGAACCATATTCTGTTTAGAATCATATCTGGTTTTATATATTTTCAGTGTTTTCCATCTTTTATATTCTACTTTGGCCGACATTTATATAGTGGGACGTTAATCTTTCCCCTCTGCTTAATCTCTCCATGAGAGCCCTGTAACCCACTTTTCTGTAACAGCAAATTTAGTTTTCTGTCTTGATCTTGAGAAGGTGAAAGTGCTGGTGAGACTCAATATTGCTAATGCCCTGATCAACGGTTGTTCTGCCTGTTAAGATAATTAGTCTGGGTTTTTTTTTTTTTGTAAGAATAAAGTAATTTAGATTAATTGCTAGATCAGGTACACCTGCCTTCTGAATCATAGTTATAAAGCAGTCTGGGGAGTTTTACAATGCCAAAATCCACATTCAAAACGCTCACCATAATGCTGACCTGTGCTAGTTAGCATATGCCAAAAGAATTATGATAATTTCAGGGTGTGGGGGTTTTTTTTGTTTTTTTTTCTTTCCTCTAAAGTGGAGTCTGTTTGTGTTCCACTAAGCTGGTCCTTCAGCTGGTAGAAATGTCCCTCTGACTGTACTCCGAGCTATTATGGGCTCTGTGCTCCCAAATAGTTTCTGCGATTTGGAAGCCTCTGTGCTGCACTAAAGATATTAGAAAGGAATTGTAAGATTGGAGGAGCTAGGGCAGGTGTGAGGGTTGCATCTTTGAAATTTTAGAATAGAACAGAATAGAGTAGTTCTGTCAGAAGGGACCTACAACAATCCTCTAGTCCAGCTGCCTGAATACTTTAGGGCTGACCAAAAGTTAAAGCGTATTATTAAAGGTGGTGTCCAAATGCCCTTTTTACCATCAAAAGCATTAGATACTTGTGTGAGGCAGCAAAATGAGATGCCATTCACAATGGGTTGTGCAGTTTTATCATCCTTCTGCTGCAAAGATCAGATATGATTACAATAATGTAGTGGGACAGCTGTATTACAGTTCTTACCATGACTTGTTACAGTTGTTTATTTTTTTTCCTAATTTTTTCCCACTGTTTCTTATACATGAACTAAAGTTCAGCAGCTGCCAGCAGGACGTGCGGTGTTCAGTAAGCCAATATTAGATGTGAACTCCTTGACTGAGAAGAGGTTTCTTCCTCCGCTGAACTGAGCAGCTCTTGCAGGTGTTGCCCGACCTGAGGTGAAGGCACTTTCACAGTGAGGTTTAGCCACCCTGCCCTCATGTGTGTGAGAGGAGTCTGGATTTTGCAAATTTGGTACATGGGGTTGTTTGTATCTAAATTTAGATGCACGTCATATTTTAAGGAAAGAGGATATCAGCTCTCCTGTTTGTTAGTGGTGGTACTTTTTGACATTAACTTGTTGACATTTGTCAGAAATAAGAACAACTTTTGTAAGATAGTTTTGTCCTTATAGTTTAGTCCTTACTTTGCAGTTGGGAAAAGAATGTATTTGAGAAGCAAATGTTCTTTGGGACTGACTTAATCCTCTGACCATGCTATATGCTCTGTGAAAATGATGATGTATGTGTTCTTTTAAACCTAGATGGCATTTAGTTTTAAAACAGTACTAAACACCAGTTTTCAAAAAAAAAAATAGCATAATAAATTGCTTTTTACCTTCTAGATTGAACTTTCCATGTTGAACATTCTAAAACTTGGACAGATTTCATTTTTATGAACCAAACAATCTGAAATAATATAGCCTATTAGTCTACAACCCATAGATACCTAACGGCTATTAAGTATTCCACAAGGAACACTTTCTGAAAATAGAAAAAAAATATAAATGTTATATGACTCATAAGTATTGCCTACATAGAAATATGGATGTTACATATAAGTGCATGGAAATGGATGTATAATGAATGTGTGGTGCTACAGAAATGTAGATTCATAAGTGGTAAGAAGCTATCTTTATTTGCAATATCATCTGCTACGCATTTATACGCTTTTAAGATCTACTTTTTAAGTAGATCTTTTGATAAATATTTCCTTCGATTTGCAAGTTAACAGTTGTGTATGGTGGTAGAAGTGGCAAATACACTATGGAAATGGTGTAGGTCACGTGTAAGTGAGCGGAGGTCAAATGGGTAAGGAATTGCAGCAGTGTAACCGAGCGAGATCCCAAAGTGTCTGTTGAGAAGCGCGGTGGTGCAGGACAGTGCAGGATACAAGTGGAGCTTGTTGGAAAGAGCAGTGAAAACAAGACCGAGCACTTGTTATCTGCATTCTTTTCAGTAATAGCTGCAAGTATCCAGTTGAGAGAGTATTGCAGCACATGCAATGTTTTCCTCAGTCTTGCTTTCCAGCTGTGGTAACAAAGTGCAAGAACTGAGCAGCGGTATCCAGAAAAGCCAGTATCCACTTAAATAAGCCCAAAGTATGTAAGCAACCTTACAAAGTGTAAATTTTAATCTGCATTGGTTGTGTATTGTAGTTCAAGAGTTCTTGAGGCAGTAGGATCATTTTAGTGATCTAGTGTATGCTTCTAATACTCAAAAAGGAAAAAATCCTTTTTCATCTATCTAATAGCTGTAACTAGATTTTATAGAATTCCTTAGCCTGCATAGTATAAAACTAATTTGGATTTTCTTTCAAACTGATTTTTATTGATTTAAATTAAGATATTTGATTTGTAGCTTCCTTTCATGAGTCAATGAGAACTAAACACGATCTATTTGGTACTTCTCTTTCATCTCCCATCCTTTGTCTTGTTTTATTTCTTCTTGATCCTCTCCATTTCACCACCTCTTCTTGCCTTCATTTCTGTCCCTTCTGTTTAATTCTGTTTCCCTCTCTCCCACTTTAGATTTTTCTGTCCTGTATGTCAGTCCCTGCCTGCAGCTCGGTGTCCATTGACTCTTTTGCACAGTGAGAGCTGATTGAACTTTTTCGTAGTTTTACTGTTGACCAGCCTCTTGTAATCACATTTGTAAAGTACTTGATGTCATTTAACCACAAGTTGGAGCCACCTCTTCACCTCAGGCAAATATAGATGTAATAAAGTAACAAATTACCATGAGAAGTATTTTGTCTAGAAAGCCAAAGGGAAAAAAAAAAGGAAGAAGAAAAGCTAAATCAAGGTTACCCCTTCAGTGCAACCTTGTCTCTTTGCTTTATTATACAGCAAAAACCTGCTTGCAGTTGCACAGCTCTGGGGGATGCCTTTGCAGATAGCAGCTGAACTTGATCTGTCTTGATTTATGAGGAGTCATTTTTGTTGGCAGCCTTGAGAAGGCCCCAGAAGTCCCAAGTACCTTCCCTTGCAGCCAGCCCCGCTGAGCCCTGTGGGAGGTACCTTTTGAGTCTCTCCAGGGCTCTGTCATACCTGATTACGGGGTGCCTCTTTTGTTACTGCTTCTGCCATATCTTTTTAGGTGTTCTTGGAGGTGAAAAGGATACGGTGACAGGGAAGTTACTAAGTCAATTTAATTTTCTGGGGTTTTTTTTTTAAGTAGGTTTTGGCAGACTTTGCAGTAGAACTTGGTGCATGAGAATTACCTGTCTGTGTAAGCAACCTTGTTTGAAAAATGGGGAAGTGATTGTGTTAAATGTAATGGTGTAGTAGCATGTTAAACAAATGATAAAATTGTGTTTAATTGATGGAGACCCTTGAAAAGTATCATAAGAAAATACACTTCACTTAATCCAGCTGTGTGTTTTTTGGGGGGAGAGTGTTAGAACTTCTACCAATTTAGCTTTACTTAAATGTTGCCTGGTTGCTGGCTTTTAATGTAGCCCTTAACATAACCGAGTGACATAACTGAGCCGTGTTATGCCCGCAAAAGCATGGAAGGTGCTTCTGTAGCATTAAAAACAAGTGCTGTCTCCTGGTATTTTTTCAGTAATATCCTTCATATGAAGAGATTGTAATCTTTGTAGTTTGTTTCCATTTTATCATTATAACTTTGTTTTATTCTTCCACACCTGAGGGTTTATTCTGAACTGAGTTAATTGCATCTTATGTTGATGAAAGTGGCTGTTTCCATGTGTCTCGTGGTTATTCCTTGTTTCTTATGGGATGGGAAATAATCGTTTTTCCTGTTTGTATTGCTCATTGGTGTGTCAGAGGTGCCAAGAAGGGCAGAGTTGGTTCACTTAAAATTAGCGTATTTAAACAGATTCACTTTGGTTTTGTCAGGGAGAGTGTATGCATAGGCGGTAACAAATTTTATTTGTGTGTTACTTCTGAAAATGAAGGGATTCAGTAAGAGATTGTTGTGAAGCAGCAATATTATCTGCAAACTCAGATGACCTCCTTGTCATAATCAGAATAACTGGAATAGCTAAACTTAGTGGTTAAATAAGAAGTGGGCAGAGGCTCCCATGGTTTCTTCCAAGGAGAGAGAACAGCTGAAGTATCCCTGAAATCTGCTTATTCCTGTGCAGTGCTTATGTGAAGTGCTTTGAGAAATGTTCAGACGCTTTAAAAACTAGTATATAGAAAACTGATAACATTTGAAACTAAGTTAGGATTATTTTTGTGCACTGTGCTATCTTTGCACTGTCTGGTCTTTATTGTTACGACCCATGTCTGATCAGATAAATACTTTCTAATGTGGGTACTGTATTGATCTGAATCTTAGGAGGCACCAAAATCTAAAGTTAATTTTACAGGAATAAACTGGATCAATATACAAAGGCAAAGATGGAGCTTCTTTTGATGATTCACACACAGCCCGAGAGGTCCCAAAGAGCCAAGTCTTTGGTCTTGTAGTCTGATGTCAATGCTGGGTGGTACAAAGGGCTGTCAAGTCAACAAGACCACCAGATTTTGAACTTCTTCTATAAAGATTATTACTCTGTAATAGGCTCCTTGGTCTTAATAATTCTGGAAGATGAGTGGTTCAAAAAAGTACATACTTTCAAATAACAAGGTGCCTTCACAGTAAAGAAAATGTAAAGGTGGTGGTGTCACAGCAAGTATTAAAATGAAAGTATCCAAGATATCAAATGATTGCTTGAATTACGTAGCTGTTGTCAGGGAGCAGATCTGGGAGGTAACAGAGTTGATGTGTTTCACCTGTTGTAAACGTTACAGCTGACCATAGGTCTTGGTGAAGTGTTTCTGTCTGGATTATTGGAAGAACTCCATTGTTTAAGAAAATGAGGCACAGATGTTTCCTTTTTGAAGAAATAGTCTGCGCACTTTAACAACTATAAACTTAAGAAGCTTTTAAAAATCAATGTATTGGCAAGTCTTTATCTGCATGGTGCTTCAAGGCATTTCCTCCTTGTTAAAAATCAGCATCACGGAACAAGATAAACTTCCTTCATATTACAGCATTTTTTTCTTTTTATTAACCTTTTGCCAGCAGCAAGCAATACAGATGCTAAAGTTTAGGGTGTACTAGGAGGCCCTACGTAGGAATGAATTTTGTTATACTTCTTTTTTAGACCTGAGGTCACTTGACTTGTAAAGGAAAAGTCAAGCAACTCTGGAAAGCAGCACTTTCTTTAAAATCTTAAATGGACCGGTTACATTGATCATGTCATCTTTTGAATGCCAAAAGTAGGTTTAATATCAGAACTTGTAAAAACACGTTGAAAGAAACACTGACTAGATGGACATCCACTTGGTCAGTGATGCTGGAGGAAACTTTTAAGATCTGTTTTTTAGAAAAGTTTGCATTTTAAAAACTTTCTTAAAGAGGTAACCATATTTTTCTTTTTAATGCTTCTTGTAGTGAAGATTTCTAGGCACTTGTTTAAAATTGAAGTAATTTTTGTCACACTATCAATTAATATTGAGAGTCAAGGATCCAAATATGCCACCTTTTCCATTTTCGTAAACAGTTTCGCGTAAGTTTCCCAAAGCTGTCTGGTATTGGTGCAGTTAAATATTGTTGGCTAGAAGCAGGCTATACCTTTCTAGTTGCTTCTGGAAATTACCCAGTGAATTGGTGGGAGAGTCAGAAATACTTGAATTTCAAATTACAGAGTAATCACAAGAACACTTTTTCCAACCTTTATAAATGCGGTTGCGCCTCTAACAAAGGAGACATAATCAGAAACCTAATCAAAAAATTAGAAAACCAGGAGGAACTTGGACAAAATTAACTTGCTATGTGGATAAATCTATGTGCTATCGTTTGACTTGTCAAACTGTGCACATTTCAGACAAAAAAGGTGAAATGATGACAAGTGAACTCGATAAGATGCCTTTAACTTGGTCTAATGTATCGTCATGTCCTCTGGAGAGGCCAGCCTTCCCAAGTAATAGCTGTTAAAAACAGGAGCAAACCTAAGACAAAATCCAGTCTGTAAAAAATTATCTCCAACCTGTATGGGTACTGTATCTGCTGAAGACTGTGTGACCCAAATAAAGCCTCAAACGTAATAAAATGGACATTGGAATACTGTGGTATCTGCAGACAGATGTGTGCGGCCCTACATGCCAACTGCACATCGTACGGCAAAAAGACTGCAGACCCCATTGCAGGGGTACAGAGTGCCGGATCTCCGTGGGAGACCGGAGAGCTTTCAGGATAAGTGTTTAAGAGTAACTCTAAATTCGCAGTGTACCATGCCAGTGGCAAAAAAAAAAAAATTGTGCCTGGTGCATTCAGAAGTTGGTCTCTTGCCCAGTAGCACAAACAGCATTTTTCTTTTGACAGCATCTTTCAGAAAGGATATGGCAAGCGTAAGGAGAATAAATTATGTATCAGTAGCGTACAAGGGAGTGTACAGCATAGGAGAGAGAGAAGGAAAACAAAACACAATGATAGTAAAGGTCATGAGTATTTTTTTGTTTTTCAGAACAAGAGAGTGTATGCAGAATTGATTGTTCTGTGTCTGATCTAGTTTTGCTCTGATTTTTTACAGAAAAATGCCATTTGGTCTGTTGCTGATTGATGGCTCAGCCCTGTTAAGATCTGAGCTGTTTCTGCCTTATCTCTGTGACTGCTACAATATTACTTTCTTTTTTTATAGCTACATACAGAATAATATCTACATAGGTATCTTTAGTATTCTAGCACTACCTTTTTCTTCTGTGCAGACTTTAAGAATCTGGGGGTTGTCATTCTCTGTGATCCAAGTCTCTACCTTGTCCAGCATCTCTCTTGTAGCTGAAAATGGTGAGCCCCAGCTTCTGAGAGGGTTAAAAACCTCATGCTGGGCAGTTGGTCAGTGTGCCCTCATCAGGCGCCTCCTCCTACGAAGTAGTTTTAAGATGGACTTAAGTGTTGAAAGAAATACAGTGATAGCCTTTCAAAATGAGCATCGTTTCCCCGTTCCATGGCACTCGTATGGATGATCGTATAAATAATAGAATAGGTCATGCTGAGCTAATGACCAATCCAGTCCTGTGGCACTGGAGCTAAAAGGATTAGGGTCCCTGCCCACAAGCTTTTTAACAATTGGAGAATTGAATATTTAGAAGTGATTTTGCTTTCCTAGTCTAAAAGGGGGCATGTTGTAGATGCTTTTTGGAGGATCTTCTCTTGGGAATTCCTCAAAATTTGAGGCTGCCCACTTCTTTGTCAAACACAGCTTGAGAAGAATGGGACATAATTGGATAAAAGATGATACCCGTTTCCTTGGGCAGAGCTATATTAGTAATCCAAAATATTGTGCTGATGAGAGAAGAGGCTCTGACACTAAATTTAGATCCAGGCTTGACCTACCGGAAGCCCAGGCCTGCTCAGATTTGTAGTTCAAACTACTCATGTCCAATAGGTCTGTTGTTGTTTTCTGATTGTGGAAAAATCAAAGCCCAAGCAGCAATAAACACAGCTGAGAGACAGAATGTGCAAAGCTCAGTTGACCAGTGTGTTTACTGAACTAACCTAAATATTTTAAATATCTTCATATGTAACTGTTAAAAAATCTCTAGAGAATAATCTGCTTTTTTTCTCAGTTTCCATTTCTCTGTTAATTAGTACTCTTTGAGTATTATATGCTCTTAGCTGAATAAAAGCTGATGATGATTGAAAGAAAATCTATTTTTTAGAAAAGAGCTGAACTACAAGATATGTATTACCAAAATGCTCAGAAGAACTGAGCATAAGCCAAACATTATTTGGTATTTTTAAAAGGAAGATGTATTGATTATTATTTTTTATTCCCACAAATACTGATTGATAGGAAACCTGGGATTTTCTTGAATCACAGATTCTACTTGGAGAGTTACAATGCAGATGGAAAATGGCGAAAGGAGAGCGGTCAGTGATGTGCTGTCAGGATTCACTGGGAGCATGAGTTTGGGAGGGTGTCATTAATGACGAGGGACAAACCGACATGCCAGTTACACAGCTCATTTCAAGCCCATACTAACTGCCCTCATCCGTTTTGTGTATTTTGTTTTTGCTATCTGTTTGTAATTGTGTTTCAGAGAATTTAAAGTTATTATTCATATTCCCATGTGTGGAGCTGTACAGGAGCACAGAGAACAAAATAAGCTATGTCCCTGCAGCAGAATGCTTAGGATACTGAAACAATGATGTAATGTCTAATAATGTGCACTTGGCAAGTCAATATTTAAATCTACAGCTTTTCAGGATTAAGAGGCATGGATTTATTGAGGGTACCTCTAGCTCCTGCTGTCAGCAGCTGGTGTGCTTCCACATCATACGTCTCTGCCTAAATAAGAGTGATGAACACCTGCGACAGACTAGGAGTTTTTGCTTTCCGTATGATATGCAGAAAATTTTCAATATCTAATCCTAAAGAAGCGTAACACACTAGGTTTCCAGGGCAAGGTAATTTTAGATGTTGAAAGCCTATTCTGATTTTTTTATTATTTTTCTTTTTTACTTTCCTTGGTACGCTGGATTTTGGCTATTTTTAGTTACAGAAGAGATGAAGCATGGGTGGGACAACTTGATGAAAAATCAGCTCTTTGAACCTCACCAGAGATGCAGAACTTTTAAATGTGTCCAGTCAGGTGAACTTGTCCACTCCAGCACAAACAAATCATATTCCTTTTGCATGTAAACACGTGGTAAAAACAAACTTGAAGGAGTTTAAGATTAGTGACAAGCCTTTGGAAGTTAAGTAGTACAACATGGAAATTGCCTACACCTATGTGTAATGATTTGATCACACACAGTTCTATGATTTTGGCTTCTGTTCTTCTCAGGAGCTGTGCCTTATTGTGTACAGAAGGAATAGTACTTACCTAATGAGCAGCTTGGTGTTTTTTGTTTTTTCTCTTTCTCCTGCCTTATTTTTCTTTGCGTAACCCTGTGCCTTACTATGTACCATTCGGATCAGGATCTGAGGATGAAGTTACTTTTCTGCTCTTTGGCATTTCTGTACAACTCATCACTACAGTATTTCAGTGCTTCAGATGTTAATTGATTTTCATTACACCCTACTGAGATAGGGAATTATTATTAACCAGGGAAATGGAGCACAAGGAGATTGAGGTCAGGAGGACTGCTCAGTTTGAATGCCATGTTTGAGACACCTGTGACCTGGGGGTTTTTTGTTTGGTTTTTTTTTGTTGTTGTTGTTTGGTTGGTGTTTTTTTCCAGTGTTCACATAAAACTCTTTTTTTTTTTTCTCTTTAATTGCACCTCCTTTAATTACAAGTGTAAGTAATTCTGCGTTTCACCATTTTGAGTCGACAGCTGTAATAAAGGCAGCTGTTTAGTAAGGAAAAACTCATGTGACCACTCATGGAGTTTTTTTGTAAGTGACATGCCTGGTTTCACGTAAGAACTTTTGGGCTGAAGTGGGGAAAGGATCTATGTCTTAACCCAGCGTTGAGATGTCATGACCCAAGAGATACTTCTTGCTTTGTTATATTCTTCTGGCTCATACCATACTTAGTTTCCAATTCTTGTGACAAAGGAAGCAAGGCTCTACCTGCAGGAGTCTCTTCTTCTCCCTAACCGTAATTCATCATCTTAACGGGTGCACTCAGGACAACAAATTAGGAGAGATTATTTTTGGTGTGTCTGTGAAGTGTTCTTAATTAAAAAAAAAATAATTCGTTATGTACATGTGTAAAGATTGCCCTATATTTCTTCGTTTTGAGTGCGTATGTACCCTTAATTTTCTTTTAACATTTATTTTATATAAACAATTTTCTGTTCTTGTCTGTATTTCCATGTCGGTCTGCCTTCTGGCATAAAAGGTCCACATTCAGCAGCATCTTCACAGTTTAAAATGGCAGCAATGTCAAGGAATTAGTATCCCAGTACAATTGCCTCACAGTTGCAGAAGTTTAGCTGTTTTAAAAGTGAGACGACTCAAAGTAGAGAGCTTGTTCAGTAGATGTCAGCTGTCATATAGTTGACATATGAAGATAATTCTTTTCCTCAGTAGAATATTGTTTCTCTGAGTTGGCAGCACAGAAATTATTATTAGAAGCGAGAAAGATCATTAAAACTCTGAATGCTTTGATAGCCATCTCACCTTAGTTTTTTTTTTTTTTTTTTTTTTTTTTTTTTTTTTTTTTTTATAAGAAATTAACTAATCATGACTTTCAGGAGAATAAAAATCCTCTGCAAACCTGAATTAGAAGAACTGTAAAGTCATCTGCAGAGGTAAACTGTACAGAAGAACTGTAAAGTCATCTACATCTACATCTTCTGAGAACAGCGCTATCAACAAATTCTGTCTGAAAGAAGATGGAAACTTAACCAATATATTTTAAATATATTTTAAGAAGAAATTCTACACTCGTCTTCACAGTAGACTCATTCCTTGTTTCTCTTAGATTATGGGTTTATTGTATTTCAGATGGACGTTCTCATTTGAGGAGGAGTTCATTTTCCTGTCTTTCAGCTTAAATTTTATTTTGGGTCTGTATAATTGTTTTCCTCTATTTTTTTTTGTTTGTTTGTTTTGTTAATGCTGAATGCAGACTCTGCTTCAGACTCCTTTTAACTCAGTAAAAATGAATTTGCATTTGGGCTCTTACAGAAATATTTTTTGGTTCCATCTTGAACATCTACCTTGTCAGTTTCGGTGTGCTCTGTTATATATTGGCCTTTCAGTTCAAGAAAAGACAGAAATAGAGGGAAGTCAAAGCCAATCTCCCTGCTTGACAGAAAAGCGATGTATGTGTTGGACACAGTGGCCTTCCTGTAACTTTATTTAAAATGCCTGGATCTTTTCAAATTTGTGCTGAAGAATTAACTTAACAGATTTTTAATAATGGATTCTAACTGTGCTGTACTGGTAGATCTTAAATGCTGTTTAAGGCATTTCCTTACAATGTAACTAAATTGTGACATCGATCTGGGAGGAAAACTGCAATTATTTATCCTCTTGTGTTTGAAAGCCTAGTAAATGAAAATACTCATTATTGAAGTTTGATTAGAGGACTGCTTATTATTAATTTTTTTATTATTCTGTATTTTCTTGCTTGTGATTTAGACTGTGTGGTTAGTTTTGGTCACTAATAGTTGCATGATGCTTACGTATCCAGAAGAGCATGATAGTAACCTGATGAAAGCAGAGAAGCGTGTTTATTTTCTCGAGCAGTACTGCTTACTGTGATAAAAACATCACCTCTTGTAAGCTTTCCTTTTCTTAGCATATAACAATATGCCTGGTATTTTACAAAATACAGATTGCATATTGAGATCTCCGTTGTAAATGGATAAATTAATGATGCCAAAGATTCAGAGAAGCTGTGAACCTTAGGGAGAGATTTTGGAGAGAAGGAAGAGGAAGACTTCTATGTGCAAGAACTGCAGGATTGTGCTCGGTGCTGAAAGGGATGTGGAGGAAAGATGAAGCCATGGTTTAATAGGGAGTGCTGAGACAATCAAAGGAAATGAGAAGACAGATGAGAATAGAAGAAAATTAGATTAAAAAAACCCAACTTTTTTTTGTTTGTTTGTTTTTAACTTTATCTGTGATACTCAACTGAGTGCTGTTAGAAAACATTTACATTTAAAATTACGTTTATGCTTGTCGGGATTGTGGCTATTTTCTTAGCTGCCATTGAAGTGCATGGAGAAATACAACGATGGGTTTTCGTCTCTGAGGTAGCCTGATACAGTCCAGGGTGATGTCTTTGTGTGTGTTGGTTACGGATGGGCCCAAAAGGAAACCATAGCTGGGAATTGCTCTGGACTTGTGGCTGAGCCCCCGCAGGGAGCTGCTTTGTGGTATGGCGTAGTCTCACCACAGAGGCTTTATGGGGTTAGGAAACCACCTAAGTTTGGGAGAGGACCTGGTTGCTGACTCCATCAGGTGTAAAGAAGTGTTTTATGGAGAGTCCTGGGTTGTTAACTGCAATCTGAGGGTGTAGAAGCTTTTCTAGAACAGAGCTATTTTGTTTTCAAGGTAGAAGTATTTATAAAAGATTTATTTCCTGAGTTGCAGGAGAGGATTCTGTTAGGTTTTCCTTTAGGATTACAAAGGTAATAGAGAAGGGCACAGTTGATATTTACCAACCTGAAGGTACTGTCACATGCTGAGGGTAACTGGAACCTGAAGATAATTGATTAACTGTTGTAGTTCCAGCGTTGACATTTTGATATCACTATCTCATGCACATAGTGGTATTTTTCAGGTGTGATTGCAATGATTTCCATGTTTTTATAGAAATGCAGTATCATAAGTGCTTGCTTCTTTATCTGCAAAGCTAGGTATGTCCAGGGAACAACTCACTTGCCTAAACGTGGGCATTTGGTGTCGTTTTACCTGTCTGTGCCTGTGCAGATCATCCACGTGGAGCTTGCAGAGATGATGCAGCACTTAGAGCAGGCTGGTATCCTTCTGCAGGAGCAGCTGCTTCCCAGGCAGGATTCTCTTCAGGCTCCTGAAATGGCTTTTGCCACCAACATTTAGGCACCTGAGCGTATCCCGAGTTGTTAGTCAATGTGAAAATGTAATTGAATTGGAGATGGTAGTGGGGAAAGATACGGGATTTATCTGGAAGAGTAACATTTTCTGGTACTTCTATTTTTGTTCTTTTTAAGACTACTTAATGGTAAACTGAACATTTCAAAGTAATAATTCTAATTTGCAAATAACAGTATTTTTTTTGTAGTAGATCAGTACACATTTTAAATTAATATCTGTGAGCTTTCAAGTGAGACAGTGTAATGGGTTCTGTTTTTTTTCACTTTTTTACTCCTAGAGAAATACAGTAACCATATGTTCTGTGGTAAAAATGTACTTACAGTTAAATAACTAGGCATTTCCTAGGAGTTTTAAACTTGAACTGTAAGCCTGAAGGACAGAAAACATGCCACGTTGCTCTTGTTAAGCTGTCAAATGATTACTGCATATGCGACTAGAGGATTTTCAGTTTCTTCTCAAAGCATTTTTGGAGGATGAGTCAGTAAAGCAGTTATCTAATGTATCCATGTTGACTGCATGTAGAATTTTATATTCTCTTATAGAATCATAGAATCTTATGTTTAATTACACTATTACCAGGCTAATACTTTGGGATTTTTCTCTCTTTTTTACAGGATTCTGCTCAAGAGAGTGTCATTACACGAGATATTCATCGTACATTTCCAGCACATGATTATTTCAAAGATACAGAAGGAGACGGTCAGGAATCTCTATACAAAATCTGTAAGGTACAGTCAGTACTCTGAATGTTAAAGTGTGTTCCATATTTTGCTATGACTGTATTTTCCCTGCTAACCCTGTTCTGATTCAAGTCACTAATCAATAAGATTTTAAAGCTTTAATTAGATTGCGTGTGGATGGTGTAAGGTTCTGCAGTATCCTGAAGTACTTTTTATAACCTTGCATTTTGTATCTCCTAAGATGCATATGAGAAGAGCGAGGCTAAAGCTAGCGTTATTAAAGGGCAGTTTGATCTCAGAGGTCCACTTCAGCAGAAGCGTGGTGTAGTAGAACTTTTTTTGCGCTGCTGGTAGAGAGATTTGCAGAGCAAGAGGAACCCTCAGAGCAAGCTCTGCTATGAGGTTAAGCAAGAATGTCTCTAGACAGTTATCTAGAGAACAAGTTAGCTGACCTTTCCACAAGCAATGTGTGTGTATAGCTTTTCGCTCATAGCTCTCACATCAAAGTAAAATGTATTTTTTTTTCCCCCACTTTGCACATGGGGAGGTTGAGGTACTAAATGAACAGATTTGTCCAACTTGTATAGACAGACTTTTGTTGCTCAGGAGACATCCAGAAGGCAGAATATTGTGGCAAGATAAGGAGTTCTCTGGCTGTCAGTTGCAGATTTCATTTTCCTTTTTTTTTTTTTTCTACATGTAGAATAAATTATTGCCTTAGACAATGCCGTTTCCACTTCCCTTGCTTTTCCTTGTTACTCTGTTTCCACCTGCAGTTGATTAATAGACAGAACTGATGGAGTTGTCATGACAAGCAGAAAAGTGTCCTGCCTTTGGGGTTTAATGATACATATTCCTGTTCTCCAGATAAATTCAATGGTGATACAGACTCCTATTCAGACAATAATTTGGATGACTGTTAAATATAGCTGCTTGGGTTACATATATTGAAGTTCTTTGTCATGAATAATTCACATTAAAAAAAAAAAAGGAGCAGTGAGAACTTTGAACCAATTACATTGATTTCTGACTAATCTTGGAGGCCTCTAAGTGGCTACAATAAAACCATTCCTGTGCCAATCTTTGAAAAGAATATCTAGGACAATGCAGGTAATTGTGGGCTTGTCAATTTGATATCTGTTAAGTGAAAAATTATGGAATAGCATTCAGCTTATCAAGAATTAAATGAGAGAGATATATTATAATGAATGCCTATGAGTTTACTGAAAATAGATCTTGAAAACCTAATAAAAAAAATACAGGTTTCATTGGTGAAGGTAATTTTATTGAAATTCTGTAGATCGTGTAGTCTTCCGTGCAAGAAATGTATAAGCACTGGACAAATTAGAACGTGAATAAGGTACATGTTAAAGAATTAAAAACTGGCTAGCTAGCAGGTTACTAAATACCAGCACCGAATAAATGTATTTCGAACAGGGCAGGAAGATCACTTGTTCATTTTATCTGCTCTGGTTAGTCACCTAAAAGAAAACAGAACAGTCATTTCTGATAAAGATATCTTGATGACACAGAGAAAAAGAGAATGGTAGATAATGAGGTGTTAAAGGATGTGCAGATAGATGGATCTTGTAGGAATATAATAACTTGAGTAACTCGGTATTTTACAGCTGCTGCAGCTGCTTTTGATTACTGTGTCCAGAATTATAGACGACAACTCCTATCTTGGAAAGAATCTGTAGAAGTTCCATGAGGATGAGGGAGGGATTTGGGAACATATTTTGGAAAGAAAAACTCTTTTTCATGAAAGACTATCTCAGTCTATTTTATTTAATAAAGAGAAGATAAAGGAATGAATCTATCTGAACTAGAAGCAACTTAAGAGAAATTATCTGTCTAGCAGGCAGCTTCACAGGGCCTCCTGCTCCTGCAGAGAAAGTTGCTGCAGACGTTGGTCTTCTTTTCTTAAAGGATCTAGATCAGAGACCTGTCAGTGTGCACAGCAGGTTGAGGGCTGCTTTCCCCATGAAGCAGTTGAGTGACCTCTGCCACTTAGCCACTTTCTCTTGATATGAACGTGTTCTGCGTAGCAGCTTTGCAGTCAGCTTTTAGTTTGCTGCTCCGAACAGCTTTGACTCACCAGCAGTCTTTGTTACTGTGCTATTTTTATGTATTCTCTATGATTTGTGAATATTTTCAACAGCATCAGCCATTTCTGTAAGGTTAGGTGAGTGAACTCACCTTCATTTTGTGGGTGAGAACTGACAGATTATTACTATCTTTCGCTTTTTATCATTTAATCAATTATTTGAGTCCATAAGAGGACCTTCTATAGCAGCTTAGTTCCCCAAAAACCCTTTGGGAAGGGATCTTGTTGAAGGTTTTCTAAAAATCCTAGTAGATTCTATTGACTGCCTCATTCTTTTACGTGCTCATTGGTTCAAAGAAGGATTTGGGAAGCATTGCTTCCTGGTAGAACAGCCATATCCGATCTTCCACACTGAATTATGCATAAGTTTACTGATTTTATTCTTGACAGTTTCTACCTACTTGCAAGTATTGAGATCAGATGCAACTGCTGTGTAGATTCTAAGCAGCAACTTTTCCTCCATCCTCGCTCTGTTTTCCTAAATGGCTATGGCTCTGTTCTATGGATGACCTGTCTATGGCCAGGTCTGACTGGACCATGAGTTCATGATTGATGTGTTGAGTTACAAGGAAATATTCTTAAAAGGTAATCAGTTTGCTTTTAAACTTGTCATTCCATTGGAAAAAAATAATAATCTGTGTTGAAAGTAATATTGTGGCTGCTTTTTAGCAGAGGTGCTGTGCACCCATGCCCTTCTTCTAATATCATAGAATCATAGAATGGCTAGAGTTGGAAGGGACCTACAAAGCCCATCCAGTCCAACCCCCTGCAGTGAACAGGGACATCTCCAACCGGATCAGGTTGCTCAGAGCCCCATCCAACCTGGCCTTGAACGTTTCCAGGGACAGGGCATCCACCACCTCTCTGGGCAACCTGTGCCAGTGTTCTACAACTTGCGTTTTGAAAAATTTTTTCCTAATATCCAATCTAAATCCCTCATAATATGAAAGCAAAGTATTTGAAGAATGAGATTATTGAATAAGGCTAGAGAAGGTCTGTCCTCAAGTGGGAGGGTAAAAAGCTGAAGAGCGTTTTCTTCGTTCCCTACTGAAATGAGAGATGATCTGAGCTGTCAGATAAAAAGGAAAACCATTAAAAGCTCACTGCCTCATTGTAACGGGTCTGTCAGTTTTAGTTCCGTCTCTTAATCTCTTCTTCAGAGCAGTGGGAAAGCAGGAAAGATGGAAACTTTTTCAGTTGCAGAACATTTATGTGACAAAGTATCTAAAAATGAACATTAAGACTGACGATGGTGATAAGGGATGAAAAGAGTTCCAGATTCTAGATTGGAGATTTCGTTTGAGGACATCGCATGAGCTAGATTTGCACAGAATAAACAACTTTGGAAAAATAATTCTGTTTCTTGCACACTTTCTGTTTAAGTACTATGCAAGTTCCAGCTGTATTTAGAGAGAGCTCATTGTGTGTTACAATGCATAGCGGAATAGTACTCTTGACCTACTTCCATGCGTGCACATGTAGTTAACAGCTCGATGCTCCAGGGAATCAAAGCACTTGGCAGAGATAGTCCTCTCAACTGCCTGCAGTGTATGCCGTGCAGAATTTAACGTGAGATGTGTTTTCTCTAATTTTCTGATTAAAGTCACTCCTATTCAACAAACAAGCATGGTGAATTTTATAGGAGAGGAGGATGTTGCAGAGAAATCAGTAGCTAGGTTAGCTGGGTGAGTGCTCGTACTGGGCAAACTGGAAAAATAGACACAATGCTTCCCTGTTTTTCTGAAAATGGATGGATGACTTTGGTGTTAATGTTTTACAGTAAACAAAGGCATTATGGAAGTATATTAATAATTTGTATGGTGACATATTTTGTTACTACATACTTCTCTCCATGATTGATCGAATTTGTAGTTTTTTCCTAATCCCAATCATACTTGCCTGAAAGTTTTATGTGCAGAATCAGCGTGGTAGTTGGTTTACTGTGGAACAAAACACTCCATTTTAGTCGTTGTTGCAATGTCTGTTTGTTGGAATTAGTAAGGGGAATAATAAACTGTTTCTAGCAAAGCTAATACTGAATGGTGTTCAATATGGGTTTTTTGGGCTTTCTTTGCTGTATAATTGAAATGTGAAAACGTCTCCGAGTTGCTCTTCTGTGACCAGTAGCTTTTATTCTGTGATAAGCTGTGAATGATGGATTACTCTTTGGCTCATCCTTCAGCACGGCAGAACTGCTGCTTAGTGCTGTCCTGTAAGCTGATTGTCTAACTTTCAGCCTTTTTTTACATTTTAATTTCCGTTTCGTTGCAGCATCATTTTTTTCAGATGATCACCTCTTTGCAGCATGCAAGTATTCTTCCACATTTTTCAATCCTTACTGTCTCCTCAGATTTACAAATGGGAAGTTTCTGTATTTGTCCACTTTGGCTTAATTACGTGTCAGAGAGCCCGTCTCTTTCTTTCCTATAGGAGTCTATTTGCCAATTTTAGAATAAACATAGGAGCATAAACAGAATGAGCTAAGAATTATTTTCCATCTATTTTTACTTGTTTATTTTCTTTGCTCCTGGGTTGAAGAGTGATTTTAGTAAATATTGTCTTGTTTCATACAAAGGATTTTAATGTTATCTTGTCTTCTTCCATTTGCATGTTAATAAGGTTCCTTCTCTGTGCATCTGTGCTCAGCAAGGAAGCAGCAGCACTGTTCTTGCATGTGGGGTTTCTGCTGAGACTGTACTAGTGAGAAGGTCAGGATTGTGAATCTTGAGTGCTGGAAAGTGAGTAAAGACTAGCATGATCAGAGGCCTGCCTGAATAAATGAGAAGATTTCTTCATTCCCTCGGCCCTTACAGCTCTGGAGGAGGCATATTGTGTAACATACACGTGCCTCTTGCTGATACTCAATAAATGAGTAACTAATTTCTAAAAATACAATTTTCAGTTAACACAGAAATTCCTTGTATCATGTGATACTTCCTAAATGCTGCAGTCATGGGAATAATATTACTTTGAGTGTTAGCCTTGTAATAAATTTAGGTATAGAGTTTTATATGATACAATCACTAAAATTATTCAGAACTAAGCATGTCATACAATACCTTGTTGTGTGAGAAATCTGCATCAAAGCATGGACGTTTTCCTGAGACAGTCTGTTCTTCAGACGGTGTTTGAGTCCTTTAACTCTCCTAAAGCAGACTTCAGCACAGAGCTGTGTCTGTATCAAACACTGAGCAGATTCCCTAGATCATTCCTGTTGTTTTGGTAGCGAGACAAAGGTAAGTAATGAGAGCAGATCAGGCTTGTAATTCTCCCCCAAAAAACTTGCTTTCAATTCCTGTTACATTCTCCTTTTTCCTGGGACACAGATGCTGGGTATCTCGTATGGCTGTCAACAAGCGTTGTGCCTGTCGCTTTTTCCGAGGTGGTTCCTGCGCCAGGAACCATTATTACTGACAAGAGAGCGCATTACTGCCGGTGAGAGATGGAGATCTGTAGAGCCTCTGCTCGTACCTTTCCCTCAGCGTTGCTGTGTGGGGAGGAATGAAAACTCTGGCAAATGTAAGATCTTTTTATGAGGGAGACACTAGAGAAATGGTTTTCTTGAGCTCTCTTTAGTTTCTAGTGTCATTGAGTTACTATGGTAAAGGCAGATTGGCAATGTGATTGTATGCTGATAGCTGCTAGTTAGTGTTTCGCATTTGGTTAAGTGCATTTGAATGTCCGGCAAGTATAAGCAATCATTTTCATGCCTAGGAGGATGCAAAATGATGAAACACATTTCCTTCTGGAATTTGGGACTCTTCCTTTTTTAAAACTGCTGGGAGTCATACACACTAGTTACAGAAATTCCCAATCTGAGGTTTTAAATTCTAATCAGCAACCTTTCAATTCATCTTTTAAATGCTACTTGGAATTTTTCTGTCTACAGAAGATTCTGACCTTGGGACATTTTCTTGCATTAATTACTTTAGAGAAGAATTTCTCTCCCATCTCTATATTCTTCGTTTCTTTTCCCAACATGCAGGTGGTTCTCTATCATTGACTTTATTTGAGGAGACTCTTGCTTCCAGAGTATTTGCTTTCTAATTGTGTTGTACTAATAACTGCATTGTAGTTCTTCTCTTCGGAAGACAGATAACTATTAAAAAGATGTTTTAGTTCTGCAAGTGGGATCTTCATTTAGTTAAAATTAATGAAAGTAGACTTCAACTCAGAATCTTTATAAAGTTCCATGTTAATTAATTCCCGTATTTATTAAATCCCAGAGAATATTTAAAATCTCAGTTGACTGGAGTATCGTGACTGAAGATTCCCCAAGAGCTTAAGAAAATAACAACCTAAAGGACTGCAGTATAGTCACGGGGAAAAATCCCATTCTCTTGGACTTACGAAGTCCCAATGACTGCAGTGGCAATAGGGGATTTGAGATTTTTGCTTTGTTTCCATATTTCGTGTGGAAAGACAAAATTAACGCTCCTCAGTCCCATAGTTAATTAATTTTAGATCTTTTGTTAGTAATATGATATTATGGTGGTATCTGTAGGCAGCATCCTTATTTTTGAGCAAGATAAAGTTTCATAGATTACTTAAAACTAAGAAAATATAATTGGGGATGCAATATAAATAAAGCTTCAAAATCTCTTTGTTTTGGGCAAATACAATGAAATAATGTAGATTTGAGAGACTTCATTTAAAAAAAAAATAAAAATCTTTAGTTGCCAGGAATATGATGCTTTGACTTAACAACAGAATCTTTCTCAGTTTGATGTGATTCTTGTGCAGAACTGAAGTTAGTATCTAAGTATCTGATAACTGCTGCTTATGAAGATCAGATTTTGAGGAAGGACCTAGTGGAAATTAATTTCAAAAAGCAAGCAGATCAAGCAGTTAATATTTTTTCATAGTTGTTGGTTGCCTCAAAGATTCATTAGCTACAGCATCCTTTTACTGGGGCCCTCAGACATTTTTCTCTGATATGCCCTATGTATATCTGTGTCTGCTCATTAATTTGAAGGGTTTTTTTAAAAGCAAATTATCCAGTACGTATTGATTTATAGTTCTGTGGATCACCTCTTTGTATAAATGTTTCCAATTTGTCATCTATTCTTCTGATTTAATCAGCCAATTAATAGTTTACTAGTTAACGTTTCTTCACCTCTATGCTTTTTGGGTTAATACTATTTGTTCTTAATAAATTTTTAGTCTTTTTATTCCTTTTAATTTACCATCTCTTCTGATACTCAATTGGATCCTTCAAGAGACCCCTTTTATAAATGGTTCCAGCAGGATGGCAGCCTCTGAGATTGTTCTGTACTAAAACAGGCCCAAGGAAAGCTCATGTGGATTTCCTGCTGTAGTTTAAGTACAACTTTTCTACCTTGATCATTTATTTTCCAAGTAGAGGCTTTGTCTTCCTGCTCTGGATGTGTTTGAAATAGATTTATTACTGGTTTTAATGGTTTTGGGAAGTTGATTATGAGAACACTTCTTGGTTTTCCTTCATATTTTAATATGTAACATGCGGAGTGAGGGTTTTTTACACAATTCCCGTTTCCCTTCTACTGCCATAATTACAACTTCTTTCACAATTTCGAAAGATGTATCTTTTTATTTCTGATAACTTTCTTGTAATTTTTATGAGGTTTAGAGGCAGTTTGTTTGTTCCAGTGTATTGGGTTTCTCTATAGTTATTTTTAACACTTCTTTGGATTAATTTGTTGCTGTTTACAGCAAATTATTAGCTATTGTGCTAATAATGCTTCTCCTAACAGAGAACCCCCACGTGTTGATAAATTGCTATTAATTTTCTGGCTTGGATTTTTTTTTAAGTAAAGTAAAAGCGTTGTTATATAGTATGAAGAAATCATAAATCAAGTTTGTTATTTGTAATTCTGCGTGTGTGTTTCTAAGTGGAGCTGGTCTTTCAAAAGCAGAAATAATATCTTTTAGGAAAGCTACAGAAATAAAATATTAGACATCCCTAAACTGATAGGTAAAGACTCCTGATGATGATGGCTGACTGGTGGATGGTTCTAATTAGTCATATGCAATATTAATTTAAATGTTGAAAGTAATTTCTGTTAATTCAGTGCTTAGTAGCTAGAGAGTCATTTAAAATGAACTTTTTCCAAGAGATCATCCTTTTTTTTTCCAATTCAGAGTTTCATATCTGCTATTGTACATTTCTAGGGTTATTTTTTATATTTTGCTTTTGTGACTAGTGTTGTTTTAAACTAGTAAGGAAATGGTGAGGTTTTTGGGGGGGTTTTTGGTTTTTTTTTTTTTTTTTGTTGTTGTTGGGTTTTTTTTGTTTGTTTTTTTTCCCCAATAATTCATGTGACTAGTCGTTACAGAATTCCTTATAAAGATTTCTTAGTTTTTGCCCATCGGAATGAAAAAGGAAAGGTAGTTTGAGGACTTTGAATATCTTTGGCCTCCATTTGAACATTTCTGGCAGAAATTATTTGCAATTATGTTCGTAGTGTTGGCTGGAAAGGAGTCACATCTCTTTTTGAGTCACAATACTTCTCACCATTTGAAGAGGTGGCTTAGCCACCTTTGAAATGTTGTGTGTTAGAGCCGGGTGGGTTTGGTTCCTCAGCGTACCCAACACTGGTTATTCTCAGTCGCTCTATGCTTCCGTTCAGTGAATTTGCAATCTTGATTTCATTCAAGACTTTAAAAAAGAAAAGCATGGTGTTCCAGTTTGAAACGTTCTCATCTGTAAATAGTCTTGGAGGCGGCGTGGGGGCAAAGCGGATTTTCTGATTCATGTGGCTTGTTCCTCCCCGGAGCTCTGAGCTTGTGCCTTTGTTTTCCCTGGCTGTAACCTCAGTACCTTGCTTGTTCTCTCAGGATGTCTTTCTCCGATGTCAATCCTGCCGTTGCTTATATTTTCTAAAGTTTCCTCAAATTCTTAATGTGTTCTGACATCTCTTTAAAAACAATATCTGTCTTCTTGTCTTGAAAAAGTAAGGGGGAAGGAGAGTTTGTTTCTTTTAGTTTTGGTTTGTTTTTTTTTTTTTTTAAGAATAAGAAAATAGTAGTACATCAGTTATACCGTAGGAAAATGAGTCGTCTCCGTTCTTCCGCATAACAAGGGCATGGAAAAACTGTTTCTGAGGAAACTTTCAGCCTAGATTCGTTCTCGGTGGTTTTCTAACACCCAACCTCAGGTCCTGTACTTTCATGATGTCAGAACTTGCTTTTCCAAAAACAAGCACAACACGCTCTCGCCACCATACAAACTAATCTGTTTTTTATGTGGTATTTGTTATATGGTCCAAGCTATATCATTACTGATCTCAGCAGAACTATCCTTGATTTAAGTGAAAGGAAATTTTCATACTGTTTGTGAAGGGCAAGAAAAGAAAAGAAAAGAAAATTTACAAATAAGGCATCTATGGAAGATTGAGGTTAACCTGGAGATGTTTTCTAAAGTGCCCTGAAAGCCTATGTGAGAATGGTTACAGTTTCACTCCCTATATTATTTTAGCCTGCGTGGTGTTACATATTCTGAATAGCTCATTGATTATAACACATTTTGGTAGTGCCTGTGTGCATTTTTAATGTGTGTTGACTTATGTTTTCTAGGCGTACTCTGTCTATGATGAAGACATTGGCTATTGCCAGGGACAGTCTTTCCTTGCAGCTGTGCTTCTACTTCATGTGAGTTAATTGCAAAATGAATGGTTTGATATTGACACCAAAGCAGTTTTAAAATCAGCAACGTGCTCTTTGACAGATATTTACTGTTGTTTATTTGTCTGTATTCATTTTTCTCTTGTTGCTTTTTGACAAATAGTGACTAATAACTTCTTTCTTTGTGAATGTAGATTTCCTTTATCTAAGAGAAATCCATTAAATTTTCAAGTACTTCTGTGTCAAAACCTGAAACTGATTTGTTATATATTAATATTTTCTTTTCATTAAGCTGTCATGTAGGTGACACTCCCTTTGTGCTTATGGGGAATTTAACTTTGGGAGGTATTTTCAGAGTAGCTAACCAGAGCAATCAGTCTCATTAATTTTCAGTGAGACTTTTTCTCCTAGGGACATTTTATAGTATCTTTTGAGTGAAAGCTGAATTTTGACCTTGATATTTTAGCCTGTAACCAAAAGCTGTACAAACTTTGATCTGTTGTTTCCTATGTATATGTGTGCATATGTGTATAGAGATAAATAAATATACAATTTTTATATTTGCCAGATGCTTTACCTTTGTAGCAGTGGAAAAGCAGCAGATTCAAGTATTGTAGATATTGTAAAGAAACCCCAACACCAACTCTTTACTCAGGCTCTTGTCTGCTTTTTCTGTCAGGTTTTGATTAATAAATTATTAATAATGATTGAAATACCTTTCAGATTGTGGTTCTGAGTCACCTATTGGTGGTATAAATGTTACACATATACTTCCTAAGGCATCTACAACTCAAATTCGAATTAATTTAAGTTGTAATTCCTAGTGAGATCTCTGACTCCTTGGAGTCTTAATGATACACAGTGACAATGTTACAGAGAAGCTTTAGGTTCTTTAAGGATAAAACTGAATTAGTCACATTATTTCAATCCCACATATACTGTAAATTAGCTTATCTAATCGTTATTTTGCCATTAACTTTCTACCCAAAGAAGGATTTTTAAGTTCCACTGGAAAAATGAGCCACTTCCAATACCAGAGTTGTTTAGAAATGAGTGGGTGCCACATTCTTAACATTTGAGTAATACTGCAGCTCCGCTCACTTACTTGTATGCTGTCGTTGCTATCGACAATCACCTGTTTCTAGCGTTCCTGGAGTTAGAAGAAATTGCCCTGTACGCAGGGAAAACTAAATGACAATTGCACTCATTTTAATATGCCCTTTATAACATTTACTTTTGTAATAGGATATTAAACTGACATTATCAGAGAAAGGGAGGAAGAGAAGCAGTCTCAGTGAGCTCATTGAGCTCCTGTAAGTTGGGACGTCCCCAAACTCTTGTTTTTCTTGATTTCTCCAACCGATCTGTATGCTGTGAATGCTTGTAAGACCCTCTCTAACTCTTCTGTCTTTGCATGGTTTTCTAGACCCCTTCTTTTCCCTTTTTTTCTCTGATAGGATATCCTTTCTCTTCAGTGTAGATATGTTTCAGGAATGGTTGAGTAGCCTGAATCTCCATCATGGCTTTTTGTGATTTTGCTGGTTTGATGAAATTCCCATCAAAAGTGAGCAAGTACCTTCTAATCATAGGGGGACAGTCTTGCCAACTCTAATCATTTTACTGTCAGTCTCACAGTATTGGGTTATTTTTTTCTTCTTATTGTCTACCTCTTGGAGTTATTGCTATACAAGAAACTAAAAATTAATTTAAAAAATGGTCAATTTCTAGCTTTTGTGACTCCAAAGAGAAGTTAATAAGGGGCAAATATCTAAATGCTAAAAGTCAGAATGGAAGTGCCCGAAATGGGTTTTATTTAAAACAAATAAGAAATGAAAACTTGATTTACAATTTTGAATTCTTGGGGTTGGTAATACTGGAGAACTTCCATCCACCGAGAGCGAGGACTTGGTGGCTTCTGCCTGTAAATGACTTTGGCCTGACACTCACCTCTGTTCCGTCTCCCTGTCTCGGGGGAGGAATGGTTGTCAATGCACGTGTGTCTGATTGAGCATGCGAGGTAGGAGTGCTTGTGCATGGACATCTGTTATTTAATTAGAAATAATTGTTACCTTCAAAAAAAAAAGAAATTGCAATTGTCTTATTATAGAGCAGATTCAAGGCTTTTGGTGACAATAAAACTATTTCTTCCCTTTACTTTGTCTGCGGCTTTTATCTGCCGTCAGTGGGGATCGTTCCATCCGGATAAAATTATGATAAAGAGCTTTCAGATTCTTAAGAGCTTGTCCTAGGCACGTCTAGCCTGGACAGGTAGCTAGCAGCTGATCTGGTAGTTCTTTGCGCTAAGTGGTTACGGTTACTTTCATATATTTTGTCTGAAAATGAAAATGTCTGCCCATGGCCCTGGAGACAGGCTGTAATCATAGACTGTACCATAAAAGATGAAACCCTAGAGGTAAATATCAAGAGACTAAAATTCTCTTTGAAGAAAATACTGAGTTTTTATCTATTGCTGACATTTGATAAGGGACTGGCAAGAGGCTGAGTGAGTGACTATACTAAAAGGTCAAGAGTTGTCATTCTTGATACTTAATAATCGCTTTCATTTGTTACAATTTGATGCCTGCAAAAGAAAGGTAGTTTTAAAATGTGGTTGAAAACCTGATTTGGGTCTGCAGTGACTGTGCTTGTGCCTGTCTTATTATTTTGTTGCCTGAAGGCATGGGGGAAGGGGGTGAGATGTCTTATCAGTGGAGTTTTGATGACACAGGGCTTCCCACAAATTCATCATTCAGTGGGCTCAAGCCAACAAGTGTAACTTTAGAGTGGCTCACGCAGCTTGTCCTTCAGTACTGCCTTCTAAAGCTCTGCTGGATGAGGAATTTCGGTCAAAGTGAAATAGAGATTATGGAGATAGGGCTTCTGAAAAGCAATGGTGTTAATAGATGGAATCAGCCCTCCTGACCTCACAAGTAGGTTCTGAAGGCCAAGTTTGTTATTATTCATCCTATTTGGATGAAAGCAGATAAGCATTATTCTCACTAAGTGTTGGTTATAGCTTAGTTTTCCTTTTCAGCCAAGGCTCTCTCTGTGGAAATTAGTAGTTGTCTTTTTGTTCTGTAGCTGAGACTTGTGTACTGGTTGTTCTCATGTGTATTTGGCAGAAAGAACACTGCTGATAGTTGTGCTGCTGTAGGGATGTATACTTACATGAACCTATGATATGATTCCGCATTTTCTTCAAAGGACTTACAGAACCAAATCAAGGTGCTTGTCAAGGAGGATAGTCTCCTTGAGATTTTAGTTGCTTAATTCTACACTGAGTGCTTTGCTGAAAATTTTAGTATCCCCTGTTTCTGAATTCATCATACATAAGTTATTTAAGTGTGTATATTTCTGTAAAGGAATTTCCAGCCTTGGCTCGGTTTTTAAAATTATGTTTGTGTATTTTTCCAAACAGATGCCAGAGGAGCAAGCATTCTGTGTATTTGTGAAAATAATGTATGACTATGGCTTGAGGGACCTCTACAGAAATAACTTTGAAGATCTCCATTGCAAATTTTTCCAGCTGGAGAAGTTAATGCAGGTGGGGTCAGCGTAACAAATTCTTCTACTTTCATAAATGGAAATATTGGCATGAAGAAGAGATTAATGCTTTGTTTCCGTAAGCAACTGGACAAAAAAAAAACCCTCTCATTTTAGAGGTGGGATAGAAGCAAAGCAGGGAAGTTTAATATCTGGATCAAAACATCGTGAGTCAGGTTTATTTCTGATTTCTTTTGTATTTCATATACCGATCTTGCTGCTAGTCTTTGTATCCAAGCAAAGCAGGTATCTGGTTTTTTTTCCTCTCTGCTTTCTCTCTTCCCTATTCCATGATGTTGCTTAGAGAGAACATCTCTGTTCTATTAAGGCCAAAGTGTCTTTTGGACTGCCACCATCAGTGTCCTACTTTCTGTGAACTGTGTTGATGGTTAAGAGATCAGGCAAATCAGAGTGTCCTGATGCTTACAAAATACAGACCAAGTGTAGGTAATTTAGATTTTACTGTAGATTTTACTGTGTTTCCAATACATTGCTCTTTTTTCAGATGGAATTATTTAATATTCAGAGCAACTGAACATAAATAAATGGCTGCAAGTTTTACACACCATTGTTATGACTAATAAGGAGTTACTAACGGTCCATTAAGCTTTGACCTGCGCTTCTATTGCCATAGTGAAAGCTAGCTGCTGGAGTCAGCTGCCATATATGACCATATGTACCTCTGTGAGCTATATTACAACCAAGCAAAACAGCCCACAGTTTATTTAATGATCTTTTTTTCTCAGATGTCAAATTGTGCTTATTTCTTACTTGATGGAGTAGAATTGCATACAAGTTAATTTGATACTTAACTCCAGCATATAGTCTTCTCAATATTTACATAAATTAACAAAGATTTTTACTTTATTAACTGAATATGAATATATCATCAGTGTACAGGAGGATTATCAGTGCTTATTTTGTGTTGCTTATATATTCCTCCTAGCTGGAGAAATTGCCTGATGGAGTGGTGTACTTTATTTCTTTCTAGCTCTGCAAGGTGATCTCCTTGTTCTAGTATCCATTTTTTTTTAAGAGCAGAAGCATTTATAGCAAGACACAGCAAAGGAATAACTTAAAAACATACACTATGCATGACAGATTTTACAACTGCACTGCCTTTCAACTATTAAAGATTTTGTGATTTCTCAGTATAATCTCAGTATATTATTTGATACCATGATAGAATCCACAGTAGTATCTTACTAAAACTGTAACCATGGGCACTGAAATTTATGAAGAAACATATTTCCATTGCTTAAAAGAAAGCCAAGGTTTCGCTTTGGTGTGATTTTCAGTGTTCAGCAACCTAGTACTTAGTGGCAGTGTAGATGAAAACTCAGATTAATAAGTAATACTGAAGCATTTATTTTTTCCTTTACTCCAGGAGCAGTTACCAGACTTGTACAGCCATTTCTCAGACCTCAACTTGGAAGCTCATATGTATGCATCCCAGTGGTTCCTCACTCTTTTTACTGCCAAGTTTCCACTCTGCATGGTCTTCCACATCATTGACTTACTACTTTGTGAGGTAAAGAATCAGAAAGCCCTTTTTTCACTTCATCAATGTTTCTTCTTCTTTTTTTTTTTTTGTTTTGTTTTTTTGTTTTGTTTTTGTTTTTTTTTTTGTTGGAGTCATTTACTGCCTAGTTTCAAAATGGGTGTAACTAAATTATGTAGAAACTATGGTGATATTGAAGAGATTATGTTCAGTGAAATGCTGGTTTGGTTTCAAAATTAGAATTGTGGATTCCCTCATTCTTTGCTAAGGGATCTAATTAAGCATATCTGATGCACACATCTGTTCTTCATTTAATTTATTTAATAATTTATTCAAAGTTAGGAATTCTAATTTCTTGAAGATACCTAACAGTAAAACCCTAACAGGCTTGTAGAGTGAGAGTGCTCCAAATTGTCTGATTCAGAGTGCCCACAGACATTAAGGTTAATGCATGTTGCTTTGATGGCCTGATATTAGACAAATAGTCAGAACTGCCAAACAGCACAATTGAATGAACTCTTGCCTTTTGTTTATTTGCTCTTCTGTTCCAACTAAGGAACACATTCCTGCAGATACTAAATAGCATGTTTCTGTATTCTAGATATATCTGCACTTCTTTTAAAAAACCAGACAGAATAGATTAATAGTCTGGAACATTTCTTTCGGTAAGATACTAGTTCTCCCTTTTGTCACCGGGAAGTCAGAGCGTCCATGGAGTTAAACCTGTTTTTGAACATGCCACTGATTTCCTCCCTAATTTAAATGGATCGCAAACGTTAAAAGAAAAAAGAAAATTTTAAATGCAAAGGGCTTCATGAGTATGAAACACTGTTGACTGTAGTTAATTCTTTAATTTTTATTGTGAAGTATTTTAGTTGTGAATTTTCAGGCTTGTTGCGCATGCCTTGGTAGCGTTCATTATTAAACAAACACTATCCGCCACTCATAACTCAGTATTTTTTTCCTGAAGAGTATTGCTGCCTCTGCATACTGGTGCTCAGGTAACAAAAAGAGGGAGGTTAATACCACCGGGTATCCAAGGGAGTGCAAAAGGCAGTAATAGTGAAGTGATTTCACATTTCCATATCAATATCTGAGCTCTGTTTCTTTCACAATGTCTTGATTATTTTAAGTAAGCAAATAGAAAAAGCAGAGAAGTTGCTAGTTCTTCTGCTCTTTGTCCTCTTCTTTGGCTGTGCAGTAGATAAACACAATCCCTTGACCAGTTTTGAACTGTTAGTGGGTTAATTTTCAGGATGAGCTTTTGGTGTGCATTTGATCATTCTTTGTCAGTGCAGTTTATTACTTCATTCTGATCTGCAGTGTAGAGCTGCGCTCAGAAATGACCATTTTAAGAGATTGTTTGTCTAGAAGTACAGAACATCATGTCGTAGAGGTGATTATTGTGATAGCAGCATAGTTACATCCTGTCTGAAGCTCCTATGCTTTTTATTATATTAAGCTGAATGAATAAAATATGCTGAAGAAGTCTTTTAGTCGTGGTTGATATAGATGTAATATTTAGAATGAGAAAAGAAACAACTCTTAAAACATTTGCATGCATCTCGCATCTGGCAGTGTTTATCTCAGCACGTCTGAAGGAATTACTCAGGGAAAGAAGGTGAAGGAATCTAAGGAGAAAGTGAGAGAGTGCAACACTAGAGTCTGCTAGAGAAGGGGAAACTTGTTAGCATTCGGGGAGGGTAAGCGCATAAAGCTAAAGGAGCCACTTTTAAAACAGCCAAAAATAAACCAGAAATGGTAAGAAAATTGATTTCAAGTGAGAAGATACATACAGACATCTTGAGAAGCAGTGGGGCATTGTGTAGACAACCCTGTAGACTATCAGAAAACTGCTCCTAAGTTTCATGAGTCAACTGGTTTAAAGTAACAGGCACTTCTGAGAATTTGTGGGAGGAGTGAGGTTTAAAACCATATTGGATTAAAAATCTAGTTGGCCTTTATCATAGAAGGAAAGTAAAATCTGAAGGCATGTGACCATAAACAGAATAAGAAGGAAACCATTCCTTAATGGAGGACTAAAATCATGTTGTGAAGCTATCTGTCCAGTTAGCCTCCAGAAGGAGTAACGGAGCAGTCAAAAATAATTTTTGTCTGCAGTAAATTGTTCTTTACTTTATCTCTGAACAAACAGCATGCCTGTAATTCCAGTAACTGGAAGGAGAAAACACAGTTGCAGCTGCTAACAGTGGAACGTATTATTCTGAAAAAAAAAAAAAAAAAATCCTCAAAAAATCCGAAAGCCTTTGAAGTGAACTGTCTTGTGTTTTTAGAAACAAGCTTCCAGCCTTCTTGTTAATTTGTCATAGATACAGATGAATTTTAAATAGCCTTCCACTTCCTTCCTGACTGTGGTTTCTCTACATCCCTGTCCTGTCTGTCATTGACAAAATGTTTACATCCTATGCAACTCTTTTATGAAAGAAAAATATTAGGGGAAGAAAATCAGTTAAAACTGTTGCTGAATGGCTGCTGCTAACTAGTCATTCCAAGGGAGCTTCATACTTGAATTATGGATGAACCATTTGTGTTAACCAAGAAGTTTTTGGATGGGATTTGTCTTTTTACTTCTTGACTGTGGCTGGAGGAGGGAAATTGATCCTTATAGATATTCTTTAACTCTCAGTCCAGAGAGGAGCAATACCTTTTGGAAATTTTGTAGTATCACAGCTAGGCAGGGAGGCATATTTCCTTTCCTCACATGCGTGGTGGAACGGTAGCACTCAAGCTGGGAAGTGGACCTGGACAGGAGCATAGCCAGAAATGTGGGAGCCTATGAAAAATTAGTTAAATTTATGGTGGGAATTAAGTTTTATTGAGGAATTTAAAAAACCCCATCAAAGTGTGTGCCATTACAGCTGAGGTCTTTTCATCATTCTCACATTAAATACGACTTGATAAAAAGAACAATTTTATTTAAATTTATACAGATTAGAGACATGCTGTGGCCTCTGTGTGATTGAGTTCTTCTTTCCTGTTGTCTTCCTCTGACCTTTTTTTTTATTTGTAAGCTGTCTTCCTGCTGTTGAGGATGTGATTCAACACCCAAATTGCCCCAAGTTCCAGTGCCTTTAGCATCCTGCCTCAATAACTGTAGGAGAGAATCTCTCACCCAGCCTCACCTAGAAATGAAATGTTTTTGAATTCTTTGTATTTCGTATGCCAGAAGCCTGAAGAAAACTTTGGGCTTGCAGACAGGTACTCCATGGTGCTGTGGTACATATTATAAGGCTTACTACTTTGCCTGTAATAAAACCACAAACATCTTGATCTAGTTTAAAGTTTTCATGTGATTACAGCAAACTGTGTGTTTCTGAGCCTGACCACGTAGAAGAATTTTAACGTCAGCATCAGCTGAAGATCTTTCTACAACGTTCCTTTTAGCTGCCTGTTTCAACTGCTTCATTTGTCTCCTCTCCTTTTGCTCTTTTCGTTTCCATTGAAGAGCAACGTTGCTGATGAAATTCAGAGTTGTATTTGGACTTGTCAGTCTTATCTATCAATATGACATTATGTTATTGAACACTTTGTGAGCCTGCTCTGGCTCTTTTGCTGTCCTTTTGCTCTGTTTTAAATTACTTAGTTGAAGTCATGCTCAGATGTAACGACTCCTCTAAGTAAAGCCAATGTCAGTTAGAGCTGTCCCCAGTGCAACGGCTGCACCAGGGTTATGCTATAGAATGTCAGAGTTGGTAACTTCATTTTGTATTTTAAAATTTAGAATTTAAAGTGAAAATATGTGTTTTAAAAGCACTAAATAAGTGACCTTAGTTAGACATTTAGAAGAGAAAAAACCCAAACCAGTTGGCAGACAATTTATAAGCATTTTAAAAATTTTCATTATTTTTTTCTACTTAAAAAAGAAAGCGCTTTAACCGGTCGTGATATATAGTGTACTGCCAAAACTAAAGGAGGTTCAGCGCTTAAGCTGTTCCGTTATTAACCTAGAATTTTGAGACACTGTTGGTAACCTTCATTTTAAGTCAATCTGGCTATTTTTGCGTGTAGTTCTTTGGGATATAAAATACTTAAGGATTATGTCTCTCCTTTTATGGAGTCTCTAAAAAACCCTACTACGCGCTGCCTTTTCTGGGCTAGTACAGATGTTTGTACATTTTAGTGTCAGTAATTACATAGTCTTGTTACAAAAATTAATAGTTTAGCTGCTAAGCTGCCATTCTGTGATCAAGACTGAATTAGAAAGGGATGCAGCTGGTTATCTATCAATTTTGAATATGAAGTAATTTAATGTTTTCTAATATAGCTAATAACAGAGAAGTGAAACTACCTTTCATAGGACCACACAGCAGCACAGTGGAGGAAGTGGGAATTAAGAACTAGATACCACCATTCCTTGGCCTTTATTTATCAACCATTGCATTCAGAACTTTGTGTAAAATAACTTTCATAATCAATTTTGAGAAACTATCTATGATAAGGAAGACTGATGGGTGTTTTTAAACATCTTTTAAAACGTGAATGACTTGGTGCTGGCAAACGAGCACCTAGTGATTGTAAAAATGTGGCACCATGCTGTGTAGATGTGCTTCCTGGGAGCGCTGCTTCAAAATGAAATAATGAAAATCTTAGAAGAATTATAACTATTAGCGCTGAAGATTTTATTTCTGTCTTATGCATGTCTTGCTGAAGAATGGATGTGCCAGGAAACACTACGCCGTATGGTATCACTCAGACGGTAAGGCCAGTTGTCGCTGCGTGTTAGTACTAACTGAGTAGGAGATACCATAACAGCCTGCTATTTTTTATCTGCCACTGTCAGATACTTCTGTGATGCCTTCAAGAGAGTTGAGAAAGAACAGATTAACAATTTATTAAACTTCCTCAGGAACTGAGTCAGGAACAAGCCCACTTCCTCTGTAAATCTACACTCAGATGAAATGTGAATTAAATAAAGTACTGTGTACAGTTGTTTTATCTTCTGTAGATTTACAGGGCAATAGAATTGAACTGTTTGTAATTACCTGTTATCGACACATTGTCTGCATTTGTTAAGGCTTCCAGTTAAAAATGTTTTAATACATCTTACAAAACAGCAGACTGGACTTGCTAGAAAAAAAAATCTGTTTTAGGAATAGCATATTAAAAGCTAGACTTAAATTCTAAGTAGGTATAGATCTGTACTGGAACTGCCTGTGTTACTTCAGTACTATTTACAAAAGTAAAGCCAATGTCATACATGTGAGTTGGGAAAGGTGGGGGTGGTGTGTGTGCTCGTTTTCCTTCTTAGGAGTGTGGGTGATCAGACTTTGGCATTTAGACTCTGTCTTTCCTCCTGTGCATTGCTCTTTGCGTTATGCTGGTGAGAGAACTGAGTCTCCTTCCTGAAGTCTTTATCAGCCACTGCTGTTTCATGTAAAGAGACTGGAAAGGATTTCTTTCCAAGACTGCTATATATATATTTATAGCTTTCAATTAATTTAAGAAGAAAGAGAATAGGTTGTCTCTCAGACTCCAGATGGAAGACTAGAATTTGAACGTACATGTCCAATGGTAATGCTGGTTTGCTACATTCAAGCATCTGTGACATATCAGCCATTATCATCTTTGTGGCAAAAACTTCGGTCTGCGGTGGCGTTAGCTTAGGTTTTCTGGCCCTGGATGTTTTGCCTTTATATATTTAGATGAATTACTTAAATCTATGCTAAAAGTAATTTTAGCGTTATCTAGCTGATGACTACAGCTGTATTCTGCTGTGGGTTTTTTCAGTACTAGAACAGAAATGAGGGAAATTTAAGTAAACAGAAAGGAAAAAGGATGTACTATTTTATTGTGTTGTATGTATGAGGAACTTTTTAAAGTTTTTGTATATATGTGTTTAAAACACTCAGATGATAAAGAATTTAAAATTATTTTCAAAGTCACTAAAAGAAGCATGTGTTTGGATATAAAATTTCAATCAACAGCAGAAATATTGGAGGTATGTCATACAGTGTTCTGCATTGCCACAGGGAGGGGTGAACACAAGACATTCTATTAACTTTTAAAGCTACACTGAATTTATAATAATTCAAGCTTGGACTGAGGAGAAAAGTGTTTTAATAGAGAACATCTAAGAGGTTCTTGGAGAGCCACAGGGTAAACGTAACCCTTTGCACTATGTTGTCCAGCTGTTCTTGTGAGCTTCTATAATTTATGTATCTTCCATGCATAGCTGCAGCTTGTTTATCCCGAAAATAACAAGACCGGTGATAAATACTCAGCATGAGCAAAGGCAAAGCAGTCTCACAGCAGTCTGCAATTCAAGATAACTTATGTGAACAGAAGGTACCTTTTTGGTAATGTTGATAAATGTTGTGGTCCTGAAATGTTGAGGCTGCTTCTGTTTTAGAAAATGTTTTAAGATACAGCTGAAAAGTTACTAACGATGAGGCACCTAAATGAGCAACCTAGTTTGTGCCTTTGAGGGGAGAGACATCTCATGCCATGTCCCAGTATGTCTCTGAATTACTTTCCCCATTGCGACTGAAATATTTTAGCCACTTACTAGTTGATGTTCACTTGGTTGATTTTTCTAGGAATACAGTAAATTTCCATAATGCTTACTGAACACCAGTGCCATCTGCTGTATTTGACTAGCAGCATATTCTAAGCAGTCTTGGCAGTTCTCAAAAACGCTTCAGAAATAACTGAAGGAAAGTATCACAAATGGGAGAGTGATATTCCGTGAATAAATCCAGGAAGCAAAGCTAATTTGGGGACTGTTTTTAAAAAAAGAGGGTGGCACAATCTGCCTCTGCCAAAACACTTTGCATTACTTCATGCTTGGAATCTGAGGCCATACTGAATTTTCTAAGTAGGTAAAATCAAAACCTGAAATTTGCATTTGAGTGACTGCTGGGATGTAGAGGGGCAAGGGGGAGGACTGTGTTGTGGCAGAGAAAGGAAGAAGTTGAAGAATGGACACTGGGAAGGCGATCAGATGGAGTGCAGGAAAGTAGGACATTGATCCAAAATGGACATTTTTTTGTGTTACATGACCAAGCGTGGTAGGGGAAAGAGGTATGACTCTGTCAAGAGGTGTTCTGAACCCCTCATCTTGTCTCCTCTCAAGAAGGTTAGAGTCTGGAAGATTCCTACTCCTCTGAGCATTTCTGACAACCATTCCCTGTTTTCCATATGACAGCTGGTGGACCTATCTTCTGTACAGAGATATGAGGCCTCTTTTTCTGTCCTCGTTGTAGGATGTGGTCCTTACAAGGCCCTTGATGCCTAGTGTGGATTCAGAGCCCCTTCTTAGTCCTCAAATTAATCAGGTTTTGAAAGAGGGAAAGGAATGTCTAAAACCCTTGTAATTTAAACCTCTGAAAACAAGAAAAGTAATGTTGGCATATGGGTTGGTCAGACAAATGGAGAAAGTGTGCTGCCAGCCCATAACCAGCTGCCTGTGAATTAGAAACACGCCACTGCAGAAATACCAGATGTCAGGGAGCAGTTTGATACGTGGAAATGACTTCAAATTCTATGGCTGTAATTTTTATTCTTTGAGAACAGTCACAGAAGCTGGAGAGGAAAAAGGGCTTATCTCATAGCACTCTTTACCTTCCGTCAGCCGTAGCAACCAGTAGCAAATTACATGAAAATCACCCCAAACATGTAAATATTCCCCAGCACTACTAAATCCTGTTCATGTCTCTTAAAAGCAACCAACCAAACAAAATTTCATGCAAAATCATACTAACACAGGTTCGTGAGTGCCTGGTAGTATTTATTGTATGCCCTTTCATGCTGCAAAATACAGAAAAGTGGCACAATAAATACTGAACTCCATGGTGCCGTTTTTACCATCTCTGTGGTACCTACTTATCCAATAATTCAGTTGACTGGTTTTAATTTGGTTTACGTATTATACACAGCATCATAGTATCAGAATGGAGATTTCTCACTTTTCTTTTCTTCTTTGTGTTACAACATTTCCTGTTGTGAGTTACTGTAGTAGGCGGTGTGTACGGCGTCACAGGGGGAAGCCCAGTCTGAGAGGTCGACTGTACCTCATACGTTAGCGGTAAGATCACTGTGCAATTTGTTTTTTCTTTTTTTTTCGCTCTCCATTATAGCTGTTTGGTAAGAAAGCTGGATCTGTTGCTTATACAAAGCTGTGTTATTTTATGTTGTGCCTCATTTGAATGAGAGTTAACCTTTCTTTCCCTTAGTTGTCTTGTCATTGAACTAGAATAAATGTACAAGCTATGCAAACTGTATCTGAGCAAAAGATAGTAACACGCACATCCCTGCAGAGCATGATGCAAGTCTGCGTTACTTACAAAGAGAAATTTGAGCTTCAGACTGTGTAATTTATGTTGTCAGCAAAATAAATACATTTTTGACATTCCTAAAGTTTGTGTGCTCTCAACATATTACAGTTGCCAAACAAATGTTTTGCTGGAAGTGATCCAAAACATAAATAGAATTTTAATTCTCCTTTAGAGTTTGTAACCCCAATTACCCTCTGTAGCTCCTTTGAAAGAGTCTGCAACTGAGCACATAATTATGAAATACTTTTAAATTACAAAACAATGTCAAATTAACTTCAGTTGAATAGCTAATCTCCCTTAAAAAAAAAAACAAAAAAACCACAAAAAAACCCAGGAAAATTCAGTTATTAGAAAGCTGGAACAGGTTAAGTGGTTCTCCTGGTGGCATTTCACGTGAGCCTTGGGACTTCTCAGACCTTAAGGAGATGCTCAGCTGACTTTCACATGGATCTTTACCTGGTGCTGAGCTTTAGAGAGTGTTGTACCAGTATCTTCACTGTTTCCTCCTACGTGTTGTCATATCTAGGTAAAAAAAAAAAAACCCACACAGATAAGGACACTAATATTAAATGACTTTTCTGTGCATTTTTTAAGATATTCACTTCCTTCTGTTTATGAAAATGATGCAGTGGGTATTGCCATGTAACCAGAAGAAGGTCTGTCAGATGATCTGGATATTAGTGTTTAATATAACCTACCTTCTCCCAAGGCTTCTGTCATTGAAGAGAAGCTTTAAAACAGGAGATAAATTCCAAAGTTGTTACCCATACAAATGTTCTACAGATACACAATTAAATTGTTTGGCCTAACTCTTCCATCATCCTCCACACTTGGCTGTTGAGCTTTGCCAGTAGCATTCGTTTGTTGCCCTCTTAACTCCTTTTTTTTTCCCCAGTCTCTGGATAGATTTGCTGGGTCAAATGGATAGATATGTCTTCTGACTTCTAAAGGAAGGCATGAGCATCCTTTCTGTCACAGAGATCTCATTGAATATAAACCGGGTCCTACTAAATCAGATCTTTTCCATTCTCTGTTCTTTGTTCCTGATCTTCCTTTCAGGCTTTTTCAAAAGTCATCTTGTTTCAGAGTGCAGAGGGACTCAAAGTGAGGATTCCTCTAAGAGTGCTTCTGTCTGCAAAAAGAGTGGTGGCTTCAGAGGGAGTGAAGAGACTGTCAAAACCTCTTGCTAGAAGAGAGTTAACAATAAGATTTCCACTTACCTTAAGTCATTCTTGATTTCTGTGCACATGTATAATTTCCTGTTGAAGTGTTTTGGTTTTGCAGTCTTATGACATAACAGTTTCATTGTTTTGCCCGTGAAAATGTTACCTACAATCTCTGTTGGAAGTTATGGTCTTTTGACATCTAGTTCAGATAAGCAGATGCTTCTATGAAATGGAATCTTAATGAGTTAAATGGTGACCTGCTGGATGGTGAGTGTTCATTCCAGCACTGTCATCCCAGGAGGTATGAAGGATTTTTCTGCAAAACTATGCTTTTTTCTTGAGTAAGTGCTGTCCTGTGAAAGCCTGTGTAAAGCAGAGAACAATCAGCAGGAGCCATAAGGAAGCTGTAAGATGGCACAAATTCTAACATTTCGCCATTCCTGACCCTAATCTTACCTTCTTCACTGCAGAATAGTCAAGAGTTGTCTGCTTTGAGATGGGCTTGTTCCTTCTCCAAAACTCCGGAGCTTAATGAGATCTGTTAAAATGCTCTAGGCCTCTAAACAAGCTTAAGAGGGTTCTTGAACAACACCTGTTGGAAAAAAAGAAGATACTGTGCAGATGCTTAACTAGGCAGATAAGCCTCTAAGACAGGCTGTCATAGAAACTGCTGACCTGCGAAAGGCTAGTTACAGGCTCCTTGGAGGAGGATATCCACATGCTGCATTTCTGGGATCTTTGCCTGCAGGCTTAATGTCTGCAGGCTGTACAGGCTGCACACTCTTCCTAAATTTACTCAGTGGCAGCAAAGCCTCTCAGGTTGAAAAACAAGAGAGTGGCCACATAATTGAGAAGTGAGATGACATGATGATAAGCCCCAAACTGTTCCTGTGCTCTTGTAACAGTTCCTGTGTAGCAACTGTGTATCTGTAGTTTTAACTGTTGTATATTAAACAAATGAGTAGCTAAGTAATCACGGACAACTTTCACATTTGCCATTTTTTAAAATATTAAAATGAGATCTGCATGATATTAAAGCATTTTTTTCCAAATGCCTAATTAAACACATGACCTTTGGTTTTAAAAAGTAATTATTCAAAGCTTATTTCAGATGGGCTCCCTTCTCTTTCCCCCTGTGGATGATTTGTATGTACTTTCATGTTTCCATTATAAAATTGCTGGAAGCATATTGCTAGCTATGATTTATATGTCTGGTGCACGTGGGTATTTTTGGTCCTTCTTCTGAAATAGATGGAGAAGTTTAAGCCAAGTCTTATAAATCAGTATGTGGTAAATGAAGTAGGATTTTAAATAAGAGACTGTGGAAAAATGAGCTGAGCCTTCTTTTTCGTAATCATAATCATTAAACTTGGCTATGTCACAATAGTCTTGCATGCATTAGGAAAAAATAACTCAAGTATGTGGGCCAGTGGTTATAAAATGTGTTATTAAAATGGGTGGGTAAGGTACCACATTTGAAATCTAAAGCATCTGGCTGTAAATCCAAACGTGAGTGGAAGCCTTACTGTAGTTTGCCAGATGCCACCTCCAATTCAGTCAGCTGTCAAGGAGTATTCGTCCTACAGGTCCAGCCAGTCCAAGCCGACAAGCGTGAAACTGCAGCACGTGATGGTACAGGTCTCAAATACTGCCTTGGTTTGGGATTTGCCTTTCCCTTTGAGGAAAGAGGAAGGTGCAGATTGTTTTCTGTTGCCTGGAGTAGTGGAGTGTGCCGCTCAGGACAGCTGTATACGAAGGTTTTAAGGCCTTTTGGTGTTCTGATTTTAGGGTGCTGTGCGTCAAACAGGTTATCTCAAGTAACACGAGGGAGTCTGTGAGCTGCCTCTTGCCTGGTGCGGCTAGAAAAAGAGCTGGGCATCCTCAGGGCAGGAGGAGACCTGTTTCTGCAGCACTTGCTGTCCGTGTGGAGAGTGATCATATGAGAGGAGTACCAGGGGAGAGTTTGATTAGTTTGAATTCAGGAACAATGTGAGTTTCAGACAACTCGGAAAAAAATATTTACTAAATAAATGAAAACTGATTTTGGTTTCTTTCTAGGTATTTTTGGTAGTGCCAGAAGATACATGAGACACTAATTGCTCAGTAATCACAAAATTGCATATAATAATCCTAGTCATAAAATAATCAAATTGCATCAGCTGGTTAGCTAAAACACAATATTTATGATGGTTTGTAGTTATGACTTTCATTTATAGCATTTATGTTCATGCCACATCCTCTCTGTTAGGAAATGGAAGTTGTTAATGTTGTGACTATGTGGAATAAACTTAATTTACTGCTGCTGGTGCTCTAGTATAGCCAGCATCATAACTGAAATTCACAGCCAGACATTTTTCTATTAAATTAAAGCATAACAAGCAAAAGAACTTACTATATTTAAAATATTTGTTAGCTCATGTGGTAGAAGGTTTTCCTATTAATGAAGCAAGACTCAGTCCTGCTACAATTGTGACCTCTAGTGGAAAAAAGGCAGTTTGTTTTCATAATGATTATGCATCGAATTGCCAAGTAATTCACAGTGTTGCAATATTCATTATATCTAATGTTGTAGCATCTCCAAGGCTCATTAACAGTAGAATCCCTTCAAGGTGTTATACCATCCATATAAAAAAAATAAAATTTCTTCTCAGGAATGCCTCTGAAAAGTCTCTGCAGATTTTTATAAAAGCTAATTTTTATAGAAATGCGGTCTCAGGCTTTCAGGAAGAAGCTTAGAAAAATACTAAATTGCAGAAGCAGAAAGTTCCTGGGGAAGATTTCCTTATTAAGAGCCCTGTTGTTATTCCATGACAATATGTATTGCAGTGACTGTATTACTTGTGTGCAAAGCTGTTGAGACATTTTTAGCTGTCACCTCTGAATGACATTATAAGAAAAGATTTATCAGGCCATTAAACAAGCAGGCAAGAAGATTTGTAAAATATGATCTAGGAAAACGGTCTCAGCACAAAGTACATAATACAGCAAACGAGAAACACATGGTATTTTTCACATTTGAATGAATGCAAAGCTATTTCTAATCATAAGTACCCAACATTTGTAGGCTGCGGACAGGAGGGTCTCTTCCATCAGCGGAGGCAGCGTGTGCGCTGCCAGCAAGGCCGCCGCGTCCTCGGGCCAGTGCCGCCCCTGGCCAGGTCTCCAAGCAGGAGCCCAAGAGCGCTGTCGGCTGGGCTGCTCCGAAGGAGCCTCATTCAGGGAACGCGTTCCCCTTCCCTCTGGGAAAACCTTGAGATCTTGATTGTCCAAATAAAAAGAAGTTGAATAGAAGCGGAGGAATGTTATCTCATATTTTTAATAAAACCGAAGTGGAAATGTAGCCTTTTTCACCCCTCTGTAGTCAGTCACAGGAGTGGTTTTTATTTTCTTTGTTTTTTTTTTAAATAATGGGACATTGTCATGGTATTATTCACCGAATGGATTTCTGTATGCTTGTATTTCCAGCTTTTGGGAACCAAAAAGCAGACTATTTGATACAGACATCAATTTGCTTACCTATGAAATAATTTTGATTTTTGGCTGATAACAGAAAAGGTGTATTTTGTACTTGTAGTGTTTTTTGTTTGTTTTATTTTGGTTTTTTTTTTTTTTTTTTTTTTTTT
>WHYT01015346.1:221387-280564 GCA_009806455.1 Tetrax tetrax
AGAAGTTGAATAGAAGCGGAGGAATGTTATCTCATATTTTTAATAAAACCGAAGTGGAAATGTAGCCTTTTTCACCCCTCTGTAGTCAGTCACAGGAGTGGTTTTTATTTTCTTTGTTTTTTTTTTTTAAATAATGGGACATTGTCATGGTATTATTCACCGAATGGATTTCTGTATGCTTGTATTTCCAGCTTTTGGGAACCAAAAAGCAGACTCTTTGGTACAGACATCAATTTGCTTACCTATGAAATAATTTTGATTTTTGGCTGATAACAGAAAAGGTGTATTTTGTACTTGTAGTGTTTTTTGTTTGTTTTATTTTTGTTTTTTTTTTTTTTTTTTTACAGTTTAAACGTGAAAGATTGTACATGATTAATCATAGCTAAGCTCAGTTACTTGGCAAAAATCCTATCAACTAAAGTATTTACTACATTTTCTTGACGCTCTGCTTGTTACAATATTCTGCGCTGTTCACAACAACCAGCATTGACAGGTACTGAGATGATGGAGGGCATCCTGTCGCATCTGTAGCACCTGACGAATTGAACAATGAGGTTCCAAAAACTCCAAAGAGCTGTCATCTTCCTCAGCTACGAGTTTGGAAACTGCGCCTTGGGGCTTTAATGATGAACTTTGAAGTGTAGCAGGGAAAAGAGAGGCATTCCCTAGAGATTTGCAGCATCTAGTTATGATGCTACTCAGTGAGAAGTAATAGAGAAGAGAGATTTGTCTGCTGGGACTGATTGAAGTCTTTTTTTCTTATTTTCAGGGTATGAACATAATCTTCCACGTAGCCTTGGCTCTCTTAAAGGTAAGTCATTGATTAGAAATATATATATATATTTTTTAATTTTATTAAACTGTATGGAATGTGTTCTTAGCTTAATGTGTCATGTCTAAGGGAACAATAATAGTGGGACTTCTGGAGTGGGGAACAGAGGAGAAATATTATCCATTTGGGTAGAGATGTCTTCAAAACTGTAGTTATGGTAGATCTATTTTTATTGAACTTAATCATGTCATAAAGTTCCTGGAACAAGGAGTATTTAAATGTCTCATGTAATTACTATTAAGAAAACAATTCTGATTCATTTCACAGCATATTTGTTTGTGGCTGAGTTCTTTCATATAAATATTCAAGAAATGTGTGATTGACTATTATTTGGTATTAAATGTATTCGTGTAATGTCAAGAGAGGAATGGAAGCCTTATTATAATATAGGGAATGTCTGTCTTTGGTAGTGACATAGAATTTATCAGCCAACCTGTAGGTAAACCATAAACCACTGATCCTTTTGAGTCTAGTGCGATTGCTCAAAGTTAACTTACATTGACCTTCCCAGTTTGGCACTAGTTCAAATCTAGGCCACCTACAGGCACGTGATACGGAATTTGAAATGCCACCTTTGAAGTCAAATGATATTCCGATCAAGTAATTCAGGCTGAAGCGAAGGGTGGAACAACCTGTCACTACTAACACAACCACCCCATAATCTGGACACAGACCTGTATCATTTGGCTGTTGCTAGTCCTCCAGCATATTTTCCCAGCTCCTTCCAATTACTTAGAAATGGCAAACAGCTACTCGTTGAGCTATTCAATGAAGGGTAGTCCTCAGAGACGCAACTTCTGTGGCACAAAGTCCTACAGCAAAAATGCTCCACATCAGGAACATACCTGTGTTGCTGCTGCAGACAGAGCAATCAGAAATGTCAAATCATGGACATTTTCACTTGAGGTCAGGTAACTTGGGCAAAGTACCGCAGCGTAGGTATGAGATAGTGTGTAGCATTATAGTAAAGAAATGTCAAAAATAACTTCTGTTTCACAGTAACCCAGTTAATATGTCAAATGGCATTGTGGCTTTCTACATAAATATGTGTATTAAATGAATTTGCCTATAAACAGGGCATTTGTTTAATGTACGTTTCCAGGGAAGTGCTCCTACACAAATCTAAATTTGTAAAAAGCGGGGAGGGAAGTGTGTGCTCTTTTCTTCCAGTTGCATATTTTGTTTGCAGCTATGGGGGCTTGTTAATTTTCTGTTTAAGGCCAGTATGGCCAAAGGGATGTCCGGTAGGTTATGGTGTGATAGATAGTAAAGAAGTGAAAGCAAACATCCAACAGGTATGCTGCCGTAGTAGGAGGGACAGGTTCTGGAAATAGGTAGAGGTACCAGCTTAGGGATCTTAAAACTGAAGAAGAAGAAAAGAAGGAGGAGTATTTGCACTGAGCTGAAAATAGCTGGCAGGGTGTTCGGGAAAGGAGAACTTAGTTCAATTCAGTTACGAAGGATGGCTTCAAGACCGCGGGTGTACACCCAGTGGCCTGCTTTCCTCAGGGCTCCTGCTGCTGCTACTGGGAAGGGTTGGGCTGAAGTGAGCAGAACAACGGTTGAGGAAATATGATAAGGGTTGGAAAGGACTGAAATCCTTAACTCTCTGATGTCATACTGAAAATAAGGATTTGTGTGTGTGTTGAATGATTAACTGAATTTGTGAGAAAGTGTTCAGTCTTTTAATTTAATATATATTGCACAACATGCCACTTATCCAATTGTGCGTTTATCTTTGTTCCAGAAGAGGAAAATTCCAGAAAGTATTTTGTCAGTCTTACTATTTTCTAAGTTTAAGAGTTTTAAGAGTTGGTTTTAGTTCTGCTTATAGCAATTCTTTTTATATATACATGCAATATGCTGTTATCTGCCTGTTCTGGTAGTAATAGGCTCTAAATGGTAAGGGAGGTGTTATCCTGAAAAAGTATTTCTGTATTGCAGCCAAAAACAAGTATAAAGAAATTACAGGTAAGTAAGATGAGATTCTAAGTCAGAAGCACTCACATTAAAAACACGATTTGATAGTGGTACCAAGATGAAGCTGGTGATGGTGTACAGTCGAATTAGCACGTGATTTGCTTTTGGCAGGAATTACTGAAAGCAATTGCTAGGGAAGAAAATAGTTTTGTACTCTGAGACCTGAAGTAATTTTTTACTCTTCAGATATGTTCATAATCTCTCCTGATCGTTAGAAACAAAGTAGTTCAGTGTGCTGGTCTTTTTATGTTACAGGAACTGATTGTGTGTGCTGCAGAACAACCACTTTTAAAACCGTGTGTTTTTAAGGTCTTGTTCCTCTCTGATTGTGAAGCAAATGGAAATGACTCCTAAGGATTTGTTCTTTGTTAAAACGGAGCTATTATTCTTTCATCTGCAGTCTTTGGGATTATTTTTAATTTGGACGAGAGAATCCTTCATCAGTGGAATATCTGAGTCTGCGGTGTAAATGCCATTTTCCTCACTTGCTTGTGCAGCGTGTGCCTTGCAATCCCTCATTAAATAGCAGCAGAACGAAGCTTTTCTCTTGAGCTCCCTTTTCCTCAGTGCAGTTTCTCACTGTTACAACCAGCTGCTAGTACGCAAAGTGAATGCTTGTTAGTTTTGAAATGGCAGTGCTGCTTCTGTGACCAATTACCCGAGACATCGTGATGCAGTAATCTTTGGAAAATAAACATGTATTTAAGCCACGAGAGGAATCCTTTCCCTTCCCTTCTCCCACGTTCTGAGTATGATTGTAGCAAAGAACAGCTAGAGGATTAGAGCTCTTTAGCTAGGGAGGCCATAATTTTTAATAGGTCATTAACCTGATTTCTTATCAAAGGAGAAGCGTGGTGGTTTTTTTATGTAGCATCCAAACGTTAGGCTTTCTAATGGCTGTCAGTGCTTTTGGTGTGCTGCACAGGCTGCTCATCCCGCACCTCTCCAGCCGGTGGCGGCATTTCACAGCTTGACATGGATCGTTTCGTTACATCGCGTAGGGACCGCGCCTGGGTTAGCGCTGGTAAGCTGAGCTGGGAGAAAATCCCTTTCCTTGCGTTTTCTGAGCATCAGGAAGTGCAGTGAAGCACTGGGGTGTGAAATGAACCGCAGTGTTGAAGGAGGCAGCGTAGAAAACTGTGGTTTAGAACAACTCAGCAAACAACATTGATGTTTTCATTTTTAAAATTCCAGCTAACACCGTTAATTGAGAATGACAGAGTAAAATGTATCATTCCAGTGCCTGCATACTTTCAGATCTCTTTTGTCATCAACTGGGTAGGTGTCTTTGTTGGAAATTACAAAGTAAACGTTAAAATCTTCACATATGTTAAGAAAAAAAAAAAAAGCTTTCTTTCATGTTTTACTATTTCAGTAATTATTTCCTTAGTCTTCTGTTTCTATTTCTGCTACCTTAGCAGAAACAGCTGAATGCGTCCTTTGTTTTGGAATTGGCAAACTGAGGCAAGTATTAAAATCCGTGATTGTGGAGAAATCAGGCTCTAGATCAGCTACTCTTGTAGTTGCTACCTAGTGAAAAGGCGGGAAAGAGTACACGTTAACTGGAAATGCAAGAATGAACCACAGGGTTTCAAAATAGGTCCATATCCAAACTCTCTTTTTGAGAGTTCATCTACTCATGTACTGTGATTCATAACAACAATTAAGGTCAGTTTAAGGTTGCACTTTCATCTGGGTGACTGTTAGAAACATGTTACTTAATGCCAGAGGAAAGCCATAGTTTTGATTTGTTACTGCTTGTGTTTCCCAACCACTGCATTATTATTTTAGAGATTCACTTCAGTACGTATATGATGTTAAAAACAGTACTTTTATATATCATTCCTTGAACTCGGGTGAATGTGAGCAGCATTTCTAACAGCGCTTATGAGTTCTTGCACTCCTTCTCACTGCACAGTATCAAGTGATAACTGTGTAGTACACAAGCCAGACAGTTATATTTCTTGGTTAGTTCTGTTGCCACCTTTCAGTCTCAATGCCATTGATGTCAGTCTGTGCCCAGCAGATCAGGGCGAAGCGTACCAGTTACAACGGCAGGGGCAGCAGATGATGCTGTTAATTCAAGTAGTTGATATAGAGGCTCTCTGGATTTAGACAAAATAAAGTGTCAAAATTACCTTGGATAAGGAAGGTTATTTGTTATCTTTATATCGTTCTGTATCTGGACTCTTGGGCCAAAGAAATGAAATGTTATGCCATTATGTGACATGGCATCCATTTCATAAACTAGTAACAGCGGCAATGCTGCTGGTGGAAGGCCATTTCCCTTGTTCCAGTTTAAATCTATTACTCATCATTTTACACTCTTCTACTCTTATATCAGCGTTGCCTTTTATCTTAAATAGGCCCCTTCCAGTGACACTCACATTGGTGTTTATCACCTTGAAGTGTTTATAGATATCACTCGTTGTTTACTAAATACTACTGTCATCTTAGTGTTCTTGAACTCTGGGGCATCTTAGTAGTTCTCTTCTGCATGTCCTCAATTCTTTATTAATCTTTTTAGAAGTGAATGGCTGGATCTTTGAGAGGTCATGCTGTATTTTCTGTATTAATGTTGTATTTCCTTATTTCTTATTTTATAATCTAAAAAGGATTCTTTTGTTCTCTTATGTTTGTATGAAATAGTATTTATGACTAACCAGAAGGTTCCACAAATATTATTTCACGACTTTAGATGTGGACTTCTGTAAGAGCACAAGTTTTGGATAAAATTATGCTGTACTTCTGTATACATTTACATTTCACTTCTTAATGAACGTATACTGAATTGTAGGTTTTATTTTTTCACTTTCAAGGCATATCTTCTTTGGATAGACATCTGACCTAACCTGTCTCAGATTCTGTCCATCATTTATCTCCTGAATTACCACTTGCACCAACCCATAACTTTACAGTCAGGTCAGAAATTTTGTTCTGTGTTAAAGGCATAGCTCAAAAATTTCTGCTCATGAGAAGGGCCAGAGCTGTCATCCATTTTTGTGCACCTTATATCTGCTGTTCGTTGGTAGGTTATACCTACTTCTCCAGGGAGCTGTGTAGCTTACAGTGGAAACCAAAGTGGTCAGTGTGACATTCCCTTGAGATTATGCTTCCCTTTATCACCTGCTTCTGAAATTGTCACTTGCCACTATCTAGCCTGGGACATTAGTGTTTAAAAAGTAGTGCAGTCTTTTAAGAAAATAAACAAGGAAAAAGCCAAAGGTTCGAGTCATAACAGTAAGTAATGAAATATATTTTATTAGTCAGGGAAAAACAAGCAGTACAAGAGGAATAGTTTAAGTTGAACAACTGAATTCTTCCATATCTTACTGAAATAAGATGCTGATATTTTGTATAATTTTACTAGATAAAGATCCAAGGATGTCAGTGAAGACTGGACAGGTGCTTGTTTTAGGTAAAACTTTCATATTGTAATTAAAAAATATGAATTGTTTTTCAGTTGAGGATGAAATTGTGACAATTATTGTGACTTTTTTGAGAGGTATCACATGAAAAGTGCACTGAGTGTGTGGGCAACGGAGCTTAGGCCATGTCTCAAAGAGATAAAACAGCTATTTCATTCTCTCTCTGCATACAAACACTCTTACTTTGCATTTGCAGTGACTTGAGGAGCCTGAACTGGTTTTGAAATTAGCACTGCTTTAAGCCAGAGGTTGGATGAAATGACAGACTCTTTTCAAGATTAAAAAAGAAAAAAGTGTCCACATTAGAATCTAAGGCAAAGTAGATGTTGCCCTTTATACCGATTTTTTTTTTTAATAGTTTCTTTATGTAGCTGATCCCAGGCTCAGCGCTGAAGTTTTGGTGCAGAAGTGGATCTTTGGTGCTAGAGATCAGAACTGATTGTTCTCTTTTCAAGATCTCTGTTATGCAGAGGACAAGAAGTTGACTTTTTAAGAGGCTCTCAGATCACTACTTTTGTATTTCTAGTTCCTAAATCAAGGAGATCCTTAAACTGTAGGTTTTGCTGGGCTGAAGAATTCCTGCCCTCCAAACCCATTCCCCTCACCACAGAAAACAATACTTGGTGACTTGTTGGAGTTTATATCTTTAGAAAGAGAAATCTGTACCTGAAGATCTCCAGAATCAATCAACTTCGAGACTATTGATTTTCCAGCCCTAGTATAACCAGTTTTCTATTTTTAAATGTCCATCTTTATCTGCATGCTAAAAACCCGTCCTGTCCTGACTGCTTGCTTACTTAGCCCATTTGATCACACCTAAAATCAGTTCAATTTCTATTAGGTTGAACGTTCACCATAAATTTTTAATGTTGAGGGAGAAGGGGCATTCTCTTGTTAAAGGAATAGAAGACTGAAAACAGAGAAAGCATTGGACTGCATTTTTTTAGTGATACTGATTTATATATCAGGCACTTGCCTGTTTTACCGTCCGTTCATAATTTCTAGATGTTGGAAACTGGAGATGGTGTTTTTCAGTTCTGATACTTCTTACTCCCCCTCACCCCCCGCCCCGTATCCTATATATGACTCATGTATCTAGCAAATCTTTTGTTTCTGCGGGAAATGTTTTTCTTAAGTATGTAATTGAAGTATGTAAAAATATGAAAATAGTTGTTTCAAATCAGACTGGTAGGCTTATCTACCCCAGTATCTTGTTGCCAGGTGGATACACAGGAAAGACTGTAAGAACAGGGCAATAATACTCCTTTTTTTCTCTGGCGCTTTGTGTCTCGAGGACTCTCTGAGAAAGAAGTAGTCTCATGTTAATAACTCCATATCTATTGTTATTCGATGGGTTTGGTGACTTTTTTAACACATGGAAACTAGTAGCTGCTGAGATTTTCACAGTTTAATTATGGATTGTGTGAAGATGTGCTTAATTTTGTTTTCTTTCAACCTGTCACCTCTGAGTTTCATGTGAGGTTCCTGTGTTGAAAGGCATTTTGGACAGTTGGTGCCTCTTCACTTTCTCCACACCACGTGTGATTTTATAGCTCTACCTATTGCTCACCAACTCTGTTTTCCAGGCTTAATAATCTTAGTCTACTTTTTGTCTCCTCGTTTGGAAACCCCTGATGAACCTCATTCCCTATCTGTATACTTTTCTGTCTCTATTCTTTCTTTTTTTTGAGATGGGAGGACCAGAATAATGGCTATCAAAGATTAAAACACATAGTGGTGTTATACTGTAGAATAATGGTGTTCTCTGTTCAGATCTCTATTTCTTTCTTGTTAACACCTGCTATTAGATTTATTTGGTTGACTTCTGCTGTGCACTGAGATGATATTTTCATTGAACTGCCCGCGGTAACTCCAAGATTCATTCCTGAGCAGCAATTGTCAGCTCAGAGTGTATAATTTATAAGTAAAATTGATACCGTTCCCCATATGCATCAATTTACATTTATCTACATTGACTTTCATTTACCGTACTATTGCCCAGTCATTCAGTCCCTTATGGTCCTTCTGCAATTCTTTACTGTAAGTCCCTGTCTTTAAAACCCTGAATAATTTAGTAGCATTTGCTACTGTCACCTCATGATTCACCCTTTTTTCCAAGCCATTTAAGAACAGGCCAACCAACACGACCCCAGCACAGATCTCTGATGGACTCTTCTGTGAAAATAAATTGTTTTATCAGGTTCTCTCTAATAATGATAAAGATGTAAACTTCACTAAATCCAGATTAAACAGTTGTGATTAGACCTGAAGACCAGAAAGGACGAAGTAATTTCTGATAAGGTAAGAGGTGAAGCTCTTGTTGTGACCGTGAGGTAATTCGTATGGATTTTCAGAGCTGTTCTCATGCAGAATATGTGTTATCCTTTTATAGGAATAAACTTGAAAGAGAACTTTCTTTTTTGTTTTTCTGGTTTTAGAGTGTGTCTAGCTTTTCAAAGTCAGTAATTTTTGCCATTAAAATGTAAAAAAAAAATCCAATTCCTTTTTTTTAAAATTACAATTGACGTAGAAGAGAGATGCAATCATACATCAGCATTGATCAATTATCAATTGATATAGCAATTATGAAAATGTTTCATTTACCTCAGTACTGACCTTTCAGTACCGTGCCCCATTATTGTAAATATTTGATATTCTTGTCAACACAAAGCGCAGGACAGGGTAGGAGACAAGAGTAGTCTGCATTTGCAGGAAAGGCTGGGGCAGAGGGAGGACACAGAAGGCTGGGCTGGTCGCACTGGGAGAACGTGGGCAGGCAGAGGAAGCGGAGAGGGAGAAAGACATCTCTAGTGCTCAGACAGGGTTGTCATTTTAAAATTATGCCAGGTGGGTAGGTTGCCAGTTTTTACAGCAAGTTGTCATGCCTTGTTAAGTGTGCAAGTGAGGATGCTGTTATCTGGGAACTAAACCAGTATGAACACCTAAAACTAGCACATTTATGTTCAGCCTTTGTGCACTCATTTCTGTTTGTAGTGTTCCATATGTTCTTATAATGTAGTATATTTTAAAGTACACAGATTTATAAAGGACTCCCCATCGAGAACCTTGGCGTCTTGCTACAGAATTCAGAAAGTATAGATAATTTCAAGTCATATTCTACATGGGTTTTTTTTGCTTAGAGAATATTTTGCCATTAGCCACTTCTGATTTCGGTGGACCTCAGCCGTGTACATCTCAGCAGATCTTAACTGCATCAGTACCAACTTCAGCAAACAGACATTTCATGGATAGGAAAGCCAAAAAGAGAATTTAACTGTACTTAAGGACCAGATAGTCTACGATGTAAAAATCAAAGCACAAGTGATACATGTTTACCCTATGACATTCTACTTAGTGTGCAAGCTACTGCCTTTTGGCTATTTTTAGTTTTTAAGTTGACTTCAGTCAGGCCCTGTTGAAGAGTGCCAGACAGTAGTCTAATGGCATGGATAAGAGTAGTGAATTTTACATGAAGAAAAAGTCTCAATTCCTGGTCAGACATGGATAAAAATAAGATGTAGTGTTCAGTGGGGATGTAAAAGTATTTAAGAATGGTAAGTAGTGTAAAAAGTCTCAAACTGCAAATCTGAATGATGATTCACTGTTATGCTGTGTGACAGGAGTTATTGAAAAACACAGAGCGTTGGATTTCAACTGATAATTAAGGAGGTTTTGGTCAAGCCTTGGAATTTTTCACATTTGAGAGACCTCTTTTTAAACAAGAAATCCAGGCCTGAAGTAAAAATCGTAATGATGGTAGTAGACCACATCTCTTGGGAAGCTAATCCTGTAGTTAATTTTCCTCATTCCTAAAAATGTGCACCGTATTTCTAGCCTGAATTCATCTGGTTTTAGCCTCTAACTATGGGACCCTATTATAACTTTCTAGATTTAAAGACTTTATTTAATAATTACTTCATTCCATTTTTCATAAGCCCAGACTTTGCCCAAAATGAACCAAACCTGAATTTCTGTAAGGATGAGAGTTAGCTATTAGCTTATTAGAGCCTGATTTATAAAATAATGTAAGGCTTTTTGCATGGGTGATGCTCTGAATTACCTGTCCTCTTGCCTGTTTTGCCTGCGAGTCACCAGTGACTCTGCTCATTTCACCTCTGTGCTTCTAGTCCGTTCTGTAACTTCCCCATATGCAGTGTAATGCTTTTATGTCTTCCCTTTTAATGTTTTGAGCAATGTTTTCATTCGCATGTGGAAGACAGAGCCTAATGTTTGTAGAATATCATGCTTACCAGCATGTGTTTAAATTAGATGGAAACATGTTAAAAATTCAGAAAAAAAAATATGAAGAGCAACTTCCTTTCCTTTAAACCTTTTCACCCTACAAGCATACAACTTGGTAAGCTGAAAATTTAACTTGTGATGGGTGGATCAGCATTGTGATGTTTACCTGTACACATAGTAACGAACTAGCTAATAAAACAGAATCTCTGGAACTGCGTGCTGAGGGAGTTTGGAAAGTGTAGGAGAGTTTCCATCACAATCTTCATTGTAATCGTAAACTGGAATGACGCGTGTGTTCATTATGGTTTCCTTTTTCTTAAGACTCATGCATAGCTTCTCTTGAAAAGCATCTCAGTGAATATCCCTAGTCTCAGCCTAGGCAGAAATGCTGCAGCCTCCACCTCTTCAGAGCTCTGCTCTGTGGACGAGTCGATACAGAAGATTTTCATCTGCAAAATAGTGTTTCACAACCTGAGATACTTAAATCAGCTTTCAGAACACCACTTAGATTAAATAGCTTATTCAGCAGTGCACAAAATTTGCAGATGCTTTAGTTGACTTAAATCCCACATCACCAGAGGATAAATTGCTGAGGCCTCGTTGTCATCATCTGTCATCTTTGACCTGTGGCTTCTCCTGGTTCTCCTTTAACCATTTTCCCACCTACTTCATGTGTCACCATGAGCCAAGGTGACTTGTGTGGATGAGGCTACTTGTGATAATAATGTCCTTTAAAAAAAAAATTTCTCATCCAAGATAATTCACTTGTGTTTGAAAGGTGTACAGGATGGGTGGTGTATCAGACTGAATGCAATTAATTTACTTCTCTATTTTTCTCTACTTTTTGTAGTACTTACCTAGGCTTGTTTTCATGGTAAATGAAAATGATTTTCATATTTTAACTACTCATGAACGTGTTTATTATTTCAATTCAAGAACCTCATGCTACAGATTCTTACTTGCCATTAGTATTTAAACTGGGTATTAGTATTTTAACTAAATATGTTTTTTCTTGACATGTTAGACAAAATATGTTTGGAACTTAAATAGACATTTGTAGAAGCGTTTGCAGTTAATATGTTTGGAACTTAAACAGACATTTGTAGAAGCGTTTGCAGTTAATGTGTTTTAGATCCGTAGAGCTCCTCACAATATTTTAAATTACCACCATTCTGTATGTTAGATATGTATGGAATATTACTGTCTGCTCCAATCAGAAATGTGTGGTGTTCTGTTAGGATCCCCATTTTACAATTAGACAATTCAAAAATGAAGCAGCATAAAAACATGTTTTCTAAAACACAGACCTGTGAAATGGAGGAATACCTGCTAGGCTGTCTGTACCCAGATGGCAGAGGCACCTGGCCTGTTTCCTACATTTACGGGATTTAAGGTGTGACATCATAGTATTTTCCTTACAAATGTGCAGTTAATTTCTAGAATCAATTCAAATGTGCATGCTGACATCATTCCCTCCCTGCCCATCGTCTCCAGATTTAGAAATGCCTCCTAAGAGCACAGCGCTGGAAATTGTCATTATTTAAATTATTTAATGCAATTCTGCGCAAGCCGGACTATGGCTTGTCCCCTTCTCAGACGCTGCCTGCTGCTCTCTCCACACCAGCAGTCCATCACAATGTCCTTGCCCCTCTCCCATTCATCATCTGGGAGGGATGAGGGTCTCCTGCCCTACCTGCCCATCTCTGGGTTGCACGCAGTCTCTATTTGTGTTACGCAGAAGCAGATTGAATAAAAGTCATCGTATCGGCGGGCAGGCCGGTTTCTTCCCAACCGTCAAACGTTAGAGGATGCAGTTCATAGACCGTAAGCCTGGGATTCAACAGCAAAACCCCTCACGGCTGAATTGATTTAAGGGAGACGGGGAGGGGGAGCTCATCTGTCCAGCCGCTCACTATTGGCTTCTTATTACGGCATTCTCTCCCGAGACGCTCTCTGCATGCTCATTCACCCCCTCCTCCTCCTCCCAGCCCCCTCCTTGCCTACCCCTTCATTACTGATTCACAGCGAGAGGCAGCAGCGGCAGCCGCCACGCTCGTCACGAATCAGAGATTGCAATGAGCTCATCCCTTTCTCTTTGCAGCTTCGGAACTGCCCTGGCTTTATTGCTCTTATTGCTGCTGCTGTCTGCTGGCACACGCGTCTCCCAGCACTGAGCCCTGGGAGCTCTCCATTGCTTTGCTCCCATCCGAGCTTTCCTGCACTCATTTTCTGCCATTTTCCTGCTTTTTAGGTACATTTTTAGATCCATGTTTTCTCTGGTTTGGTTTTCAAATCTACTTTGGACTCTGGCTGAGCCAGCACAGTGGATCATATTTTTCTTTGATTCTTAGCAAAGATGCTTTTCTCTTTCTGAGAGACCGACGGGCGTTGCTGTAGATGGCCATCTGAGCGCATGTCACGGACCTGAGGCTGGCTTTCCTAGTCTCGCACTTTTTGAAATTGTGGTTCAAAGCCTCTTCTTCTCACTCTGGATACTTACTACTTACTGCTCATGGAAGAAGGGGTGCCTTGCAAAACCCCAGCTGCTAAGCTCACACCACCTGTCAAAAAGTCCCAGGACATGCATGACGAGAGAAGCAAGCTGGTGAATGAGTATGCATGTCGGGTGCTGGAACTTCTGGGAATGGGGCATCGCCTATTTGTGCCTCGGCTGCTTGCGGTGAGATCATTTTTTCTTGAAATTAATTCATTGTGAATTTGCCATCTTCCCTCCCAAACCTACTTCCCCCTACAAGATTCGTGACACTGAATTGAACCTAAGAGATCTCTTATTTTTTTCTTCTCGCCTTCTCGTAATCCATCTCCCAAGCACAGTGTCGGTTTTTTTCCATGTTAGCTCGGGAGATATGGATGCTAGTCCTGCTAATGGGGATCGGTGCCACTCCTTAGCTAGCTTGAAGGGATCACTAACAGGACTGCGTTGTAAAAAAAAAAAAAAAAAAAAATTAAAAAATGAAAAAAAAAAAATCCTAGAGCTATGAATGCTTTTGTTCTCAATTCTGTAATGATTCCAAAAAGCAGCATGCCCTGTCTCCTTCTAGGTACTGATGGAAAGTGCAGTAATGCTCAGCATTTCAAATTTTGTTCTTGTTGACATCAAAGGTTAATTTTAAGCATTCAAAAAATTCAAGTTATCTTGATGTATTTTGATTTTCTACTGTTTTGGTGTTTGATTTTGAAAAGACAGTTGACACCATGTAAAAAAGTTGAAAATACTTGTGTAGAATTATCTGGGAAATAAATTGTTAAGAGGTGTTTTTATCCATCGTAGCAAATGATGTCTGTATGTGAAATGGCCTGAAATGCTTTGGTGGCATGTTACGCTGTGGAGAAGTATGCTTTTATCGTTTCTATTGCTGTACAAAGGAGACTCAAAACAGCAAAACAGTGGTGAATCCAGAAGTCGGTACCTAGCCCTAGCTGAGTCTGCTCTGCGTGTTGTAGCCAAACCTGGCTGCAGCTGGGAGATGGCCCCGTACCCTAGAATGTCATTTTAACGTGATGCCTGTGGAGACAGGTCTTTACTGATCCCATCCCATTTTCCTGTGGGATGGTGCCTGTCCTTGATTTCCACCCCCTGTGCAGTCCTGGGTTGTGGCTGCGTACAGTGACCCATCTGGCGTCTCCGCGGTGCTCCTGAAACCCATCGCTGTGCTCTGCAGTACGCTGGCATAAGGGGATGTGCTCTGCCTATCGTAAGGTGTTTGGGGTGGAGGAGGGGGAAGTGGGTGGCTGAACCAGTGTATCCCTGCACTGTGGGATGCTAGATAAAAATAAAAATCACAAACTCTGGTTGCTAGTAAAATGCAGATGAATTTGGGTATCTTCAGTCACTTATAGAATTGAGTACAGTGGCTAATAATGCATGGTTGAATCTGTTGTATGCGTAAGCATTATTCTGGTTTACCTCCAAGTGTAACTAAACACTCCTCCATCCCATCCTGCTGAGGGTCTCTTGGGCAAGGACTGCCAAATCATTCTGAATTATGTTGTGATGAGCTCTAAGGAAAGCAGAGACAAAACCACTAAGCTCTTTTTCACTTGACTTAATCAGGCTTTGTATCTGACCCTCCAGATGGAGAATACCAGGAAATTTAGCATACTTTGTCATCCAGGCAGCTTGGCTTTGCTGAATGACATCATATTCTTTATTTTAACTTTTTTTTTTTTTTTTTTAAAGAGAGGAAGAAAAAGACAATACAAATAAAGCTTGTCTCATTAGAGAGTCTTGACTTGTGGAGTCAATGTGATTTCCTGTCAGGTTTTATATACCTCTTCTGACATACGTCCCTTTTGATATATACCACTTCCACAGAGGGGAGAGTATGTTTGTGATTTTTTTAAAAATGAGAAATCTCTGAGGAGCAAAAATTTGTACTTTAATGAGAACTTAAGGTACTTCAAAACCTTGGTATATCATAAAATTAAGAACTGTATTCTTTTTTACATGCCTAAGCTTCTCCCTCTGCTATGATTTTGGGAATAAATGCCTAAGACAGGCAGAATATATGCTGTTGTAGTGGGATGTGAGAAGTATAATCTATAACCTTTATGCCAGCCTTAGAAAAATTCAGATCACCTTTCACTGCATCAGCTAACTGTGATGATGGGCAAGTGAAACAGCACTGATTCTGTGTGGGTTTGTCTCCTTTGGGATGACTATGGGTGGATGAAGCTGGCAGATTTTGTGTTTGTGCTTATCCACATTCATCAGTATTTTATGTGCCAGAATTAACGTTACCTTTGTAAGTCTGGAGCTACATAGAAACGCAGCGATGAAATGTTGAGCAGAAGGATACTGCTGCGTGTACACAGGATTATTGCTGTATTTATGGATGCCAACTCATTGCGCCAAAGCCAAAGATATTTTTTTTTTCATAACGCTTTTGTATCAAACAGTGTTTTACAGAGAGCACAGATTTTAATTAGGAAAAAAAATATGTTTGACAGTATAGCTTTTGCAGTAAAGGAGTGGATGTAAGTGATACCAGTAAAAGGAGTCTCTTGATGTGTTGTGCTAGAAGTCCGTGACGGTGTAACTGTAGCAGCGTAGCTTTACCCATCAAACTTTCCTAGGCCTGGATCCCAAGTTTACCCACCCTTGCATCAGAAGGTCAGCTTCATCCTCTTGGAATCCCTGAGCAGATGTCAGGTCTGTGGCTCACGTTTAAGGGCAGCACGGTGCGCAGTCCTGCAACATGCAGCGTTGCAATCTTGTTGCTGCCAATGGAAGAGGAACTGTCAGGTTAGAAAAAACAGCTCACACACCTTTATTTTACATGGCGTATCTTCTTAAAAGGACTTAAAACCACATCTGCGTGTGTTATAGATTAAATACTGTGTTCTGAAAAATTAGTGTGAGGATGCCTGTAAATATTTTGGATTTACTAGTAGCAAATTAAATAGCGGAGTACAGTATGGCCAGATTCTTTTCAGCCTTTAACTTGGTCTTCTTCATGAAACATGTTCACTGAAGTGTAAAATAGGCAGTTTATGCTCACTGACATTCTGTAGAAATTCTAAATATTTACACCATATACACAGAATTCTACGGAAACTAGTAATTTTTATCTGCTTGTATGAAGGAGGAGGAATTAAATTAAGGAAGTGTAGTGTAGTTGATCTGAAATTTCTTTTAGTGTATTAGTTCCCAGGTGGGAAGAGGAGCTTTAGTTGATATAGTAAGTAATAATTGAGGCTGCAGAATTAATAATTGAAGACAGAAAAATTAAATTAAAAAGCCAAGGCTTTGTCCTTTTTCTTAATTATAATTTCCTAAATATTTTGGGGGAAGTTGTAGTAACATTATTTACTTTAAAAAAAATAATAAAAATTAACGTCATCCAGGTCTCTCATATTGCATTCCTGGTTTTTGAACATCTGCAGCTTTCCAGAACTTTACTTTTAGATTTGAAATCCTTCCCTTCTGGGAAAGGGCTTTCCCTTAGTTTCAATTAATCCATATAAGATAATTTTATAAAATATATTGAAACACTTAAGTGATGTGGGAAGGACATATGAGGGCATATTTAGTCAAACTCTAAAAGACAAGCTGAGACTTTTGGTTGTAATTCTCGGCGAGTTTCCTCTTTTGCCTGGTTTTAAAAATATATTTTCACCAAAAATATGGTTGGTTGAAAATTACTTCTATAATAATAAAAAAAATGCCCTGAAGTCCCCAGGTGCACAAAAAGGCAAAGCACCTGCCAAACTTTAATTACTGGTTCATTAAACTTACAGATGTGGATTAGTGAAATAAGTTGCTCGTGAGTTCTACAAGCTGAGTGACATGAACTGACAAATTTACAAATCTCTGTCTGTCAAATAGCTGCTAAAAGTTTCCTGAGATATCTTTATGATTTATTGGTTAACATCACAAAGTGTCAAGAAATTTGAATCTTAGGATGTCAACATTGCTATTTTTTTTAAATTTTTTTTTTTTTTACCGCACATATACACACCCACGCACACACACACACACACACACACACTGGTTTTATGTTGCTTCCAGTTTTTAATCAGTACCCGAAAAGGTTACTTTGCAGAAAATATACGAAGTACGCAACTTGGTTAATGTTGCTCTCAAAATGTTACTTTAATTTCTTGTGATTTTAATACTGAAACTAATTTTTTTATAAACAGATTTTTAAAATGAAATTAAAATATTCAGTGAAGTAGAAAGAGCTAAACAGTACAGGCTCTACTACTCATCAAACCATACAATGTGATGGCTTGTGATTTTTCGTAACTATAATCTTCATTCAGCAAACTGTCAGAGTAGTTCTTATTTCCGTGATTCACCGTTATTCTTATGGGATTTTCATTGACAAAAGATTTTTCATGGTTGAGACCTCAAAATTCTAAATAGTTACAATTTTCATAAGAGTAATTTGTTTGGGGGCTATTAAATTATTATTATAACAGTGATTCAAGCAGAAGCCTAGGAGAATGAAATCTGACTTTAAATGTTTTACATGTAATGGCTGGTTTTCTGACATATTTGCCTCTGTCTTTTTATTTATTTTTAATTGAAGCGCTATGGACATAACTGGTAGGTACATCTGCTCTTCTGAAGTTTAGCAGGGCAATTTAATTGTTGATTATTAGATTTTTTTTTTTTCTCCTCTGATTTCTAAAATAAATTCCGAAACACTCAATGTATTATATTAATTAAAGAAAAATAAATTAAATACAAAATTAAAATAAAAATGTCTAGTCAGGACCTCTGGGAAGCAAACATGCTTCACATTAGGATAGCTCAGTTCCTAATAAAATGCTAAAACTTTGGCAAAAAGTATGTTTGGTGTTTATTTTGTGCTGGCAGCAACTGTCCAGAAGTCTTAATTGCAAACACCCTCCCACTCCATTGGATGCATGTACCAGCCAGCCTGCCTTGGAGATCACCCTGCCTTTCAGCGCTGTCGTGTCTCAGCACCTTCTGAGTAAAACCAAGAGCAGCAGCAGCATGGGTTTTACAGGTTGGCTGGTGTCCACTGACGCCTGGGGTCGGGGTTGTGTTCACCGCCGAGTTTCAGAAGAGGATGAGAGAGTGTGAGGAAGAAGAGGGAATGGGAAATGCAGGAGAGCTTGTCTCCAGTGAAGGAAAATTTGCAATCTAACAGGGAAATCTATTTGAAGTGTATAGTGATCACAGCTGCCAGCATTGCTGAGAGGGATGGAGAGAAACAGCTTTCAAGTAAGCTGGTTATCAGACCATTTACTGCTTTTTGATTAACATTACCCAGCTGAACTTTGCCCAGAAGGGGCTTGGTTGCCAGCGTAGGTTTTGGCAGTGATGCTGAGTGCTGCCTGCATTACAGGCCGCTCCCACCACGCTCTGCAACTTGCAGGTAATCATAGACAGAGCCCATCATGGATATGAAATGGTGATCTCTTCTCAAGTGTGGTAAAAGCAAGCCTAACCTCAGGAAAACTCCTCCAGGAGAAATCTGACATTAGGAAGACGATAGCTGCATTCATGAGCGGGCCTGAATCATTAGATACCCAACTGCACCAGCTTTCTGTCAACATTACATTGGTCTTGTCTGATTGAGTCTCAGCCAAATAGTCCTTCTGCCAAGTTTTTGTGGACAGAATCAGATGTGATACTTTGTAAAGCTGGACATTTCTCATCAGCATCCTGAAGGCAGCTTTTTTTGTGTTGCTGCAGTGATGACCCAGCAGCTTCCTTGGCTGTGAATGAAGGGAGGATCAAATCGATCTTGAGAGAATGATGACAGAAAGTCATCAACTCCAGATGTATTTGGAGTTTTCTTGCTCTTTCCTTGTGATTAATGTAGCAAAAACTACTACAGAATGCCCATTAGGGTATAAAGTATAATAATTTAAAAAAATAAATAACCTGGTAGTTAAAGATGCACAGTGTAGATTCTGTTCTTGTAGGCTCTTGATTGAGGAGATCAGAGTGCACATTGCTGTGCCCATTCCCAAAGTGAAAAACTGGACACAGAGCAGTGACGATTATCAGTAGTTGGGGGGGGCACACCCCTGATGTCAGCGCATCTTCCCTGCTCTCAGAGATACTGGGTAACCATGAAAATACCCCCTTAACTTCTGTTGCTGTTCCAAGTTTGGTATGTTACTTGAAATCCCTTCAAAAACCCTTCTGCCTTCCCCCACCAAATAAAGTTTAGGCAAATTTCTGTTTTAATAGACTCTCTGGATAGGCAGCTCTAGCATTTTCAGCAGAAATGTGGAATATGTTGAGCTAGGTTTGCGTATTACTGGTTTTTATCTGCAGCACCATATTGAAGTTCAGTTTGCTTTGGGAACAAAATTTTCATACTTTTAAGAAGGGCTTTTACATAGCAGACGTAATTATTTTCATGTAAATGAACTAGTGATGCTAGCTTGTTGATTGCCTAAGGAGGTTCCATAAAGTAAAATTTTCTCTGCATTGTAGTGAGAATTGTATTTACTTTTATTTATTAAAAACAATTTTAACACCCGAGAGAAATAATTGTATCATCAAGCCTCACCTCTTGCACATCGAAGGCTGCACAGTGTCTCCCACTTCTCCCTGTGTAGAGCCACATCTGTTGTGTATTTTCTGGAAATATGTTGTCTGAAATTGGAGACAGCAAAGGGTTTTGAGTGGATGAGAATATAGTTAAGAATCAAACTTTGAAACTGTGTGTATGTAATATGCCTACGGCATGTAACAAGGCAAAAAAATTACTTGTGAGAGAGCGGAGGATGCACACAAAAATTTTGTCAGTGATACTTGAGCAATTAATTCAGCAATTAACCTTAACCAAAGGTACCTGTGTGGCTCCTGAGGTATTTGTAGTAATAATACTCCGATACACAGCGCCGGTCTCCCTGATACTAGTCTGTACGTTGACACATTGTTGTTCACTCTTTCTGGGTTAAAAATCTTGAAATTCACTTTTTTGAGGTGATGTCCTAAACGTCTTGTCTGGACACACAGTTTCTGTGAACATTTTAAAGGGACTATCCCAAGGCTTGGGATTTCATATCTGCTAGATCTCTTGGTGTAGTTCTTGGTAAATTTAGAGATGAATACATTTGTCCCTGTGAATCATAATACTCCCTCAGTAGCAGAACTGGATTAATGTTGAACATTTAACATTTTCTGACCTGTTACACTTGATACCACGCTGAGAGGTATGCTATTATGAGCGATGTAGAAATAAGCATGTAAAACATTTTCTGGCACAGTGTTCTTTGAGAAATTGTGTCACAGACTGCTGCACGTTGACTTGCTGATGCCTCTTATGAGTCATATGCATTTCTGCTTCTGCTGTTCATGTCTGCAACCATATATATCTATATATACATTGTCTTTTTAGGGCAGCGTTATGAGAACCGGCGATGGTCTAATGCACAATCTCTCTAGAAAATATTATAAAGTGTCCTAGGTTTTTGTTGTTTGCTTGGGTTTGTTTTTTTCCTTGCTGAGTGACATCTTGACAGGCTGAGCCAGAACTCCTTTCTTACCCTGCAGGTACAGAAAGATAAAATACATTAACGCGTTACAGTCCTCTGATTGTGCTGCTCTGCCTGGGGTTCCTTGGCTGTAGCCTCTGGTTTGTTTTATGAGATACGGGTTAGAGGGCTCATTTCAGGGAGGATGTTTCTGAGCTAACGTGAATGTTGGTGGTTTGGAATCCATTCAGTAAATGACAGATCCAGTAAAAGACCATGACTGCATGTTCTCAGTGTTTACACTAGTTCCTCGTGTTTCATTGCAGACCTCAAAAGAGGACCTTCTACAAGCTGATTTTGAAGGAGCTTTGAAATTCTTCAGGGTTCAGTTGCCCAAGAGGTACAGAGCTGAAGAGAACGCCAGAAGACTGATGGAACAAGCTTGCAACATTAAGGTAAGGAGAGTCTTCATTTCTTCTCGTTCACCCAGGGTTTTTACAGGAAAAGTAAGATGCAATGTTAAGGGTGACAGTACTGTGTGGAAAGTAAAGTAATAATTAATTTATTACTTTTATATATGTTTTTATATTTATACACACACGCGCACACATTTTTTATATTTAAAGAAAGTAAAGCTCTGAGCTTTTCTCTCTTTGTCTGCTGTTGTACAAGCTAATAATTAAAATAGAAAACTGATGCAGGATCAAACGAACTAAATTATCAGAACTCACTAATTCATTAATTGATTTATAAAAAGTGATTACACTAAACCAGTTAATCGAAGGTATGATAATCATGCAACCAAAGGTCAGATGTTATTTGCTTTGACCAGAAGATATTTATTTGCTGAGCACTGCTGTGTAATAAAATTGTGTTGGGGTAGAAACTTAGGGGTTTTTTTGTTACCAAGACAAAATATCTTTTTATATTCTACCCTCTCTAAGAGTGTGCTGTCAAAAGGCAGGCTTCTTTGAATGTCTGGAGCACAAGTACTGGACTTGTAATGAATGATGGCAAATTAGAGGAGCCTGACTGTAAGTTTTTGAGGATGGCAATCTTCTGTTGAAAATGGCTGCAGAGGTTCATAAAGCTCTCATTTGAAACGCCTATTATTTTTTCTGCACTTTTTTTTTTTGTTGGAGTATTTATAGCTATGGATGGACATAGCATTTGATCTTAGAAAACAAAGTGTTATTTCTTGGAGCCGGAGTGCTGATGTGTGTGTTTGGTGTGTCCCAATAATGGGCTGAGAACATCCCATCAGAAAGAATGCTCCTCTAACGCTCTACATTTTTTATATTTCTCTGTCTAAATTTATTTGTTAATCTACTTTTGTACTGCTTAATTTCATAGTTTATTAAGCAAGGGCTTTTTCCACACTGGTTAAAACTCTAACCTTGTGAAAGAATGGGGCTTGCTCTACTAATGTTTATTCCAGCCAGAAAAAAAAAATCTGTGCAAAGGTTTTATTAAAGTTGGACTTGAGCTTTGCTACCAAAATAAAGTATTTGGGAGTAAAAGACTACAGTTTGATGTTTATTGTTTAGTCCTTTGCTCAGTTCTTGAAAATTAGTAACTTACGGACTTACAAGTACAATAAAATTATCTTTATATTCTTTACTCAGTGTATATTTTTCTGATTAGAGGTTAAAATAGAAGTCTTCGTGGTACTTTTTGGAAGAGATGTCATTTTGCTTGGGCATGCCTTTCTCATTTTCTTGTGCAGTATACTGTATGCCACAATGATATTTTTCATTAATTTTTTTTATTTGTATTGTGTATGCATGTATATGATGTGTTCTGTTGGTAAACTATTTTGCAATGTGTTTAAGGCAAGTGGTCAGAGCATAGTGCCTCGTATGGGTTTCTCACATGGGGCCTTTTAAAAGCAGAGAATAAAATTCTGCACTGTTCATTTATGTGAATGGAAAGGTGGCTGAAGGATTTGATAGTGCATCCAGTGCCTGTGCAGGATTTCACACGTTCTGGATTCCAGCCTGTAAGAGAAAAACACAGATAAGTACAGCAGACATGGAGTCAAGGCACTCTCCTGCGTGTTACAGAAGTACACGAGGGTTAGTACGAATTTTTGGAATGGAGGGAGAATTCAGGGCCAAGACCTGCGGTTGTCAGGGATGGGAAAAAGTAGGAGATTTGAGTTACCTTCTGCTGTGTTAGCAACACCACACCCTTGTCAGGAGTATGGTTGAGAGCTGGGTTCTGCTAACTCACTGGGCATGCAACTCATTCCTCATTCAGATATAAGACATAGGCAAGGATCTAAACTGTGTCATGAGCAGTCTTTTGGTAGTTAAGCTAGGAACAGATAAGATCATGGAAAGGAGTGTTCTGAAACTCAGAGCCTTTTAGTTAAGGTCATTGTCAGGATTAATGGCACAGTCAGTAAAGTTAATCTAAGTAGAGGAGACTGAACAAAGGTGATGTATTTAAAACAGTGAAAATGTGAAAGACTTCAGGAACTAAATGTGAGGAAACTCAGTGCAAGACCTTATTGGAAGGGAGGGTGATACTTACTTTACATGAATCTCTTTTCTCTCATTTGCGCTCTTTCTGTCATAGATGCCATTCATACTGGTAGCCACATACTCATCAACACCAAGGCTTCTGTCTGGTCAGGATCACTTGTGTGTGATGAGAATGAAGGACAGTGGCGATAAAGTCCTCACTGTATCTCTAGGGTTCTTCTTGATTGATAATGATAAACTGGCTTTTAGACAAAGTTTTTATACTATTTAGGAGTCAAACAGTTCTCACAATGTGATCTTTTCCACAGAAGCTTGTTTGCTTCAGGCTGTCATTGCTTTCTTTTGTCTCTGCATCCTCGTTGCGAGTGAGTTTGTGGCTTCCAGCCTGTTATCCTGTTGGCAGAGGTGAGGTACTGTAGCTCTGTTGTGGGTCTCAAACTGGTTGGTCATCTCTAGCATGGCCTCACCAGAGTGCTGGCCTTCTGGTCTAGATGTAGCAAGACATTTCTGATCGTTTGCCAGTTTGACTGCTGTCACTCGTGTCCTTGCTTATCAATACATGCCATTATCACAACCCATTCTCTGTATCGTTTCTTCTGATACTTTTGCATGCAGACACTTCCATTCATACTTCTTTCAGACTGATCTTAGTATTTCTGTTACGCATCCCTACTGAGTATTTATGTGATGCTTTGACTCTGTTAACTTGATGTCCCGCATTAAATTGAAACACACAAGGGTTGAACTGACTTCACATTCACAGCTTTTACTTATTTGGATCAACTTTTCTCACTTCTGCTGACTAGAATGTCCTTAGAGAGCCAAATCTGAATCACAGGAATCTAACCTCTGACTGGAGGTGGAACATTAACTATTTGATAGGCAGAAAAGAAAATCAACTCATAATGAAGAAGGTGATCGGGAGTCATCAGCATGGTTTTATGAAGGGTAAATCGTGCTTAACCAACCTGATAGCCTTCTATGATTAAATAACTGCCTTGGTGGATAAGGTGTGAGCTGAGGATGTTGTTTATCTCAAGTACGGTAAGTATAGACACTATCTCCCATAACATCCTTACAGACAAACTGATAAAGTATGGACTAGGTAAGTGGACAGTGAGATGGACTGACGCCTGGCTGAATTGCTAGGTTCAAAGGGTTGTGATCAGCAGCAGAATGTCCAGCTGGAGGCCAGTCATCAGTTACGTACCTCAGAGAACATGGTACATGGTAGCGTGACCAATTCTGCTTAGCCTCTTCATTAATGACCTGAATGATGGAGCAGAGAGCACCTTCAGCAAGCCTGCAGATGACAAAGCTGGGAGGAGTGGCTGACAGACCAGATGGGTCTGCTGCCATCTGGAGGGACTTTGACAGGCTGGAAAAATGAGCTAGCAGGAACCCCATGAAATTCAACAAAGGGAAGTTCAAGGTCCTGCACTTTGGAGGAACAGCTCCGTACACCAGTACCTGCTGAGGGCCACCCTGCTGGAAAACAGCTTGGGAGAAAAGGACCCAGGAGTCCTAGTGGACATTAATGTGTCCTTGTTGCGAAAAAGACCAATGGTATTCTGGGCTGCATTGGAAGGAGCATTGCCAACCGATCAAGGAAGTGATCCTTCTCTACTCAGCGGTGGTGGGACACATCTGGAGGACTGTGTCTGGGCCTGGTCTCCCCAAGACAAGACATAGCTACAATGGTGAGAGTCTGGTGAAGTGCCATGAAAATGATTTAAGGGACTGGCACATCTCTCCTATAAGGAGAGGCTGAGAGAGCTGGGGCTGTTGAGCCTGGAGCAGAGAAGGCTCAGGGGACACCTTATCAATGTATGTAAATACTTGGTGGGAGGAACTAAAGAATAGGGGGCCAGGCTTTTTTCAGTGGTGTCCAGTGAAGAGACAAGAGGCAGTGGGCACAAAATCAAATAAAATAATTTATATTTAAAAGCTACTTATTTATTTATTAATTTCAGGGATGATCAGACACAGGAACAGATTGGCCAAGGAGGTTTGGGAATCTCCATCTGTGGAGATACTCAAAGTGCAACTGGCCCTGAGCAACCTGCTGTAGTTAACCCTGCTTCAAGAGGGTAGTTCAGCAAGATGTTCTCTAGAGGTCGCCTCCAACCTCAAGTATTCCAGGATTCTAGAATTAGATATTATAATCATGGTATTTATTTACAAACAAGAGCTAATAATTGCAGGAGCTGACATGCTCAAACAGGAAATTAAAGTCTTGATAATCATCACTAGAAAAGGTCCCAGGGAATGAAGAGTAGTTGTCTGGCTTGTTGAATGCAGCAAAACTTGTTCTGTTAAAAAAAAAATAGACCAAACAAGACCCTTAAACGTGTTTGTTTTTTTCTGCTGAATGAATGAGGGACTGTGTGCCTTTCAGCTGCTTCTCACTCCTGTGTGTGTATTTGTAAATATCAGATGTTTTTAGAGTCAGTTATCACGCAGTAAGTGCCAGGGAGTATTTTCTTTACATTTCTAAGCTAATTACTGAGGCATAAAAATGTGAAAGCAGACTCATGGTGTGGTGAGGTTTCATACTCTTGCTTTATCTTTTCCAATGTTGTTCATTTTTGAGTTTTTTTTTTTTTCCCATGGTAGAGCAAAACAAAATAAGAATTTTAACGTGTAATGATCCACCTCTATTTGCTTCTTTTTTCTTCTTGTGCTGTAGCTGACATGTGTCTAGAGAAGGAAAATGAAAAAATACTTGGTGTTTTTTCTTCTTAATTTCATAACTTTTAAGTTTAACTCATGATTTCTGGACCTAACCCTTGAATTTTGTAGTAGTAGTTTTATTATCCTATTTTTAAACATAAAAAGAATTAGCATCAGTCTCTCCCTTAAGAACAGTTCTGCAGATACAAAGAAAAAAGTTCCTATTAATTGAAAATTGTATGTAAAATGTGGTGGAGAATGTCTCATTCAATTAAGGACTGTCCACGGTGATTACTCATTAGGTCTGAGTTTTGATCTTTCATCAATGAGGAAATCACTGTGCACAAAGTCAGAGTTAGAAATAATAGTACTATTTTCCTGCAGGTAATTGTTGGGTAGCATTCCATGGTTTAGGAATGTTTTGAAATAATTTGCATTATGAAATAATACGACCTAAGAAACTTCCCTTTGTTTTTGGTGTATGCCTCTTACATGCGTATATGCAAAGTTAAGGTCCCGTTAATACCTGGCTGGTGGATTCTGGCCAACATTTGCAGGGAGTAGAAGATACATTCAGATGGAAGAGACAGAGTCTGTGAAGAGATCTCCTGAGACTCTTGGGGCAGATAGAGCCCAATATTGCACACGTTTCCAAGCTCCGAAACAGGCAAATGGAAGAGAAATACATAAATTCTCTGAGTAGGGTGCCAGATGCTAATTTAGGGGTTAATGAAATGTAATAAAAGATGAACATGTAGAGTTAATGACTGGGGGATCGTCCTCCTCTGTTTCCTGTTAGTTTTCTAATCTGTAATGACCATGCCTTTCATTTTGCAATGGCCTTTACAGAGGGAGGGGCATGTTGCTCCTAGAGCATCCAACAAAAATTATGGCTGTAAAAATGGGTTTGGGGATGGTAAGTTTCTACCTGACCAGAGCTGGCTGTGTATCATGTCTTTAGAATAAGAAATTACCGTAATTTCCTACTTCATAGAATGATTACTGATGCTTTTTGTACTCATGCTTGGAGGTGCGGGGGGGGGACAACCTTTTTTGTTTCCCCTATTTTTTTCTCTCTTTACAAGGGGCTTCAGATGTTTTTCTGTGTTGCTGGAAGCTCAGTTTGATAAATGAATGAAAGAAGAAGGAACCTATTCTAGATTAATGAAGGTTAAGCTTAATGGTGCTATTTTACTAAAACAACTAACACATTCTGCATACTCAGTAAATACGCGTCAGTTGCCTTTTGCATCTCATAATGCTATTTCTCTTGGCCAGATCTGTGTATATCCTCAAGAAATTGCAATGTCCTTTGATTTTAATATAGGAAGCCTGTCACCTCTGTTCTTACACCTGACTTCTGTCCGCTGAGTTGTAGAATGGGAGAAAGTAAGTCTTGTTGGGAGATTTTCTCCATATGAAAATGTCCTGGTTTGACAGTTTTCAGGTGAATTCAGAGAGTTGTGCCCATTTCTCCATGACTGTCCTGTGATACTTGCAAATTGAGCAGAGCTAACATTCAGAATGTGTTACATTGCAGATCTGGAAATGCCATGGAGTCGAGTGTAGCAGACAGGTAGGTGGACAGATGCTGGGAAGCTAACAGTGCTCAGTGAAGGTGAAGGGAACACCTCATGGAATCGGCTATACAGGAACTCAGTAAAGGAATGTGCAGGGAAGATTTTTCTGTTTATGGGGCAGCATCTCTAATGATATCTTTTACATGGCTCAGGGATTACAGAGAGTCTGTGCCTCATCTTTTGTCATCATCAGTGGCAGGAAAGACCTGGTGTATTGAAGTTCTGAAAGAAGCTTCTTCCTAGTCATGTAAATCTCTCTCCTCTTTGGAGGAAATAAGGCTCCCCAGCAGCATTGCAGGATTGCTGCTCACAGCACCTTAGGTGAGAGGAGCAAGCGGCCTTAAGAAAATTGTGCCTCTTTCAATGCAAAGTAAACACACACCTTTTTGTCAGCTGTCACTGCCCTGCCAAGGTTATTGATCCCACCCGGGTGCACCCACAGTCGCAGCTTGCACCAGGACCCTTCTATGCCTGATGGAGAATAGCTCTGCTAGCAGAGTCAGCTTCTAGCTATGCATCAGCTGTGCTAAAAAGCTGTGCTTTTTCTCATTTCAGAATTGTTCTTTCTATAGTTTTAAAACAGATTTACTTTAATAATGTTTGAATCCAGACCAGTGTTTTGAAGCTAACACCTTACTGATGTGAGTGAATTACTTTTTTCACACCTGTGTTGCTGTTTTATCTGGAAGAAATTTTTTGCAGGCATGATTTAACAGGGAATTATATATTGATTTATGAGTTTCAACAGAAAAGAGTAAAAATAGCTCACTTGCTCTCTATCTTCTCTCTACTGCATTCTCTTTCTTTGTGTTTACATGTATATATGTGTGTATTTATCTAGATATACTTTGGGGTTTTTGCTGTTGTCAGAGGTAGTAAAGTAACATAAATGCAGCAGAATAGCAAAGGAGGTAACTGCAGAAAGGCCCTGAAACTGCACAAGCTTTTTATTCCTCTGGTCCTACCAGTGATGTATCTAATTAATCTTCCAATATAAAGGACAGGGAAAAAATTGCACATTTATCATCATCTTAAGAAAAGGCCAAACCAAATTGAAAAGAATTGTGTTTAGATCTACAGAAAATCCTGCTGTGCCTGTATGTGATTTCCTATTAAAAGCCAATGATCAATTCCACTTATTATGTCTGCACCGTTATCTCCAAAGTGCAGGATCCTATTGTCGTTGTGAGGAGGGTCATGTTTTTTAATGCCTGTTCTGTTTTCAGCTTCCTTCTTTGGCTTTGTGGTGTAGTGCAGCACAATGGACTGGCACCTGAAAATCAGATTAAAGTGCCTATGGTGGAATTGGATGTTTTATATTATTATCATCTTGGTAATAAGTGTTAACAACATAGAAAATGCTATGCATTTCAAAAAATAGTTTTGACGAGCAGGCATGTTGCCCAGGAGTGAGGTTATGTTTTCACAAGGTTTAAGCATTAGTAAAACTATTCATTTTGGGGGTTTCTTGGTTTTGGTTTTTCATTTGCACCAAATTAGCATTGTAAATAAAATCAGATACATTGTTAATTTTATCAACAGGAAAGGAGTATGATTGTATTATTAATAATTAAATGTAATCACATTTTAACCGGTAGCTTTGCAACCTGAGTACAAATATTTTGGTGTCTTTGTAGTAGTGGTGTGTTTGCATGTGTACTTGTGCTTCCGTGAGCAGTGGCATCAACAAGAACAGTGTTGAAGGTAAGGATCCTTAAAGAACTATGAAAGTTTGAGGTGGAAAAGTGGATAGAAATAGTCGCTGTCTGTATCCCCAGCAACTGTATGACAGTGTATGTCATGGTGAGATTTGCCCCAAGTATCAGCAGTTCAATTCAGTAGGGTGAGGGGGATATCTGAAACTGTTCTGTGGCTCAGCAGGCCACAGAGGGGAATGCTCTACATTTTGTTTTGTTCAGCCTCAGGCCGTCAGGATTCATGGCTTTCCAGGATGATAGATATTTTCCCTTTCCTAGGGAAGGTCTTTTGGGTTAAGCTTCTTGAATCTGGCTCCTTCGGGACAAATAACAGCTCCTTTCCATCCTTGATTCTGAAAATAGTACAGAGAGCAATGGATGAAGGTGGCAGGGAGTCGCAGTTTGACATTTCTATCTTCTGCCATCTTTGACACAATTTGTCTAAAATAACAAAGCTCTATGAGAAAGAGGAAGTGAATGTTTTTCCTATGCTGAATTGGACACATTTGAATCCCAGATGCAGGTTGGCTGGAGGATTGACTAATCTCCTATAAGATGACATGTTAAAATGTTCTGTAAAAAGCTTTCTATCTCCAGCGGTCTGTATGTCAAGCGATAGCGGAGTGTATAGGGTTACCATTGTCAGGGTCATCTTAGTTGTCCTTTAGAAGGGAAAGTCTAAACTCTCTCTTCCTTTGAAGGAAACAAATTCAGTAAGTTGTAACTGATTTTTCTGATGGATGTCTTGAGGTTGAATGCAGGAGACTGTCATGATGATGCCCAGCAGGTTTGCAATACTTCTTGTTCACAGTAAGGTGCTTGCCTTTTTGAAGACGCTTCTGTGAGGCAAAAGCAGCTGTAGAGGAAAAATGAATGTATCCCAGGATCAGCAATTATGATCATAATGAAAAGGAACAAAATCACAAACTTTCACATTTTGTGGAAAAAAAAAGACATGCAGGTAAAACTGTAGATGCCTAGAAATGAGCTCTGTGCTCCATATTTATGTTGGCCAAGATGTGTTCCTTGATATTGTCTTCAGCATCAACAAAACTGTTAAGGCTTAAGATGGAGAGATCTCCCTGGAGGTGAAAATTCATCTGTGCTTCTCTTGGACCTCTTTCAAGCAGTCAGATCTGAGGAACAGGTAGCATCTCAGCAGTAAGGAGCACAGAGGTAATTCAGAGGAAGTCTATTTCTTCACATGCAGAAGACCCTGGGACCAAGATGCTGCGACCCTTGCTAGCCTAAGTCTTTGTGTTGTCTGTGACAATTCTTTTAAACTGCAGTAGAACCTAATTCCTATGACCAAAGATTCTCCCCTCTGAACAGTGGAGGAAGATCTACTGTCTACTGGGAGTTCAGTGCATACAAGGAAAATTATCTTTTATTTCTAAGCCTAGGAATCTTAGAACACATGCATTTGGAAGAGATATGGGCAAAATATTTCAAGTTACCTTGTGTCATATTTGATCAGCCTTTCTGATACGTGTCTTTCTCAGAAATACTGTGGTTATTTTATTTCTGCAGATGTTACAGAATTTAAAACTTAAGTTATTGGAAACAAGTCATGACTATGTTACAGCCTGAGCCAATGGCTATTGCGTGCAGTGGCTTGGGAAAAACAAACAGTGATTCGTTCTCAATGTAGAGCAGAAAACAGTTGGGACCCGACATTTCTTTCATTTCATTTGTTTTTTGACAAATTAAATGAGGTGACAAATTCTGAAGCACCATGCTATACTGAGACCTAAAGCTAAACTTTTAAATATAACTGGGAAGAAAAAAAAAAAAAAAAAAAAAAAAGTAAAGCCTAACAATGTTCCCTTCTTTTTCCCCAGAGCTTTTGCAAAAAGACATGACACTGGGGACAGGGTCTTACACGTTTTTGCTGGTGTTTGATTTCTCTGGCACCTGCAGTTGAATTTTTCTGCTTTGAAAAGAAGCAGACAAACAAAACTAAGTATAGAAAGATGGCCGTATGCATTTTACAAATGCAGAGCTCTGCAGTGACGGTAGCTTTTAGAACTGCAGCCCCTATTAATAACTTCCCATTACAAACTCCAGCCATTATTTTTGCTGTTCTTGATACTGTTCAAAGCTCAGCTCAGTGAGTGGTTACTTGGCTGCTGTCTAAACAATATGTAGCTACTGGAGTAGAAGTTTAGCTGGGCACTTCATAAGGGCAATATTCACATTTTTAGGAACTCCTTATCACTTTGCTTCAGGATTCTCTGGTTTCTTGCAGTTAATCCTTTTATTTTTAAAGTATTATAGCCTTGTTTCTCTTGTAGAGAATAAGTTGTGTAGTAAACATAGGGTCAAATTGTTTATGATGTTTAATTTGTTTGTGTTTGGGCATAAATAAATTTCATCAGGCTGGTAAACAGAGGTCAAGAGTTGTATGCCAGAGGTTTTGGAGAATCCAGTTAAAGTGCTGTGCAGAAACATCCTAGTATATTTATCTCCATTTGTAGCGGTGTCTCATTATATTTAAGAATGACAATGATTTTCTCTTTTGGAAATTTTTAAATAGTATTGTGGTGTTTGGCTGTTTCATACTGCTGAAGTCTGAAATAATCCCTCTGTACATGATCATTTTTCATGCAATACTGTGAACACCTGGGCAGAAAGGTGTCACCCATTGCCGCAGCAGCCAGCCTCTGTCTGCAGAAGTTCATTGCTGTTGCACTCATTGCTGTTTCAGATGTGCACCCACAGCTTTATGGGTGTCTACGGGTGTACTGACAAGTTGTGGAAGCCTTGGGAGAGATGACAGGTTCCTTCTCCTCTTTACTCACATTTCCCCATGTTCCTTTCCTCTGCAACAAAAATTTAAATAGTAGGGAGAAGTTAAAAAGCATTCTTGTGGGTCTGTTCGCAGGGAATCCTTGACCATGTAGTCCAGTTTTCTATTCAATTGTTCAAGCAGCAGATGAAGATCATCATTATGTTATCATGTCTGTTTATTATTCTTTCAACTTCCTTTGCTTAATTAATGCAATTTCCTTGACAATAATTCTTAACCAAAATTTGATTGTGCAAGTGAAGTTAGTCGAAAGCCATGAAAAAACAGAAAATCTCATCTCTGAGCAATCAATCAGCATAATAAATAATCTCTTAAATCTGGAAATACAAAGATGGCATGTCAGGTTGAGTCACCCAGATACTGCGACAACAGAGCCGCAAACTCCTCAGATTCAGCAGACCTCCAGCCCAGCTGCAACTGCACATCACACCGACCTGGAGGGGGTCCTCAGCACTCCTTTCCCAAATGAGACATACAGGTGTACTTTCACTAACATAAATACTCTGTAGCTGACATAGCGTGGAAAGATTCAGAGGTTAAGGCTTTGACCTCCAGAAAACAAAAAAATAAACTGTAACTAAAGTTCTTAGCAGAGTCAAGTGATTGTCTGAGCAGCTCTTTTTTAATCTCAGAAATCCTTTTGTTAACCCGGGGCTTAGAGCACAAGATCAATGACCTTATCATCCACCCTCATGAGGAACAATTTCCTGGCCCCCTGACTGTGCCACCCCGGATGCTCTGTCTTTACGGGGTAGGGACTATTGATTATACTTCAGCTAGTCAAGAGCAGTGGAAGAAATTGGGAACGGATCAGGGCTTTGATTCCTAACTGCCTAATGAGAATACTTTGTTCTGCCTGTTCACACACTCCTGCTCTCCCCGCAGGCAGCCCATCACAAGCTGCTGTTCAGTAACACCTGCACCTTCTGATAAACTGTTTTCCCCACTTTGGGCTCTTCTCTTTTCCCACCATCAATGACACATGAAAAATTTATTGTCAGGCTGTTAGTTTGGATGACTTTGCAATCTACCTGACCTGTCAGAAATGTGAAAAAAAAAATTCATCACCTTGTCACTGCTGCTTACTTTCCAATTTTACATAGTCCTGAAAACAGTAAGTGTGATTTTTTTCTTCATGAAGTAGAAATTAAACGGGGCTCTCGTGCTGAAAGGAGCTGCAATTTGGTGCCTGTACAATTAGATCCCAGCACAAAGTTTTCTTCATTCTAGCAGCTCACCTGGATTGTCATACTCACATAGGCCTGCATAGACACAAATCCTGTTGCTTTTAATAGCAGTAGGAAGCTCAGAGGCAAATTTGGCCCTCATTTCTCTTGTGATACAAAGTGAAATTTAGGTTTGTGTTGTAATGAACTCCCTCTAAGTGTACTTAGTTTGTTTTTTCCACACGTGATGCAAGGTGTGTTCCTTTCTGAGGAGGAAGGCCTTGCAGTTAGAAAGCAGCATTTTGCTTGGGACAGTTTGTGTTTCCAAGCAGGACGTTTTGACGAGGGGTTCTTGCAAAGGTGGTGACTCTCTAGCCAAGGGGGATCTGTTTTTTGCAACGTGTTTTTTTACTCTACCCTGAGGTGTGCCAGAGCCACCTTCTCCAGCTGACGTGATGAACCCAAGTACTTCAGGACTTGACAAAGACCCACCTGGTCAGGGCCGGGGGAAGTGGCCCCATGAAGGGGTGAAAGATTCAGAGGCGCTGCCTGGCCTTGGTAACCCTTAAAACCTCCTGCTGTTGTTCTCTGACAGCAGAGGACCTCCCAGCCTGAAGTAAAAGGGTTCATCAAAGGCACAGCACTGGTTGGTGAGGTGAAGTAGGAGGACAGGTGATTGTGGGCTGTGCCAGAGCCCACCTTGTGTTCTGCTCACTCTCATCAATCTCTCTCCATCCGTCAGCTTCTCCTCCGGAAGCAGACTGAGGCCCTAATGGCTGAAGCAACCAGGAATCAGGCCTCACATTTATAAATCCATTGCTGGGCTGAGAGCTCAGATGGGAGCTTGCTGGGAACCTTGGCTCCTCTAGAAACAGCAGAGTCCCTCTTCATTTCCTTCTTTCTTTATTGTGACAGTCAAAACATCTGTAACAGTAATGTCTTGTAGAAGGACTCTGTCACAAGCGGTATTTACAGGCTACCTGCTTAAACAAAGAACTGTTTATGTGTGTGCCTTGTGGATTTTCAACCTTTGATCCAGCCTACAGGAATGCTGTAGAAGATTATATACTGTCACAGGAATTTGGGGGCAGGGTGAGAGGTGGAAAAAACTGAGAAATGTTTCTGAGTCCATGATGTAAGGGATTTCACACATCCTTACTCAGTGATGAGGGCCTGTGTAGAACAAGCACCTCTTACATGGGGCTGGATTTCATATTTATTTCCTTTTTGTTGCTTTTGTGATGTAAAGTGAATTGTAAGGATTAGCAAGAGGATAAAGATGTCTGTGCTCTGGGAGGTTTCTCAGAAAGATCAGTAATGATGGCTCTTACCTTTTTAATGTGCCTTACACTACACTAATGGACCTAAACCAGCATTTTATTCTGAAGGCAGATTTGTTGACATCAGAAAAGGAGGCTTGGCTGCTAGAGGAGTGTAAAGAACATAGAGTAATGGTCGTAATGTGGGAAAGTATTGAGCTTTTATTTTTGTGATCTTATCCAAATAGGAAGAAATTACAATAAAATTCAATTCTGAAAGTCTGGAAACCATGACAATTGACAGTGTGACATTTTAAGAGAAATAAGCATGTGTTTTAATACATCTTCTCTTTCCATCTCCTAAGCATTGTTGATGCTATTTGCTCTTCCTGCTTCTCTGTTTTTTCCATTCTTAATACAGGATCAGAATGCAGGAGTCAGGCTTGTCTGTACCCTCACTTATTAAATCTCTTCTCCCTGGTAATTTCCAGTACTTATGATCTCCCCTGGCTCTGTTTCGGTGCTCGGTTCGTGTCACGGCTGAGCAGCTGCCCCATCTGTCCCTCCTGCCGAGGAAGGGAAGCACTTCTGCGCTCATCCCTCTCTAACCTGTCTCCTGACCTGTGCTGCTGGCACTGGCGGTACCAGGGCGCGGGAGCCTGTCTGTGTTACGCAGAACCTCAGCCCACCGTATACTGGTGAGCCAGCTTCAACAGGCCACGCACGCAGCTACTTGCCCTGTCAGCAGTACCACTTCCCCGTAACATGGGGCTAAGCATGGGAAAACGGGCAGTATTGGCTCATAGCTAACCTTTTAAATAAAATCTTGAGTAGTGGAGATAGATGTCAGCCAGTTGCTGTATGCCTGCTAACCAGTGTGTTTGTATTAATGTAGCAGTATTTTTTTAATCACCTTGGGGACATTAAATCCTGGGATGCGCACTTGCAAGGACTCATTTGGGGAAGTGGCGAATAAAATTCCTTTTCAGTTTTGATGCAGTCTTTGGTTCTGGTGACCTAAACCAAGACTATCTCCCTTCAGTCACTCATTTTGCTCAAGTTTGGGGAGCACTAACAGTTTCACCAGATGCTTGACTCTCCGAATACTCCAGAGATGAATGTATCACAGCAGCTCCGTGAAGCAGGATTTTATTATCTCCCATGCAGAGGAGGGGAAGCTGAAGCAGATGGCGAAGCTGTGTGCTCAGACACAACTAACTCTGGCCATGGAAAAAGGAAAAGTATTTTAGGTTGATGTACTTCTCCAGCAACGGGATCACATTATTCCCAGTTAGCTATTGTAGCCTATAGGTTGTTGTGTATGTGTACAAGGAATATCTCAAGACAGTCAGTTGTGGTTTTTTTTCCTCTGAGACTTGTCATTACACCTTTGATAGATTTGTTTAATAGGCTCATTAAGGAAATGGAGGGCATCTTGCCTAAGTGTTTGCCACATCAGTGAGCCCCAGTTGCTTTTTTTTCAACCCCAGACAAATAGGAAAGCAAAACATTGCCAAAGGCGTCTCTGTGTGCAGGCCCCAAGGACTCAGAAATCATTCCTAAAATTACAAGGATTGAAAATGGCCAACCTGCTCTACAGTCTGTAATTTGCTGCCTATGGAACCGATGATAGCTTGTGTATGTTCTGCCCCATTCACAGGAATGATGAAGTGCTGTGCTGGGGCATTACAGAGCATGAAATGCAGGTGAGATGTTTCCCTGCCCCAAGCAAATCAGGTTCACCACAGAGAGCTCTTACTCTGTTTCTGCAGTGCCACACAAGCTACGCTGTAAATAAGGACTGAAATAAATTATCACTGTCCTTCATGTCTATAAAAAACAGGGGGAAAGGCCACTGTGTTTCAGCTCTCCTCATGCCATTTAGTGCCTGGACAAGCTACTTAGCGTCTCTCCTGACCCAACCACCATCCTGCACTGCCTTGCCATGGATTGTGCGCCATACGGGTCCCTGGTTGTGTCTTGCTGCCAGGGACCAGCTTCACGCCCATTTAGCAGTAGAAAACAATTAACTGGTACAGTTCTGGCGCCAGATTAAGTGACCCAGAAAAATCTTTCATTCAAAACTCCCATTTAAGGCTTCCATGAAGTGTGTACACGTGTTGTTTTTGCTGTTCTCATTACTCATTTCTCTCTAATAGCTGCTGTCTATATAATGATTCTCCGTGTCCACACAGGGTTGTTCCAGCAGGCTAGAGAAGGAATATAATTTAGAGGAATTATTGGACCAGAACAAGGGGATCTGTGCAGTTGAGATTCAGTTACTCAAAGGATTCAGAGGGACCAAATTCCTTAAGGGAATGCAGAGGTGGCATCAAGATAACCTAGACCTGAAACGATGGGGAAATATGTTAGGTAACTGCAACTGAAAACGTGGTGTAGAGTCAGCTGGCACTAATACAGCAAGGGTAGTCTGATATGACTAAATTTGAGTTATTTGAGATTGTTAATAAGTAATTAACCCATGAGGTGACTGTAACAGACATAATTTTAATCAAAATTGAATTATTAACTTGCCAGGCATGCCTTGAATATATCAGTACCCAGGCAGAATAGAATCCTTTGGCCACACTAATTAAAGATCCTCTGCACTCAGGAAATGCTCCCAAAAGATGCCCACCATATCAGATCCACCAGTTAATGCTTTTCTCCGTGCTGCCACTCAACGGCCACCTCCTCACTTTTACATTCAATTTGTCTTTGCTGGAAAGCTGCTAATTTCATGCTACTTTAGCCCTGCAGCAGCCAGCCTGTTGCTAAGCAACCTCCAAAATACTGAAGGGGCCATGGTCTAGCTGCTTCCCTGCAGCCCACCCTTATTGTTGCTTGTTTACTTATAAATCTTATTTATTTATATAGCTAAGCAGATTTCTTCAGTAACATAGCAGCAGAGCCGTAAGCCTCCGAGTTGCAGCAGGGTGCCTTTCCTTGCATAGCTGTTTTGTCTTCTCTCCAACACCATCCTCTATCCTGTTTTTACTGGCTTCCCTGTTCATCAGCTGAGCAAACTCCTCAGGAACGGCATCCAGGAGTGCGCTGAAAGTAGACTTTAAAGGCATAGCTGGCCACGGACCCAGTGCAAGACAGCAACTGGGAATCTGGTCCTGACAGTCCTTGATGGAAGAGAAAGAGTTAGAACAAAGGTGGCTTTAAGCCATCTTTCTGCTTACATTATTTCTGGCGGCTTTAACTTCAACTGTGTCCGCGTTCCAGGCTTTTCGTAGCCCAACCAGATCTGCAAAGAGTGAAAAGACGGTTATCCTTCACCTGCCCAGCAGTGCTGGGAAAAGCCCTGCTTTAGAGCAGTTTTGCAGGAACAACTGCATTTTTGTGGGGCGGGGTTGGGATCCCAGCCAGGACACAGATTGGCCTTAAACTGTGTCAAGGAGAGGAGCAGATTGCTGATGGAGTATTTGATGTATAGGTAAACTGGCAGGGCGTTGGCAGCGGCTGCACGCGGATAGGGCAGGAGAGCAGACAAGTAACGAAGCTGTTACCCCGCCGTTTGTTCTAGACATGCTCCCAAAATGAGGGAAGATGGAAGTGGTTTGTGTGCACTGCTACATCGTGTGTTGCCCAGAGAATCTCCTTGCTGAGCAAAAAACTCAGGACCACTGATCAGGATCACTTTTCACAAGCAGGAAAGCACTAAGTGGATACACTGTACCAGAGTCTGGCTGTCTTTGTTCTGGTGGCATTGGTCACGTCAGCATCCGCGTTAGACTGCGGTGATAACTTTGGTGAAAGAACTGCCACGCTCTTCAGTAAAGGCTTCAGAAACAGTTCAGATGCTCTCACAAGCTCCAGTATTTTGGACCTTTCCTCCAGCACAATACTGTAGCATGAGAAAGAGGAGAATGAATCCTGTAGAGATTTATTTGCAGCAAACAGGAACCAAACTGTCTTTTTCACCTTTTTCCTTTTATATTTTTTTCCTTTTTCTTTCAGCAAGGAGAGACAACATTCATGAGTTCAGTCTCTGCATTGTACTTCTTCCACAGCTGTTGCCTTTTGGTCCTCTCCTTACTGCCTTTGGCTGCTGCTGACTGACAGCTTCTTTGTCTGTCTGTTGTAGTTTTCATCATAGGCTTCTTTTTGGTAGAAAATACTTTTTCTGCTTTGATGATCCATCCATTACCTGACCTTCTCTGGAGAAGAACAGAGAAGTGTCTGAACACTTGTTTTTGTACATGCAGTTCTGCAGAACAGGGGTTATGCACAAGGCCAAATGTAATTTTTTTTCTATCAAACTGAAATGAGGAAGGTGATGTTTTAAGTCCAAATTGAATTTTCCCCTTATTTGCTTTAAGCATTCAATTACCCACTTGGAAAGCTAAAATATTTCTGAGAGTGGTTTGGCATGCTCATTCTGTATTCTGATTTTTTCAAAATGAACTCTTGGTCTTTTTGTCCTTTATGACACACGCCTGTCACTGGGATGTCCACTTTTTATGTACATCCAGAGGAGTGCTAATTGTCAACCATTTGCTGACCTGCGGCTCTGTGCATTTTTTAAAATACAGTTGAGATTTCAGAAGCCAAGTTGTGCTGTTCGTGTTAGCGTGTACGTTTTGGTGCTGTTATTCACATACAGCTCAGAAATGTGCTAGGTGCTTGGGCAAGTATTTATCTCAGGTATTCTCTAAGCTGAGTCGTGAACAAAACACAGGAGGCTTAGGACCAGCTCCAATGCCCAGGAGTTACTTCTACTGCCCTGAGAAGTTGTTCGAGGAACTCTTAACAAGATTAAGTAAACAGATCTTCATTTCATTAATTGAATGCAGGAAGAAAAGGATCTTTCATATGGGAAGATGTCAGATGCTTAGGGAGCAGATGATGATGATTAACACCTTGAATTACACCCAGAAGCAGGCAAGTGGCTAGTGTGGGTGCAGATCTGCATTTCTCGTGGCTCTTCCCACCTGATGTACTCAGCTTTCGCTCTGGAACTTCCAGAGCTCTGGCAAAATGTAGGGTGGTCTGCAATGCTGAGAAATGATAAATTATACCTGAGCTGATCGAGGCATTACAGCAGACAGCTGCCCTACGGCTACGTCTGCTCGCTGGTTTGTGCTGCTGCCTCTTACTGTATCCTGGGGGGTGGTGTGCCCCGCCAGCTGTCTGTACCTTGAAATCCTGTAACTCTCAAAGATCCAAGGAGAGCACAGAATGCAAACAATACTGATAAAGGGAGCACAGGTCATGCGTTCCTAATAGAGAAATTAAAAAAATAAGTGAGAATGAAAATATAGTATTGCCCAACAAAATAACCTGAATTTTTTTGCGGTGTCCTGCTGATAACAGATGGCCAAAAGCACCAAGACCCCAAGGTAGGGCGCTCCATCTTTAGCTCACAGCGAGCTTTTTCTCTTACTGCTGTTATACTCCATTATGAGAGATAAGAAAAATCTGACTCAGATGTTTCTGGTCTTTCTCAATTTCATAGTCCTAAGTAGTGTTAAGGCAACTATCCTTCTGTTTTTATTTTTTTCTCCAAGATGGTTCAATAGACATACCATCTGTCTCAGTAATGCCAATACTGTGCAATGTCAGGGATACGCTGTGTCACAAGAATCACCAGTGTGACTCATTCATTTCACTCTCCTTAAAACAGGGGGGAGCCCAGTTAATGTACTGCTAAATCAGTTACCAATCCCCCGGCAAATGTTCCAGTCCCAGGAGCGTTGCTAGGTCGGTTTAGTTCTCCAGGTTACTGCAAAGTTCTGCAGTGAGATGTATCTAGAGAAAAAAAAAATGGTATGGCATTCCAAGAGACAACCATCATATGGGTGTTAAAGGTGATCAAACCCTTCACCACTTTTAAAGAGTGCTTAGTTTGAAAGAGTAATTGGAAGTGGAGTTATTCTCCCCCAAATGCAGCAGAGACAGACATCTATAACCTTTCAAACCGTTACCCAGATCACCTGGATTTACATTAATATCCATATGGAGAGCGCAATATAGCTTTTCTTTTTCGTGTTAATTGTTAGTTTATTATAAATTGGTTTATTTTCCTTCATTTTCAGATCAGCATCCTGTTTACCATCAGATCAAATGTTGCAGTTACTGTTTTTGTAGGCAAAAGAACGAACCCCTCAGGTTTATTCTTGCAGTCTCCCAATGAGTGGACAAATGCAGACACTGATTTCCCCTCGATTAATTGAACTGTAAACACAGAGCTGAAATTTGATAGATGGTATCCTTTCTGAATACCAATGGATGGTGGGCAGAAATTGATGCCTTATCATTCACAACCAACACCAAAATTGAGAGCAGAAGAATGGTATCTCTTTCATTTTTCATGGGTGTGTATACCCATCTTTCCCATTTTTTTAGCATGTTTTTTCCTGTTTTGCTTAGAGGATTGACTTTCCAAACAGTGAAAATAATGGTGTTTATCATATAAAAAGTATTATTTGGAAATACATTGAGGAATTTTATGGTAGAAATCTCTTTTTTAAAACTTCTTTTTGCAAATCGTGCTAAATTTTATTGCATCCTCTGTTTTTCTTTGTTTGCTGTTATGGCTTTTTCTTCCTTCAAATCAAGCAAAAATTACCTCTCATTCATTCACGCCTCTCCAGCACTTGCATTCTGTGCAGAAGGAATTTTGCTTAGGCAATTCCCCTGTATAAAAGCCATGTTAAAAATCAAGAACAGATTAGAAGTTACGGCTCAATTTTCTCTCTAAATATAGAGATGAATGTGGAGGGGAGTCAACAGGAGCACTGGGAGAGAGTGAGCTTCCAGGGCAGCCCAGCCCTTGCACGCATGGCAGAAATACTGCCCTCAGATTGAGCAGTGCATCGTGCCCAGCCTGAGCACGTGGACACAAGGAGAAAATGTTCTCTTGCCCTGTGGACATCTGTGCTAAGCTGGACCAGTTCCTGATTTTTTTTTTTTTTTTGGGGAGGAGTGTCCCATTTCTTTTAGTTGCATAGATGTAATAGGAGCAGTAATACAAGACCTGTAGTCCAGATTTTAAATAAAAGGCAAATTTGGAGTAAGACAAATGGGGAGGGTAGAAGAGTATGTGGAAATATCTCAGGTCTCAGATGTCTGAAGAAATACCTCATTATCATGTAGAGAGCTCTTTGATAACCTGTGTAAGAACCTGCCTTCTCTCCCCCTCCATACATACCATTTGAGCTCTTAAAGTAAGCTTATTAGCAGTCAAATCAAGACAGATTAATCTTTAAATCATATGTAAATACAGAAGCTTTTCTCATTGTGGTATATTGAAGCGTTAAACATAGATGCGGATTTTCACAGTGGGAGACTAGATCAGCACGGTTAAGCACCGAAATAGTTGGTCTCTCAAATCATCTTCTGAGAACAGAATTTCCCCTTCACTGTACTGGATGGTGATGAATAGGGATTTAGCAGCAAAGGATAATGTAAAGCTTAGATTAGTGGATGCTGCTGGTAGTCTTACATGGCTGATCAGCTTGCATGGTCTGAGCTTCTTTCCTCCTCTGGAATTGACCTTTATAAATTCCAGGGAAATTTGTCCAGGGGAGCACTGAGACCTCACTGCCTTCCGTCTTTCCCAGCAAATGGATCTCATGACAAATGCTTTCTGTATCAGATTGCTGTTAATAATCTTTGGTATAAATATATACTACCAAGTGCTATTTTCTGGACTTTTTTTTCTGCGTTCAGTCCTTTGACCTCTAAGTTAATGCTTTCATTTTTAACTCCAGCATTGTGGGACATGCTGCTCTCCTGGAAAGTATCAGTAGTTTGTACTTTTAATGTATAATGCATGAAATAATCTCATTTCAGCATGCCTCAGTCTAGACTGTGTCTCACAGTCAAACTGTCTGACTGCTGTACTTCAGCTGCTAGGATGCTTGGACCAGTCTGTCTGGTCTAGCCCAGTTTAGCTGGCACCATGTGCCATATTCTGCTCACCTGCATCATTTAAATCTTAATTATTCTTTATGTTATCTCCCAAGGAATCCTATTGCAGATTTATTTTTTCTTTCGGCAATATGCCATTACTATTGTGCTATTTACGCATAGAAATGTCTCACCTTTTCCACGTGGAAGGCAAGGCCACTAACCTTCCTGGGGCTTTGCCGTGGTGCTCCGGGCACAGCAGCCCGTGCCTAATCATTGCGCAGCAGTGTGTTACGCTGGGTTTGTGCCTGGCCAGCTCCAGTGGTTTGGGTGGACAGAGGATGTGCTGCGGTCCTGCCTTTTTCTCTCTTGCTTTTATTTAACTATAAGATTTTCTCATAGTGCCTGGCTCTCCAGCAGTTCGGTCTTTCTCCTTTGTGTCTTTCTTCTCCCAGGCTAAAGGCCAAGTGCAAAGCGATGTTCAGTAAAGATACTAAATCTGATGTGATAGAGGGTGCTCCAGACAGGTCATCCAGGTAAACAGGTCACTGCGCTGTGCTGCGGGTCCCACCTCCCTGTGCAGCACAGCTGGTTCATACGGCATTTGACAGCCCTCTGGGGAAGATGTGTCAGGCAACATAACACCACCAATAATAATACCACCACTTACAGTTTTGCATTTTTCATAAATTTTACCATTATTAATCTTTTCTCTGGGAGGCAGAAAAGGACCATTAATTCCTCTTTGGGGAAGGAAAGATAAATATGGAGAGATTTATCAACCTTGAGAAAGTAAGTCAGATGTGGGTTCAGAATGAGAAGCCCCGAGTCCGGGGCCCGAGTCTGAGTCTCTTTGTGTGACGGACGTCACTGTTTAATGTGCTACTTGATGATAATTAGTATCGTTTGTTTGCTGTTCGTATGCTCTAAATGAAAAGGCAGTAGACCACGGGTGAAGGTAGCGGTACAGATATGTACTTGCTGTGTGATTGTGGTTGGTAGGAAGCCTGAACTAGCTCTGTTACTCTGATGAAGGTTTTGATTGATAAAATTTGGCTCTGCTCGCATTAGCTTGTGGGCTATTTGGGTGACATCCCTAAATCAAGCTTTACTGAAATCAAGCCAGAAATCCCTATAAATAATTACAAGTGCGAAGTACTCCTGTACAACTCCTGTGCTAATTTCCTTGAAAAATATGCTTGACCCCATTTTTTTTTCTTTTAAATACCGGTTGAAGTGATAAATGCAACAAGTTTAAAATACCCTTCACAGGTAATGTTGGTTAGGATCAGTTGATTCTGGAGTTTGGCTCTCGATGGCATTTGCATGGCCTAAATGCCGTACAAACACCATTCAGTTGTTGGACAGCCCCAGGGAATATATATCGGAGACGTTTACAAGGGCAAACATTGTTAGTGTTTGTCCCTTCAGCAGCTGGAGGGACCTGTTTGTATCGATTCCACTTGGAGGGTGTAGATTCAGGAGAGGCTGGCCGTGGCCCTGGGGCAGGTGTAGGCCCCTGGTGCCTGGCCCTGCTCTTGGCCTGCTGCCGCCTCCCTCAGTGGTGGGGTTAGAGAAGTTTATGGGCGTCTGCCATCTCTGAACCGGGAGAAGGTTAAAAATGGGTCCCCAAAGAGAAGGGTTGAAACATGAAACAGGTGGCAGAAGCCTGCTGCTTTTCAGGAAATTACTCTCTAGGTCAGTTCAGGAATGTCTGCCTTTTCCTTCTGAATGGTTTCTGTTGGGAAGTCGGCAGCGCAAAATGGCGTGGCCCCACTTGGAGTGTGTTAGGCAGGAGTAGCTGTTTGCCTGTCATGGAGCTCACCAGTACCACCCCTTGCTGTTGCAACTAGGAAAAAAAATAAAAATAAAAATCCTCTTTTGCTAAAAGAAGAGTGGGTAAGGAAGAAACATGTTCAGCTCTGTTTTAAACCTCAGTCGATTATATTGGATTCTGCATACAATGTGTGCCCCAAATATGCTGTTAAATCTATTTTTTTTCAACAGCCGAAGGCTAGAATTGCCAAAATCTTACAGTAGGATTCAATATTCCCTTTACTTGGTACCAATACTGGCTTGGGAATGTCTGGCTGTTTCCTTCTGCCTCCTCCATCTGTCGCACCGCAGCTCTTTGTGGGGCCACGTGATAAACTGCACCCGCAGTTTGGACTGGTCGCAGCCCTGTGCTGGCTTCGCCGCTGGAAATACACAAACAAGCAAGAAGTCATCCCAGCTCCAGTGCAAATTCTCATCAGACAAGAAGGAAGTTCATGAAGCAAGATATTTCTGCCAGTTGACATCTGAAGGAAACTTGGCTGAAAGAGGGAATAACTTCTAGTGCCCTTAGAAAGTGATAGCGGCAGTATGGAAAAGAAATATGAAAACATAAATTAAGAATGTGAATTTAATCAATTAAAAATCAAAAGAGAGTCATGAGTTAATTTAAAAGACTGCAAAATAATCTGGAATGGACTGAGCTGAATAATAACATGTATGTACCTGTAGGCTGGCATCCCAGCTACGCTGCTGTTTAATCTTTTTCAGGTTGGTATGGTTTTTAGAAATTAAAATGGGCAGATTTGTTTTAGGCAGCTTCGTACCCTTGTTTAGCTGTAGTTTCAAGTTAATGTAAAACATGAAATGAAGTGCTAACTTGACCCCTTTGAAATTGCAAGCATATTTGAGAAACAGAACAAATACATGGAACAGAATTAATTGAAAATATGCATTTAAAAGTACACGAGTGACCTTCAGCAGGCTGGGAGCTATCGGCTGGCCCGCTTTTCCACCCTTTGCCGTTTTAGAGGTGAGACTAATAAATAGTTTTACTTTTCATGAGCTTTAAAGATCATCTAGGAGCTATGTGGGAGAAAATCCTTATGCAGCGTTTGTTGCCTGGGAGCGGGACTAGCCTTTCGCGTGGCACGCCGCTGATTTGGGGAGGCTGGGAGCAGGGAACTTGGGTGTCTTCTGCCGTGTTCGCTTTAATCCATAAGGAAGCACTGAGCACATTTGTAAAGGTTCCTCCTGCTTCTGCAGTGACTTCGCTGTTCGTGCTTTCCCGTAAGACTGAGGAGACCAGGACAATAGCACAGCCCTCCTGTATTATCCCTGCTCACAGTAAATAATTCAAGAGGCAGAGCTGGCAACATAAAGTGAAGACTCCAAAGTCCCGAGCTTTTCCCTGCAGTGGGCTACGCGTTTCCATTGAGGGGAGCGCAGGCCAGCGTCACTGGTTTGTCGGGAACGCCTCTGCCTCAGCAATTCCAGCCACGCTGACCTCTGGGAGAGAAATGCTCGCTGTCTCCAGCAGGATGGCTTTACTGGCTTTAATCTGTGAAAATGAGTTCACAATCTTGCCTGCTTTCAAATCAGGAGAATTGGCAGGATTTACCCTTGTAAGTACATATGCTAAAGCACATTAAGCCCAGATTTTTCCACACATCTGGAGGATTATTTTAGGAGAAACACAGGTGCATACACCCACTTCTTCAGGGAAAAAAAAAATAGGCTATGTTATTTGACATTTTAAATAATTAAAAAAAAATCCTTGGAAAAGCAATTGCGGAACTCAGAGCAGCCTGAGCCTGACAACTCTTTTCTCAAATGGTTTGGGGCATTCCTGTGAGCAGTGGCTTAGCGTTGCTCACTTGGAATCCAAAAACACCTCTAACGGTATTTACCTTCTGGTGTCTAAAACTGGAACGGAGTTAAGAATAAAATCGCAGCCCTCTCTAAGGCTGCATGAGCACAGCAGTAAATGCTTTGCTCCTTGTTTCACTGAGAGAACCGCCCCTGCGAGGGACGGGCAGCCGCTCCCCTGCCTTTTGCCCCAGCGCAGGCGTTTGGTGTGGCCCAGGGTTTGGCACAGGAGGGCAGTGATGATGTCTACGGGGGCTTTCGGTGGCACTGCGGGTATGGACAGAGATCTGGGCTATCTGCTGTTCTCCCATGGTCAGTGGGTGAGGAGGGAGCGTAGCTGTGCTTCAGGGTTCATAGCTTTTGACATGTAACCAAGGGTTTTTCACTTGCCGGTCATGTTTAAAACAGTTCTTACAGGTCATTAGTGGGTCAGGGAGTTGTGAAAAGAGCGTGATACTACTGCTATTCGTTCCGATTTGGGGGAAAAACTCCTGTAAGCTTATCTTAAAGGCTGCCAAATGCTATTCCAAGTGGTCTGAAAGGAGTTTTATGTTTCCTTATCTGAAGACTCCTGTGATCTTCCCAGATTCATTAATACATGAAAAGCATGTTGCAGAAAACGCCTTTATGTTTCAGAAATGCAGTGGCAGGAGGGAGCGCTTAGCAAGAAGCTGCGCATACCTCACATACGTAACGCTTTCCCGTCTATCAGAAGATCCTATCCCTGTCAGATAGCAGCAAGACATTCCTGGGGGTGGAGTGAGAGTGAATTTATCTTGGGAGTGAGCAGGATTTTGCTTTGCTAAGCTAGCTGGTTTGCTCAATTCAGGAATTTTCCATTCACCTCTATTATCCACCAGCATATAAATCTCAGCCACTGTAATTAGGGCTACTTACGTTAATGAGTTAACAGTTTTCTGTAGCTCACCTGTCCTTCTGCTGGCTCTCTTCTGTCATCCTGACTGCTTGGTTGAACCGCTTCTCCAAAAATTCCTGCTTTGGGAGGTATGCTTTCAAAACTATGTCGTGGATGGGACTGCATTCCTGTTCCTTGAGGAGGGCTGCTGCAAGGTAGATGTGGTGTTATATAGAGAAGTGCTGCTTGCTTTAAAGAAATACCAAGCTGCACTACGTGGGTTTTATTGCCTTTTGATAGATTGTTCATCACTTCAGCCAGCACTCGGAAACCCTGGCTGAGGGGGAGGCTCTGTATTGAAAAGCTGGGAGGAATTGTAGTGCGGCCTGAGGAGGTGGAGAAGGGCATCCCTCTGCTTCCCTTTTCCTCTCCAGTTCCTCTGGTGCGAGCATGCTACCACAGCGTCTGAGTGGATGTATTTACTTCAGTCAGTTTAATTCAAAAGATTTAGATTAACTGGCTTGATACTTGTGATCTTGTGTGCTGATTCAGAGTATAGCACAGGCTGTTAACAGGGATGTAAAATGCAGGTTTGTAGGGATTTGTGGGCAGCTCAGCTCCATTAGCTTGAAAGACCAGCTGAAAAACATCCTTTTTAAAGTAAAGATACGCATTAGCCGACATCCAGATCAGTTGTTAGTTCTCGCTATTGCCATAATTACAAGCTCTCTATTTAGAATAGATATGAGAAGAATTACTCGGCCAACAGCCCAATAGCAGCACGTAGTGCTGTTAAATCCTTGTAACCTTTCTGTTTAAGATGAATACAAAAGAGAATATGGGTTCTGGTCCATAATTCCTTATAAACAGAAATGCCTGTTGGCTAAATCAGGGAGAGATTAGAGTAGCTGCAGCTGCGGAGTACATCTGATAATTTGCATTCTCCACCTCCTGCCCTTATTGCAGAATTAAATTGGTCTCTCATTAACATGGGAATGTTTGTTGTTACGCCGCCTGCTCTCTCCCCTGTGCCTACATGACTATTCCAGTGTAATGTCAGTCCCTGTTGGGAGCCTCCGGAGCGGGTGCCAGCGGGGCGGGAGGGGCTGTGGGAAGGGACTTGCTTTACCTCTTACAACAGGTGCCTTTGTCAGCACACCTCAGAGGCAGCCGAGGAGGAGCCACTCAGCCTTACGTTTTGAACTTTCGGTACAAGAAAAAAAAAAAAACAAAACCCACCTCACAAGGCAATGAAAGCGAAGAGGAAGCGGTCATTCAAAGCGCTCCGGAAAACCTGAGCAGGATTTAGCATAGCAGGTATGACTTCTGTATAGGTGACACAGAGCGATCCCGTGAGCTGAATATCCCTTCAGGATTGGAATCTAAAGTATTTCTACCGTGGGAATTAATTGGAAAGAATTTGCAAGGCTTTGAAGAAAATATTTTTTTTTTTAAATGCACTATATGTGCATTCCAGGGAAAAAATACCTTTCTTCCTCCTGCAAGGCTTAAGCATGATCAGAATCTGCTTTAGTCTCAAGGATTTAACCTCAAGTGCTGCATTTTTTGTTTGCCATAAGCCTATTAGAACTCCCTCTGTTTCCTAGCAATAACATGTAATTTCCCCCCCATTTAAGTGAAAGAGATGTGGGGTTTTTAATCCTGTACGCTACGCTGTTGCTCAGGTTTCCTGTTGAAATGCAAATAGCACCTGGTGCTATTACGATACCCGTGTAATCTTTGACAAAGATACTCCAGCAGCACAGGAAAAAGAGGAAAGCAAGGTGGGTCTGACCCTGTTTATTCTGGAATGTGAGAGCGTCACCCTATGCTACTGGCAACCTGAACTGGAAATTTCTACCAGATTTGCAGCGTCCAGCACATACTGGTTTTGGAGATCAATGCACAGCTGAAATGATTTAGGTATCTTGAGCAGGTATGATTTTTCACCAGGAAGAACAAAAGGCTTCCAGAGGAGATAAAAATGTAGCGGATGAGTCTAAGCAGGAGTGCTGATTTGGTTAGGAGTTTTACCTTCTCTGAGTCTCCTGAAAGCAGTTTCTTTTTGGGACATTTTGTCTGTTTCTTCAAATCACTTGTTATTTTCTAGATTTTCATGTGTAGTTTTAAGAATATTGATTTTTAATGTTTTTTTTTTCTGATTTTTTTTCATTGTGCTATTTGATACCATATCAGTTCTTGATTAAAAGCAAGCCAATCCCAGATTCAGGTTATAAAAACCTTCTGCTGTGGAAACTTTCAATTGCCTAAATTGGTTTTATTTCACTTGCATACGTGCAGTTTTGTTCAAGGAAGAGCTGACAGCCTTCATTGCATTTTGCATGAGTGTTTTATGCTGTATTACAAATAGATAATTGAAGGACTCTTTTTGGAAGGTTGTGACTTGACACCATCATCTTGCTACTAAAATCAAAAAGCATCCACGTAGCACAAGATGCAATTTGGACCTGCGTAAAAGAGAAAGTGAGTGTTTTTCAAGAGTTCAAAGGAGAAATTTAGAAACTTCTGAGAAATTCCAAGGAATGTCTGAAAGAAATCAACATTACCTCGGTCTCTGTGAATTTACAAATAAGCAAAAAGAAGCAATTCATTGGAAGGCGAGTCTCTGCTAGCAAGAATATCAGCTTTCTGTGGGAGAAAACTGGATATCAAGAATAAACAATTGCTACAACGTTTGAGAAGAACACAAGTGACTCCAATCCTGCTGTCAAGTACGGATCTTTTCTTGCTTAATACTAATCTGGTTTGGCTACTGCTTTTTCACCTTCAGCCTGATACTGGAATTAAAACTACTTCCCTGGCTTTCACCAAACTTCAGCAAATGCCTTTTGCAAGCTGGGTATTGGGAACGTGAGCAGGTGTTTCATGTGTGCTTCCCGTGACAATAAAAGGCACCCTCGAGAGGAAAACCCACACGGGAGCTGATTTGCTGGGTCATATTTTCTCTCGGGACACTCCTCCCTCATTAGCTTCTTCAGGTGGGTGTGAACAACCGACACAGAACTGAGCCAAGGTTCAGCCTTGGATTGCCAACCTGCTGTGGCCGCTAACAGCAGCTTGCCGGCAGAATGATGGAAGAAATCTCCATAATGGTGGCTTACGATGCCCATGTTTTTAGTCAGCTGTACGATGAAGACTTTCTGGCCAATCTGGTGGCAGTCAGCAAACCCAAATCTGTGGTAGGTGTTGCTCTTGCTCCTTTGCCAAGAATGCTTAAGGTTATACTCTGTCTAGTAGTTAAGTCCTTCTGCTGAAAACTATAATTTATTTTCTCTTTCTATTACTTTTTTCAGAAATTTGCTTTGATGCATCAACAAGATTAAAATAACATTTTATGTCAGAATAGATGAGTATTTAAATAATATCTTTCTGGGCTACTGATTTTAGAAGAAGGTGATTTGTTCAGTAGGGTAATAGTTAAAATAACATTTTTAAAATAATATTGAAATAATAATTAAACTGAAAAGTGATTGAACTTACTGAACAGTGGAATCAGCACTAAATGATGTAAGCACAATGATGTGTTTTAGCACGTCAGTTAAAGATTCGGGCCAGATGCTCAGTGTACACCCAGAGTCTGGGGTGCAGGTCACTGTCATCACTAAATCTAAGAGAATCAGTCCCTTGCATGGGAATGGTGATTTAACATTTTACTATGTTCTTTTGAAATCAGCATAAGTATCTGTAAAAACTTTTTAGTTAAACCACCACTTCATTTTTTTCACAAATACTGTATATATTTATGTAAATAACCTGTACAGTGTGGTGGTCTTCCTCCCTCGTGGACACTCCAGCATTTGTAGGGAGCTGCTTTGAAGGCATTAGTTTTGACTCTGAAGTTTGGTGCCAAAATTCATCTTTGGTCTCAAATTCTACAGATAAGCCTATGTGTGAGCCAGTCTGCCTAGAATCAATTGAAAGAAATCTTTGAAAAATAAAAATGCATGTATAGGTGTTGAGCTTAACTTGAAAGCAGATGCAGTTAAAATTTCAGTCTAAATACAAATCAGAGTAATTATTTCGCAATCCAATCAAGCATTTGTGTTTGCAGATTTTGGTCTGTATATGTGTTTGTATCCAGACAGTTCATTAAGCTGTGACGAAGGGAGGTGTTCTCAGGAAAGGAAAAATTTGCTTTATTGCTCTCTTGTGTAAAACCTCTCTAAGCCTGTTTTCTGCTTGGGTTTTTCTGCCTGTCCATGCTCAGGAAACCTTGGGTGCATGAACTAATCTCCTGCATCTCCCATAGACCTCTGGATCTAACCCAGAGTCCTGCCCAATCCCTTTTACTGTCACACCTTTTTCTGCCTCTGGCTTCCTCTAGGCTGGAATTTACAAGACCCCTTAGAATAGTTAGCTAATAAGTATGGAAATCCAGTATAGACAAAACTGTAGTTTAATATGACCTGGCTGGAGATGAGGCTTCAAATAGGCTTTAACTTAACCAGCAGATTGGGAATTGCATACTTTTTCCACACTATTTTAAAATACGCGGTGTTCCTTTATTCAGTGTCCAGCCACAACCTTTCCTCTTTTTCTGCCTTAGCTGATTGCTATGGCAGCGTTTATTATTTTGACTGGAAGGCCAGAGGAATACCTTTCCTTCAGACAGGAACCCGTGTTGCAGTAGGAGTAACAGGAGCCAGGTGCCCGTGGAGAAGGTGGCTCCGGGAGAGGCCCTTCCGTTGAGTTTCTCTGAGCAAACAATGGCAGTGGGGTTTCCTGGATGCCTCCTGTCCTGACCCACTTGCATCTTCTAGAGCCAGAACTGCTGATGCTTAAATTAAAATCCTTGTGGTAAGAAAACATTTCATGGATGGCTTACCCTATAATTTAAATCTTTGAAATGTGCTGCTTCAACAGGCTTGGTGATGGCCTCTTCAGTTCTGTATAGCTTCAGAGCAAAAGTAACAGATATTGCGTTATGCATCTCTAGATTCCTCCAGATCAGCTACGAGTGACCACAGCAGAAAGTAACAGGTGTCAAGAGCACCACCTTACAGCTCCACCTGATTTTTGCCACTCTGAAAACGTGATCAAATAATATTTAAAAAAAAACCCCAACTGTTTTCAACTACCTACCTATCTCCTAGTAAACAGCAATACACTTACATGGAGGAAAAGTATCATTATTACTATTATTTATAAAATCTGAATGATTGATTTCAGTGTAAGTATGTGTTTTTATCAACTCTTCTTTTCCTGAATCAAAGAGTATTAACATGTTCCAGTGCATTATGTACTACTAAATAAGTTAAGAAATGTGGTTTTTGCAGGAAATACATTGTTTATTTACATAGGAAATACTTAACTACTATTTTAAATAATTTTCAAGCATATTACCTAAGCAAATGATGGTGCAAACAACCTGAGGAGGTTTAAGGTGAAGCTCGGCAGGATTGTGGTAGGATTAGACGGTGCATGGGAGCCTGCACTACTAAGGGACAGGACCTGATGACTCAGAAAGTTTCTTTCAGTTCTCCGCTGCTATGTTTAATTGTGGGACAAGCTGCCAGTTGGGATAAGTTGGGGCAAATCCTCTTAACTCTGTCCTGGTCATTTTACCAGATTGCACAAAAGTACATACTTTACATAAACTAAGATTCTGCAGAAAGGATTTGTTGAGTTTTCATTTATTCTGAGAATTCATGTTACTAGCACAGGTATTTTTGTAACCTGGGATTCATCTGCTTGTTTGCAAAGTCCAGTTTTGTTTGTTTTTAAGGGAGTTTCTATTATGCTGCTCTAGTTGCGGAGAAGAGTTTAGGAAAATGTTCTTTAAAGGCTTTCATCCTGTTCCGCGGTTTGGATGCCAGGATGGCTTTGTTGTAGTTCCAGAAATCTTACAACTAGTAACTCATTATCGTTCATTTGGATTGTGCAATAGATCAGGGCACACAGGATTCCTTCTTGCACAGAGGAGAGAGCCACTTGTTACGACATGAAGTGGCAAAGGGTTAATACCGAAACCAAAGCAGGCCTGGGTGATGGCTGTCGTGGGTTGCTTATGCTTAAGGCCAGCCCCGCATAACCTTCTGACATGTCCAGTGCCACATAACTTTGTGAGGAAAATCAGAATTATCTGCTGTTTCTCAGCTCCCATCAGTTCTAGTTGTATTTTTCCATGGAAAAAGTAAATTGTTCAGTGCAAAGTGTAGCAGTGTTTTTGTAGTGTTGCTTTGGTGCACATAAATACCAGACAATTTAACAGCATCTAGATGACCTAAGGTAAGTTTTTGTTAAATATGGTCCAAAGCAAGACTGTATGATAGCAATCCTCCAACATACATTTTAATGAAATTAGTAATATTGCAGTGTGGCCATGACACACAATTGTTTTGCTCTGTGGTCTTGCTTTCAAGATTTCAAGTGATTCTGAAACTACTTTGCACATAGAAAGCAGCATATAAAAATGGATTGCTGTGTACTGCGTGTCAGAATTGAGTAGCTTTACTCTAAGGAGTTTCAATTCTCAACTTATCTGCAGAAAACTTGGACCCAAGGGGTTATAAAATTGGTATGCTAAGTGGCATAATCCTCTTAATCCAGAGTTGAAGGACATTCTTCTGGAAAGCTTCATTGTATTTTCGTTTGCCTGCCTGCCTTGTTGTGTTTAGCTCTCTGTTCAGGGGGATTATCAGCCATTTCATAGAAATCATTCGTAGTTACGCACCAACAGTCTCTGCCATAATGATTTCTAGGCTCTCAATTTCCCATCGAAGCCAACTGAAGAGGTTCAAAGCGAATGGGTGAAATGCAAAGTAGGTGGAAGCCGGGTGGCCTGGCAGGAGCACAGGGCGTAGTGGTCAGTGGGCTGAAGTCTATCTGGCAGCTGGCTAAAAGTTGGTTTGGGGGGCTGATACTGTTTAACATCTTCAGGATGCACTCCGCTTTTCAGATGGCAAGATCTTGGTTTTCAGGTCATAAAAACTCAAGGGTGAGTGGTGGACATGTGGGAAGGCAGGTCTGCCATTCAGAGGAACCTCAGCAGGGGTTGGCTGATAGGAACCTCCTGAGCTTCAGCAAAGGCAAATGCAAAACCCTGGGTTCCTCCCTGGGCAGGAATAACTCCGTCGTCTGTGCGGGCTGCGGACCAAATGTCTGGACACCATCAATGCAAAAAGAGCACAGCCAGCGTTTCTCTTCCACCCAGCAGCGTGAGGCTGCCTCTCACACTGAATCCAGTTTTAGGTGCCCCTGGAGTAACGGGATATTCACAGCCTCGAGCGAGCCCAGCAGAGGGCCACTGGCAAGGCAGGCGGCTTTCATGAGCTTTTCTGCCGTTTCTTTTACCAGTACAGATCTTCAGTCTCCCAAAAAATCAAATGAGCCATGTTTATGTGGAAAAGTAGAAATAACATGAAATAGCACTTGAATTTTTGTTTATAAAAATTCTACATTTTTATTCTGCTTTAAGGAGTCAGCCCTACAATGTTATCTTCTTCCCCTGGAATCCATCAAGATTTGCAACCAGTAAAGGAAACGGCTTGTACAAAGCTTTCTAAATGCATCGTCGTATCAGGCTGTAGTTTGCTTAGTAACTCTTATTTCAGATTTGACAGGGTAATGTCTATGACTATTTGGTTACAGTTTTTTCTCATTAAGACTTATTTGACACCCGTGGATCTTAAAGCTAAACACATTAAAATAAAATCTCTTCCTTCCTTGGATTTCCCATGTTTTAAAGTCTTGAAGTTCCAGCATATTTAGGAGAAGTGGCACAGCTTCTGCAGCAACAATGTGAAAGCCCCGTACGCTTGCTGCCACATACAAATCCTTGTAGGCCAGAGAGGAGAGAATTTCCCCGCAATGGGGAAGCTCCTTGTCCCTCCTGCTGCTGAAGCCAGACTATTATGGAGCAGACACTGTCTAAACAGAGTTCTTGTTTAACATACACAAATCTAGCCCTAAATGTAGAACGTGTAACTGGTGAAGAAACATGTTTTATATGACAGTAATGAATAGCGGGTGTATAATTTTGGCTCTTGTTTATTTGACCTTCATCACTCATTTGTTATTAAATATGGAAATTGGTACTAAAACAGCTTGGCCTATATGTTGCACCCGATTCATTTTCTGCTGTCCTAAATCTTCAATGTGCAGCACGTTTTTGCTGCTGTATGTTAATAATGCAGAGTAGAAACTCTGAGAGGTGAAGCCGAAGCCTTTGGTGTCGGGGCAGGAGCCAGTCGGGGCGTCAGGCAGGCGGGAGGGCACGGGAGCGAGCTCCCCGCTGCGTGAGAAGTGTTGCTGCTGGGCTGCGCCCAGCCTTGGTGTTCCATCAGCGCGTGGTGCCCGTTAAAGGCTCCGGTGCCGTCTGTGCCTGACAGCGGCACTGTGTAGCCCACATCTGGCATCGATGTTAAACTGCGTGGTTCATCCTGCCCGCTGATTCACAGGCGTTAAGGCTAGGCAGGTCTTCAGCTTTCTGTTATCTGAGCTTCGTCTCTCTCGTCCAGCTTCTTCACAGGAGTATTTGTTGAAAATTAAAAACTCTGGAAATGCATCCAGCTCTCATTTGAGGTAACAGGAGGTGGGAGAGGTATCGTTTTCCATGGTAATCCGTTAATCTCTTGCTGTTCAAAATATGTTTCTAACTTCTCATTTAGATTCATTCTGGTTTCAGCTTCCCCTCTTGGACCTGGCATGCGTTTTTGTGCCAGAGTACAGCGTTCTGTACCGTTAGTTATTTCATCCCCGTGAAGGTGCTTACATGCTGTGACCAGCTCAGCTCTCTGTGCTCTCTTCTACAAACTGAGGGGCCTGAGCTCTTGAACCTCCTGCTGTGAGGCATTTACACCCTGCACAGAACAGTTCAGTGCCTCTGCTCCGCATCCTCTTCATTTTTTTTTCTTTTTTCTTTTTTTTTTTTTTCCCAGCTGCATCTCCCAGGACTAGACAACAGTATTCCAGTATTGGTCTCAGTGATGATCCAGGGTTAAAACTTCCCTGTTATCTTACCTTTTCCTATCCTGTGCATCCTGGGGCTCCCATTAGCCGTTCTGCCGCAGCCTTACTCTCACAGCAGTTACATTTTTGTCCCTGCAAAGGTGATCTGTTACCTCCTGCCCTTCCTTTTGTACCAGTTTGTTTCCAGCTGCGCGCTGCCATGTGTGGCCTCCTGGGCAGTGCTGATCCAGCTACTTGTGGGGCTGTGTTATGAATGTTATTGATACGATTAATTTTATTTTTTTTAATTAGCATATTTTAAAAGAATTATTTTGGTCAGCTTGCCATGGTGCAGTGAGGTGGGAGGGAGAGGGCTGTGGAGGAAGGGCTAGGTCTTGGCCAGCTGATGGCAGGTTGCTTTCACAGCGTGTGCCTTCCATGCCCCCATCCCCTGTTCTTCCCAGAGAGCAGAAAAGGTTCCAAACTTTTGGAAGAGTCCAAACGGTGCATTCTTAGGACGGATCCCATCTCTTCATGTGATTCAGCTGCAGATGGAGGTCCACTGCTCTGTGCTGTAGTTAAGCTCTGCACGCGTGTGGTCTGGAGTCAGCACAGTAGTGTGTTTCATTTGATGAGAGCCATTTTCAGGAATTCAAATATATATGTGTAATTTTCTGGTCCTTCTTCTTGTTCTTTACTGCCCTTTCTACCCATGTGTCATCTGCAAATTTTATTAACAACACTGTATTTTTCACTTCCAGGCCACTGATGTAATGCTTGATAGTGCTGGATCCTTTATGAGTCCCAGAAGACATCCCTTTAGGATATCATTAACCCAAAATGAAAAATGTCATTGAATAATGATTCCCTTTGACAATGGCTTTTTGACCCTTTTCTTAAGCTTAAGTCATGCTTTATGGCTATCATATTCTCTTCTGGGGCTTTTGTTTTTTTAAGAAAAAAATCTGTCATATGATAGTGATGAGGTAGAAGAGACCTAGAAGAGACACAGTGAAGTTACTTGTATCAATCAGACCTGTAGATAAAGAATAAAATGGGCCCTTCAGTTCATCAGATCATGTTGGTGTGGAACCAGTTACGTTCCTGCGCTGGTTATTGGCTGGATCCTTAGCTGCCCTGGAGAGGTGTTGGGGGGTTTCTGAGTTTCAGCTAACCAACCAAAGTCATCCAGATGGTTTGATTTGTGGTTCTTAAATATTGGTAATACAGAGATTTCTTCTAGGCTAGGTGAATCCCTACTGTCTTCAAGGGTTTACTGAAAATGAACATCAGTGGACCAGAGATCTCATCTGCTAGTTCTGTCAGTACTTCTGCTCTGCATAAAAACCCGCAGCCTGGTTTTCAACAGAGCTGTTCTCTGAACGATTCTGACTTGTCTGAGTTGTAATTATTTTCAAGCTCTAATTATTACTGCATATGAAAAAAGCTTAAGAATCCTCTTGTTTTCAATATGTTCTAGAATCAAGTTCAGCCTAACAAAAGTCAAAAAAAGAATTTAAACTTTTTTTTGTCTTCTACATTTAGTTTTGGTTATCATTTTCTTTGTTCTTAATTAATAACCTATATTATTTTCTGTTTATTTTATCTTTTCTTCATGTTTGAAAGAATTTCTCCTTGCTGGCCTTGTATGGTCATTGGATCAAAAAAGGAATTATTTAAGCAATGTCTCAAAAAGGCGTTTTATAAATAATCACATTCAGGACATTTCAGTATTTTGGAGCCTCCTCATTTTCTTCTTAAAAAGAATTCCAGGAAAATTGATACAAGTTTTTCTGAGCACTTGAGAAAATCTACTTCTGTTTCTGTCGTTACAAGCCCATTTGGGAGAAGAAATTTGAAATAAGTTTCTAGGTGTTACTGGTTCATTAGGTCTTTAGTTTCAGTGACCTGGAACATGTTGGGTATTAGCATGAATGTTTGCTATTAAAGAAAAATAGGTAGTAAGTTACTTTGTAAGGCCATATTTCAACATTTAAATGCAGAAATGGTTAAATTGGAATAAAGCAGCGTTTAACTTATTTCTCTCCCCACAGGTGAGGTTAGGTCAGGTAAGACTGATACAGCACCTCAAATCTGTTAGATTCAGTAGTCAGCATATTAAGATAAGAAAGTGAAGTAGGTCAAATTGAATATTTGAAGCTCCTAAATTATAAGCCTTCAGCTTTCTTACCTCACTTGTCTTGTGGATTGCCCTCAATATAATAACACTGTACCTTAGTAAAGCTATGTACAAACCCAAAAGCTTTGTGTGTAGTCATAGCAAATGGAAAGTCCATGTGTTCTCAGTGTTCTGTCAGCGTCTCCATGATCAGCATGTTCGACTTTGAAAGGACTGCTAAAACTAGATGAAAAGGCAGGTCATCTCTTTGTAGAAGTGTCATTTCTTAATTACTAGAAGATGGATTAGAAATTTGTGTAGGTGAATCTGTTAGTTAAAGAGAATTATCTTCATTGTCTACTACAATTGTCACTCTTTTTGAACCCAAAATTTGGCATAAAGACAGTGCTGAGGTTGGAAAATGTATTTCACTGTTTTTTTATCTTGTTCAGTTTGTGCTTTCGTGTACCATTCAATCTGCAGATTTTTTTCTTTACTGCTTCCTTCTAGCTGTGTCAACATGAACTCTCAAAAAAAAAAAATCCTACATTGACTGGAGTGCTGGTTATGATTATTGCTGATCTTTTAAAGCTGTAGGCTTGTCTTTTGTGTTAAGAAAAATCCAGCTGGTTTGATTTCAGAGTAGTATTTTAGCTACACCAAGACAAATCTCAGTGTATATACTGAGATACTGATACTCATTGTAGTTTTGCTGCAAGGTAGAGTCACCAAAGTAATCCCAGCTTAAAATATCATGGCATTTGTTTGTCCTTTACCTAGAAGCTAAGTGTGCAGGCAAGAACAAGCACGCAGAGAGCGTCCAGACTCAGGCTGAACTTCCATAGCAGGTCAGGCAGCGCTGAGTTCTGTTATCCCAGGACCGAGGGTCATCTCCTTTCTGTGGCAAGAGGAGTGGGACAGGGAGCTCAGAAATAAAATTGGGCTTGCTGCTTCTTTGTGGCTGTTGGTACTAGAGGGTAAAATAGTGTGAGCTGGATGCTGCTGCTAATATCAGCTGGCTTTCTTTTCCATAAAAAGTGAGTGTTTTCCCTTTGTAGGAGCCTGTTCTTTTGTAGGGCGCTCTCTGGCAGCAGCAGCTTGGTTTTCCAGCTGAAGTTGGCAGCATGGCCACATTTCATCTTCCACCTTCAGCCACTCCTGCCTGATGCAAACTGCTTGCAACTGATTAGCCTGGCAGGGTCTCGCCAGGCATAATGGATGAGCACGGCTCTCTGCACAGGTGAAGCAGCAAACTCGGCCGGTAGTGCTGGCGGTGGGGATGGAGCCAGAGCTGGGGCAGTGAAACAGCAGAAGGTTTAAAAAACGAAAAAGCAGCCGTGTATATAGAGGTTTGCGAATCGGTACGCCTGCTTTGTATCGCTTGGGGCTGACGTGCAGTGCTGCTGGGCGTTCCCTCTGCAGGGATGCTTTCCAGCACTACATTAACGGCTGACCAGTGCTTTTAAACTCTCCTGGCCTGCCCTTCCGCCAGTTCCCTGCCAGCTCCGTGCCACGCTGGTTTGCAGGCACCACAGAGGCTGAAAGGCGCAAGTATGGCAAAACCTGAAGCCTCATTGAAGGAGCTGAGGAAACCTCGGCAGATGAAGAATTAGAGAGACAATGGAGGAGGACAAGGCTTTGCCATTGCAGCAGAATGCTTAAGTGAATGTTTCTGATACCTTGGAAGCTGGACACTGTCCCACTTGTA
>WHYT01015346.1:291625-323269 GCA_009806455.1 Tetrax tetrax
AAAATCCAGCTGGTTTGATTTCAGAGTAGTATTTTAGCTACACCAAGACAAATCTCAGTGTATATACTGAGATACTGATACTCATTGTAGTTTTGCTGCAAGGTAGAGTCACCAAAGTAATCCCAGGTTAAAATAATCATGGCATTTGTTTGTCCTTTACCTAGAAGCTAAGTGTGCAGGCAAGAACAAGCACGCAGAGAGCGTCCAGACTCAGGCTGAACTTCCATAGCAGGTCAGGCAGCGCTGAGTTCTGTTATCCCAGCACCGAGGGTCATCTCCTTTCTGTGGCAAGAGGAGTGGGACAGGGAGCTCAGAAATAAAATTGGGCTTGCTGCTTCTTTGTGGCTGTTGGTACGAGAGGGTAAAATAGTGTGAGCTGGATGCTGCTGCTAATATCAGCTGGCTTTCTTTTCCATAAAAAGTGAGTGTTTTCCCTTTGTAGGAGCCCGTTCTTTTGTAGGGCGCTCTCTGGCAGCAGCAGCTTGGTTTTCCAGCTGAAGTTGGCAGCATGGCCACATTTCATCTTCCACCTTCAGCCACTCCTGCCTGATGCAAACTGCTTGCGTTTGCCAGTGCTTAGGACGCTCTTGGGGTTTCCCTGTTAGGCGATAAAGCAGCAGGTGTCGAGTTCATCAGTAACTGATTAGCCTGGCAGGGTCTCGCCAGGCATAATGGATGAGCACGAGTCTCTGCACAGGTGAAGCAGCAAACTCGGCCGGTAGTGCTGGCGGTGGGGATGGAGCCAGAGCTGGGACAGTGAAACAGCAGAAGGTTTAAAAACCGAAAAAGCAGCCGTGTATATAGAGGTTGCGAATCGGTACGCCTGCTTTGTATCGCTTGGGGCTGACGTGCAGTGCTGCTGGGCGTTCCCTCTGCAGGGATGCTTTCCAGCACTACATTAACGGCTGACCAGTGCTTTTAAACTCTCCTGGCCTGCCCTTCCGCCAGTTCCCTGCCAGCTCCGTGCTACGCTGGTTTGCAGGCACCACAGAGGCTGAAAGGCGCAAGTATGGCAAAACCTGAAGCCTCATTGAAGGCGCTGAGGAAACCTCGGCAGATGAAGAATTAGAGAGACAATGGAGGAGGACAAGGCTTTGCCATTGCAGCAGAATGCTTAAGTGAATGTTTCTGATACCTTGGAAGCTGGACACTGTCCCACTTGTATTTTTAAAATGCTCATCGTTTAATGTGCGGTTTTAAATATATATATATTTTTTTTAAATTTTAGGGTTTTAGCAGTTGTGTTTATGGAGCTGGGCAAGCAGAAAAAAGGCAAGGCTTTTGAGAAGATGTGGTAAAAGTTGTGTTAGTTGCTGAAATACTGATAAAAGTACTGATAGAAGGGATTGTGGCACTCTGAATGGAAGTATGTAATGGTTCACCTTCAGTATAAGAAAGGCGTGTATCTTCTGCTAGTGGAGTAGTGCACTAAAAAGTAATTGCTATTAGTAACTTGTGGGTTTGAAATATTTATAAAAGTAATGAAAGGTGTTTTAGCATTAAGGACCTCACCACACATCAGAGAAGCCTGACTCAAAGATACAAATTTAATGTGTGACACCATTATAATTTTCTTGATACTGTGACACAGAATTGATCTAAAATAATATTAACACATAGAACATGCTCAAAGAATACTGCGAGGTTCTTTACTGATGGGCACAGCTTACCTGGATATACGGCTTAGAGCTGCGATCTACCACCCATCCTCCATCTCAGGACGTAGGATTTTTTTTTAATGTCACTCTTGTGCTGAGGATGGAGTGTGACAGGAGACAAGACGTGGCTTGATCACTCCGCAGAGTCAGAAACCAGTCATACAGACAGCTGGTTTGACCAGTCGTGGGGCAGGTTTCAGAAGATGTATTCAGCTGGGGGTTTATCAGCTGCAAGCTGTTGCCTCTGTGTACTGGTATATTCAACGGCACAGGTTCCACAGCCTCGATAATACCAATATTCTGAACCCAGTCACTGCCCAGTTGCTAGCCTTGTGTTGGCAGTTTTCCCTTGCGCATGATTGTGAAATAGGTCTGCATTAGTTTCAGGATAAACAAGGCTGGAAAGCAAACCCTGACACAGCGCAGCTACTTTCTGTAGTTGGGGAGAGGTTGTTTCTCTGCTAAGCGATGCAACAAAATAACTGGGGACTTTTTCCTGAATTCCTCAATCTGTTGTCCCAGGGGTGGTGGTGAAGACTGCGCTTGTCTTCCATTCACCCATCTCTATTGCTGTGTTGTGCCAAGAAATACAGCCAAAGCCCTGAAATTGTGGTGGGCATGGGTCAGATCTAAATCGGAGGCAATGATGTTCCTCTGAATGCAGGAAAGCTGAGGGTCTGATTTGGCGTGGCCACCGAGTATACGTATAAAACCTTTAGCGCCAAATGCTGCGTACCAAAAGGTGTGTGTATGTGAAACTCACAAAAATCACTTGGAACTGTTATGTTACGAAGTAGAAACCAATGACTAAATTCTGTGCTGGAAAAACTGCTGCTGTTCATAAAAACAGTGTTATCCAGAGCAGGGCCTTGTCCCAGATGACCAGTCAGTGCCAGCTTCCCCAGTTATCTGATCCTCATCCGTGGCGACGGGATATGTAGGTCGTCTCATTTAGCCTACATCATCTTTTGTAGCAGAGCGCTCATTGTTCAGGCATTTTTTAAGTTATGTTGGATAATAAAAATGACCTGTACACGGATATTTTCCATCTAGAATGTTTCAGATGTTTGTGTCCTTCACCACAGTATGACTGTTGACCAGAGCCAATTTAAATGCAAAGTGGGTGCTTGCTGACAAAGTGGATATAGCTGTTCCCTTTCACGCGGTGCCTCTCCATGCTGAAGCCCTTATCTGTACGCGAGAGGAAGCACTTTTTGTCTGGGTGAGCTGCTAGACATCAGCTATGAGTATATAAAATAATCGGCCATTTCCAAGCACTACTTTTAAGCCACTCAAGGTGTCTCTTTTTTTGCTAAAACAAATAGCGTTGAAGTGAAGCCCTCCCTATCTCAAAGTGAAAATGGATTTTTGAATGCCAAAAACCAATTTGGGGATCTGAAGAGGAGTGTTTTCAAGAATCTCTGCCACAAGGATGAACATCCTTTCCTTGAGCCTTTTTTTTTCCTTCCCTCCCCAGATGCAGATTCTCCTGCAGTCAATATACATGCCTCTCAAGCATAAGCACTGTGGTGAGTGCAAAAGTGCACACAAATGTTTAGAGCTATGGTTCAGGGAATCTGAATTTTTCATTCTCTTTTCCTACGTTGCCACTGGATTGCTGTACAGTGAGGCTGACTGAATCTCTCGGTCTCAGCTTACTCTTAACTGAGTTAACTGTATTGCTAACTGAGCTGAGCGTCACTAGGTGGATCTTTAAACAGCAGGGCTGTGGAAGGATAATGTGTTATGCCAGGTTCAGCAGGTTTAGATGAATGGAAATAGTCTAGAGATTAAAATCTGACAAAAGGATCTGGTGTTGGAAATCATCCAGCATCACTGACTGTGGCCACTGCCATTCTGAATCACAGTAAATTATGCAGATGCTCTGTAAATTTTGCATCCTGCCTTTCCCCTCTTTTTATAAATTCCTGCAGGTGTCTCAGTTGTAACGGAGTTATTTTGATAATAGACTGATGTAGAAGAATTAAATACAAATAAAAATAAAAATTCACAGCAAAGCTTGTTTCCTTTGCCTCCAGCCAGCTTTCAAATTGGATTTGTGTTATCCTGAAGACTCCCTTCAGGAGGTCTTACACCTACAGACGTGGCAACGAGGTGACTTGCAGAAAGAGAAAAACTCTCTCCTTGCAAGAAAGAGATACTTAAGTGTGCTGGTGTGGAGCAAGCCGCTTTGCTGGCATAACAAGAGCATTTCTGTAAGTTCTTTTTTCCAGACATGAGGTGGAGAGAGATACTGTTCTGCAGCAGGCACTCAGGCAGGCACGCATTAAGCAGACGATCTCTCCAACGATGTACGTTTCCAAGAAATTTCAGGGAACATCTCCTTTGTCAAACAGCATGTGACATTCAGGGCTTTTATTGTGCTGCACGCAATACCGGAGCTCGAGCAGAATAACGGCACCGCGCACCCACCTTCGTCCGCTGCCATGAGAGGTGGCTAATCAGCCCAAGCACCACAGGCTCTGTGCTGCAAGCGTGCCCAAAGCCAGGCTGCCGTGAGGATAATCCTAGAATCCGATGATGTGTGAGAGGCTGCTTCACAAAAACTTTTTGATCGTGTTGCCCCCAAACCAGGGGTTAGACGATGTTTAATGAGGTTTGTGGGTGTGTTTTTAGAGTTGGGCAATGTCTGGGTCCTGAATACGATGCTGTAGCTAGCTGAAACGCTGCTGAGGGCTGTTCCCCTTGATTTCAGACCTGCAGTGAAAAAGCTTGTTATCAGCAAGCCCTTCCCACGTGGTGATAAAAGGAGAAATGGGAATTCTTCAAGCTGTGTTCCAGCTTGTGAATTTTCTTTAGGTAGCAGTTGATTTTAATCCATGCATTTTTTTTTCTGCAAATGAATGCTGCAGATTTTCTCTGCAGACTACCCAGCGCAAGTAGAGTTTTGTGAGAAATTATGATTTACCCTTTTTCCCTTCAGATTTCATGCTTGTGGCTAATATTTCATTGGAGATAGAGTTGTTCAGATTGGATTGTATAATATCGAAATACAACATCCCACTCACCCCCTTTAGAGTCTCATCCAAGAGACAAGCCTGTTGTGTCAACATGGTACTGTGGGTTTTGTTCTTTATTTTCTATCGCTGCATCCTCCCAAAAGAAAAATAACTTCTTATATACTTCTGAATCTTATCAGTGAAAGATACTGCAGGATGCTTCTTCATGCCTTTCGGCAACCACATTTTAAGGAAAGGACTGTACCGTTATGCGTAGCAAAGACCGCACAGGCTAGGAGAGCACTGAGGTAGTTTTTTTTGTATGTTTTTGTTACGCTAAAGCCTTAATTTGGCCTAACAAAGTGTTTACATAGAGCCATATTATCCCTCCTTAAAGGTGAGTTGTTGTCTTTTAAATATGAAGTATTAACTAGAACAAATTGATACATCAGCTTTGAGTGTGAACTAAGACAATGTGTGTGATCTGAAATCTGTTGTTGCTAATCTGCTGTCTGAGGTTCTGTTCAAAGTTTACAGGCTTCATACGATGCACTTCAGAGAACCAAGAGTCATTTTGGAATTAACTTGCTTTTAATATTATTTTAAATCGTCATGTGAAGAAAATCAAGTATGCACAAGGGTAACTCAGATGTCCGCAGGAGGGGCACACGCAGCAGCGTGTTCCTGGCTGTGTGCAAGGGCTGAGCCAGGTCTGGGTGAGCTCAGGCTGGTCCCGTCACCTCGGAGCCAGGCTCCCAGGCATCCCGTGTGCTTGGAAATGGTCCTGCTTTGCAGCAGTGGGAAGAGTCTGGGCTTATCGCAGGGATCGCAGCCTGGGCTGTGTGTGATGGACCGAGAGGAGGGAAGCTGGGCTGCAGCCAGCGTCGGTGGTTGCTATCAGTGCTCACCCAAAGCAAGCTCAGGGTCTCCCACATCAGTCATCAGCACAGTGTAACTCTGTTTTGGAGGGGTGCAAGTCCCCTCCTCAATCTTAAAATACCAAGCAAATCCATCAGCAGTGAAAAGAAAATTGAGTCACCTGCTTCAGAAAATGGGAAAGGAAACCATTGCACATTTTGTTAATTGGCTTTTTTTCTTTCTTTTTTCTTTCTTTTTTTTTTTTTTTCCTTCCACATTGAGGTGAGAACAGAGATCACAGAATATTGGTTACATTGTTAGTGTGATAGGACCATACATTTTTGAAGTGTTTATGCAGTGCTAGATAGAGAAAAGAAGTGGGAATCTGAGAAAGAGATATGCTGCTCAGTGCAGCACTGTGGCGGTGCTGGAAATGAGAAATCAGGTAATAGGATTTTTCTGTCTGGATCAGCCTCTGGCGATCTTCAATATGTTCAGGAAATCACTTTACATCTCTGCCTCCATTTCCTTGGCTGTCAAATGAGCATAATGGTAACTACCTCCTCTGAGTGCTCGTGCTTCATTAGAACAATAGAACATTTCAGAGGAAGGAGTCATAGATATGTGATTTATTAATCCAGCAAGGTCAGACTGAACTGTCTGTAAACAGCTAAAGAAATTGCAGAATGAGGGAAAGATCCCCTGGAGCTGAGAGGATGCCAATGTTTGGCATGCTGCCCGTGCCCAGGATTGCCAGAGAAGGTGAAGCAGATCTTTCCAGCCCTATCTGAACAGGAAGGCAGCTAAAACCAAAGTATTTTTGTTTCTCATTTGCCATGTATCACCTCACTGCGGTGAGTCCTTCGAGCGTTCAGTGCACTCGTCTGTTGAGTTTTTTTCAGAAGGAGGTTTTGCTTGTTTAGTTCTTCTGCGCAGATTTTTTTATTAAAATGATCTGTGTGGCATTTTCTCAACGTACGACTAGCTGTGATATGATTTTATGCTTGAACACAATAAAATAAGTCAAGGAGATAAGATACTGAGATAAACAGATGAGCAATGTTTATAAACCGTAAGAGCCTCCTAAATTTGATAACCAGCAGTTCTAACCAATATACCCTATGGTGCTAAAGAAAGAAGGAATCAATATTGCAGAACCTTTTACAGAAAATTTATGAGCGCACTTTGTTCAGGAGCAATCCATGAAGGCTGAAGCATAGCTAGCACTCGGCACTTACTTATGAAAGGGCTTAAGAAGTCCCCTGTTGAATTCACAAACTGTTTCAGGGAATGAAATTGGGGAATATGGAAATGGGCTTTTAAATTTTTTTTTTCATTTATCAGTGTATACCCAGAAGAAAAAAGTGCTGTAATAAATTATCAAACTCCTTTGAGTAATGTGGCTGAATAGACAATAACAGTGAAGCATAATCCCTGCCAAAGTTATTAAGCATACCTGCTCAAGTTTCTATTTTATAGGATAAGTGGATTAGTATGGACTGGCTTTCTAATAGGAATCCCCGCCCTCCCTCCCACTCCCAACCCCTTAAGATAGATTTTCACTGTAATTAGGTACTATTTCTAATTAAGACAAGGCTGTAGCATAAATAGATACTACATGCATAAGTCAGGACTTTCTTTCAGCAAGGACAGAAGCCATTTTCTGTGTCACAACCTACTCCCTTACACCCTGAAGCTTACACTTTTGTGGTTTGATCCCTGTTTCGGTATAACTGACTGTTAACATTGGTAAGAGAGCGCTGCCACGCTGTTTGCTTGCTGGAGAGCATACCAGGCATGCCCCTTATCCCAGGCCACGGCCGCAGCGTTCATGGATAACTCCTAGAGTGGTGAAAGGGGGACCTGATCCCTCGTACAGCCACAGAGGACCTGCACATGGTCCTACTCACAGCTGTCAAGTAAAATTTAAGAAAGCAAAGGAGAACATACAGGTAAGAATGGTTGGTGGGAAGGGTTACAGGGCATTAAGAAATGTTTGAGAGTTGTCAGTGAGTGGAAACAGGGACTGTGAAGGCGGTGGAGAGCAGGGTTAAACGAAGCAGCTGACTCTTGTTCTCCCCTGCTCACCATATGGTTTTTGATGTTCCGATTAGGTTCTGGTGTTGTCGAGGCAGATGATGAAGTGCCAAACAGACTCTGTGCAAGTTAAATTTTGCCTCATCTCAACAGAGAATACAGGGTGAAATCAGAGAAATAAGGCTGCTCTCACGCAGCTTAAGAAATTAACATTTAGAAACCGAGCAAGGAGAGCTGCATGCCACCGGCTGCTGCGTGTGAGGCTGTGTTTCTGAGAAGCAGCAGTCATCTCTTCACGCGCAGGCTCAGCCTGGCGAGGGACAGCTGTGGCTGTGCTCAGTGTAGGCTCTAGATCCCACTGCTCTCTCAGTAAGAGTCACTTAGATCATCACCTTTATGCTGTATTTTGCCTGTATCTCCTGGATTATAGAGAGCAGTATGATTTTCAGTCACAAGTAACGTAAGCAAATCTCATGATTAAAGGGAGAAGGGGGATGCTGCTGCAGGCAGCTGTAAAGGCGCAGCCGTGGGTGGGTTGCTGCAGTGGTCGGTGGAGGCAGTCCCCAGCACCACTCACCTAAACATGGGGGGCTCCCTGCCTGTGGGGGAGCTGCTGGTGGGGAAAGGATTGTGATTGTGCAACTTTTACCTTTGCTTACCTTTGCTCTTTTGCTCCCTATTTACACACAAAAAAAAATCTCTTGTGTCTCCTGTTACTTCAGTAAGAATACTTCAGATCCTTACTTCAGTATTCATGCAGCTGTGTGGATGGGAGGCTTGTCTCTCTCTCTAGGCAGTAAGAGTTCTTATGTGTACTGCAAAGGCTTTAATGAAAAGCATAGCAAATCAGGACAATCTTTGGTTGAACAGACCAACTTCTAAGTTACACCTGTGTTGCACCTTTCTGCCATACTGCACCATGATGTCTCCCTCATATTTATCTTCATTCTGTGCTGGTAGCATCCTGAAACACAAAACTCAGCAACAGCAGAGGACAACTAGGTTTGGGGGGTGTCCTCCTAACACCCCAGCCTGGGAGCCTTGATCTGTTCTCTGAGTAAGATCCCAGTAAGCATCATGGAAGGAGGGAATAGATCAGGCTTCTGATGTGTGATTGGTTTGCTTCGTCTAGAGTACGTACTACGTTAAAATTATTTCTTACTCTTGACTATTAAGTAGCCTCAACAGTTTCAAGTTGCAGCTAAGACAAAATGAGCTGGGTTTGCGTCCTGAATGTTGCTCAGGTGAAATGTGAAAAAGCACCTCTGATTAATTGTTTTTATTTCATTGTGTTTTGTGCTATTAAGAGTCATCAATGTGAAATTCTCTTGTATGTTTGTCCAAAGTGGTTAATGTTTTTCTGTTTATCATTTTCTCTTTGCTTTCTGTAGGGAGGTTGGTTTAAGATTTCATCAGTAATTGTGGACATTGGTATTGCTTTATTAGTGCTCCCTGTGCACTGTGCTTTGCAGATCATGGGTTTCACGTCTCCTACCTGTCCCTCCCAGAGCCCTCTGCGGTGACACTGAGCACTTGCTTGGTCCCTTTCTGTGCTGCAGAGGAAGGAGCTATTGAGGTGGAAACCAATAAAGGGAAAACACCACCAAAACGACATGTAAACCTGTATCTCTGCTCATGGATGGTAATTTTTTGCCCTAAGGCAAGGTGACAGTGGCGTGTCCTCATGCCAGGAGTCAGCAAGACACGATCGATATAGGCAAGAGGAACAGATATGTACATAGCAGATCCAAGAAAAGTGTATGTTCACAGGTCACGGTGGTACGTGGTGTGAGGGGCCTCTCCAGCTGCCAGCAGATGATCTGACACTTAGCAGGGCCGGCTTCTTGTACGGTGGGGACAGAGTCATGCTGTTAAAGGTCTCCAGAGAGAGATGGGATCGCTCATACAGCACAGTGTACCTGATTAAAAGGTGGAAGTAAAGCAGAGGATCTCCGTGCTTTGATTAAAAAAACCACAGGTGTCCTTTGTGTACCTAGTTTTAAGTTGAAGCTGTGGTTTCCCAGAAACGAAGCTGTCTGGGACTTGACCTTTCTGCATGGCTGTTTACCGAATTTGCTTGTGACTTCTATGTAGCTGCCTCACTGGATCTTCCTGCTGCGGCTGGAAGCGAGCACTGCAGGGTCTGCACCTTTGCCTACGAGGAGTCTCATGCCAGACTTCATGAGGGCATTGGTCACAAGCTGTAATTTAGACATTAATAATCTTTCAGCAATAAAAACCGCTACTCTGATCTCCCCCAGGGAATTGTCCAGTCCTTTTGCATGCACACTCCTTTCTTCTAATCTCCCTTTTAACAGTTTTCTTGCAAAGGCATTGTTTTGGTGAATCCTACCTATCAAAGCACGTTTTCCTCTTCCCGTTCTCTCATTCCTGTTGTTCATGCTTTTTTTTCTCCTTGTTAACTCTTATTAAGATGTCTCTACTTCACTCTTGGTTTCCTTTAAATGCGTGAATAATTAATAACAGTAGGGGCAGAAAGATTTCCGTTGATGTCAACTGTATTGGTAAGTGTTTGACATGGCTTGCTGAGTAGAGATGGGGGGGCGGTGGGGGGGGGTGTCATTGGGGATTGACTTTATTCAGCAGCGGCTTTCCAGCACTTCCTTGGCTTCCTGTTTGCAAGGAGAGCTTTCAGACAGCCTTTCCGGTGTTCCTCTAATCTTTATATGCATGTTTTCCATATCTGTTCCACAGGTGCCAACAAAAAAGCTGAAGAAGTATGAGAGAGAGTACCAAACAATGCGAGAGAGTCAGCTGCAGCAGGAAGATCCTATGGACAGATACAAGGTATGGGAAGTGCTGTATGGGAACCGGTTTCGTTGGCTGAATCCCATGGGGAGTGACCCGGCTCCAGCTGTTTGGCAGAGGTGCGTGTACCGCGCTCACCTCGCTGGGATATGCAGATGCAGACCTTAGGGAAGCTAAGTGGCAGGTGAAATTCACCCCCTTTCTGGAACATGCACTTTGAACGCTTGGACTTAGTGGTTTTTCCAGGAATATTTCAATCACAATTTGTAACTCTCGAGACATCTGCAAGTAGCCACATATAATATTTTTCTTCTTTCAGTTTGTATGTTTGTAGGTAACTCTCCTGCTGTTGCGCTTTTATGGGAGATCTTCATGAGACGCAGAAACAAAGGGTGATTCTCAGCTACAGACACAAAAAGGAGAAAATACACATTGTTCTAGCACAAGCTGTGTGCTGTGGCATCCACAGAGACTTTTGGAAGATGAACTCTTCCTTGACTGATATGATCCTTGTTATTCATCTCTGTTTAACCAAGCGTTAGTTATTTTTTGTTAGTGTAATGCCTAGTACAGTGGGACCCAGAGCTCTCCTGGGGTCCCAAGGTACTACTGCAGTACAATTAATAGTGATAAATATCCCGCTTTAAAGCAGCAGAGAAATAAAGGTTCAGTTGTTAATACAATAGCTTGATAGTTCACCAAAAAAGAACGTTTCTTTAATTTTGGATCAGCATTGCTTATCTTTCCAGTGTATTTGCTTTTATTGTCACTGCTACATTCTGTTGCTGCAGATTTTTGTGTGATGGAGGCTCTGCCTCTAGGCATATACTTCACTTAGTGTTCAGGATCCATTTACTGCTTACCCTGTTTTGAAAAATCCACTTTTCTTCAGGTGAAGCTGCCAGAGATGAAGCACTTTACTGCCCATTGCCCACGTTAGCAGGGCACGGACGTTGCTTATATACCTGTACTGTTTTCCTGCTGTTCTTCATTGTGCCTTCATATGTTAAGTGACATTGCAGTTGGTACAGAGCCTACCAGGAGTGTGGAATAGTAAATAATCACAAAGGGTGCAACAGGTTTACGTGGTCTGTGAACGGAAGGAAAGTGCAACCATGTTCAGAAAGCCACAGTATAAACATCTGTAGTTGAAAGACTATGCCATAATTCACAAATGCGACGAGATATAGTTACAGACAAAGTAAAATTGACTTTTTTTTTTTTAAAGGAAGTATTTATCTGTGAAAAACTATGGTTTGAGTGTAGTTCTTTTGTTGCCAAAGGCTGTAGATTTTATTGTTTGTGAGAACTGGGACTGCTGTAGCAGCCGAGAGCCAATAGTGAGTATGACCTATTTAGAAAAAAAACCACAACTTGCTCCTGATTAACTTCTAAGTGTTTTTCCAGTGGTTCACTTATATTACTGTGGAATTAAAATAATATTTGGAAAACAAATAAGGCTTCTTTAAAGCTCTGTGGAGGCATATTACCTAGTTAATCTTGGGCGATGGACGGTGAAGAACATTATCCCCAAGCTGCAAATGAGGACAGAGGAAACGACTCTTTGGCCACTGTTTATGTGAGTCACTGTCACAGCCAAGATCACAGCCCAGGGTTTTGGCTTGCACTTTTGAAACTCACTGTGTGATTTTTATTTTTGTTTGTTTGTTTTGTTTTGTTTTGATAAGCCAGATTGGGTCTGATCCTCTTAGAGATGCTGTGATTAGAGACAGTCCCCGTAACTGGTTAGTTGCACATTAAGTTCAAAGTTCAGACACATTCTTCAGCTGATGGGTGTCATGGAGAAATGCTTGTAAGTGCTCTCTCTTCCTTGTCTTGCTTGTTTGAATTTGTTAGCGTGTCAAGCTGACATTTCAAGGGTGTTTCCAAAGGGCAGCAAGAAACACAAGCTGTGTGGATCCTCGCAGGCAGAAAGTGGAGAGGCAACTTTGCTTGTCCCTGAAATGATCGCTCTGCAGGCTGTGTGTTTAGAAATGCATTTCATTTTGGCAGCATGAGTGCTAGACTGCCCAGCCGGGCTTGTCTGGGGGAAGCACTGAGTCCACACCGCTGAAAAGCCAGTATGGCCTCTGAGTGTGGCGTTGCTGTTAGCTCCTTCTGGCCTTGTGGGCTCTCTGTGTGGGCCGTACCCTAAAGGCCTACATCGCTGTAATTTTTACAGTTTTTTTTCCCAGAACAAAATGATTTTTTGGTTTAGTGCCCAGGAATGGGATGTTTCTTGGATGGTGTTGCTGGAGTGGAGATCCCCACAGAATTGGGTCTTAAAGGTCAAGAATGAACAGGATTTCAGTCTGTTGACAGTTTTCAGTTACAGTCGTTAGAGCTTTTGTTGTTTGCAGCGTGTTACAGTTTTTATTGCCAACAGAGATTCGTCAGGACCACAGAGACACTGGTGCCTCTGAGTTGCAGTGACGAAGGAAGTCTTGAGTAAGGCACTGGCCTGTGACCCTGTGACCTGGCCCTCAGGGACAATGGCTCGATGGACTGTTGAGAGCGTAGGAGATGCGCCGTGCGTAGCGCTGGGGTGGGAGCAGCCGCTGTGATGGCAGTGGGGCCCCTGCGGCACTGCTCTCTCCTCCTCCAGGTCCATCTGTGCTGCTCTGCAAGCGGCGCGGAGGGAACTTGCGGGAGCTGATGCAGCTCTAGTGTGCGGCTCTGACCTTCACCCTGGCATCCAGGGGAGACCAGGACCGAACAGAGCCGCGTGAGGGCACAGTGCACTTCCGCTCCTCCCCAGGACTCGGGTCCTGGAGGTGTTCTGAGCACGGGAACGGTGAGGCAGAGCAACCGCCTGTGAATTGTCAGAAAAGAGATGCTTCCTGCTTGTGGGCAGCTTGGTATGTCCGGGCAGGGTGCTCCTCCCTCCCAACCCACCGAATCCAAACTCTCCACAGACTCCAGAAGAGGGCTGGTTTTGCACCGTCTGGTCCGCCGTTAACCAGTCTTGACAGGTTAAATTGATGTGCTACAATGAGCTGTGTTACATGTCACAGGAGTTCCTGCCCAGCTCATCTTTTACGTGTTGATTGTGATTTGACTTACCAGAAGAACAGTATTAAAGAATGCCAGTTGTTTTTGGTGTTTATTTCCTTCTGTATTTACAAGTATTATTTAGGAAATGTGTATTTTTTATGGACACCTTTTCACTTTATTTTCCATTGCTTATAACAAATTGTCACTCACAGTTTTTTTAGATAGATTTTTCAAAGGTGGAAAAGTAAGTATGTTCTAAATTGCTGTTCGTCTCCAAATTTCATGACTTTTGGTTAAAATAAATTACAAATTGCCTATAGAAACAGAAAGAAAAGTGAATATAAGAGCATATGCAGAAAAAATAGCAATATGGTTTAGATTTATATTTTTCTATATATTATGGGAGGTTTTTTTCCGTGTTTGAGAACATCTCATATAACAAGATCTTGGTTGACTGGATGAGAAATTGCCGGAGTTGGGCTTGGGACTTCTTGATTTAACATAAAGAGGATGTAACCATACAAAGAAGGGCTGGAGTTTTGCAAGCAGACCCTGCTTGTGCCCACAGTTCTGTTCTGAAGGCAGAAATACTTTTTCCTCTGTGGACCTTGTTGTGCAACGGAGAAGTTGTCTCTCTGAATAAATCTGCAATTTGGACATAATAGCCTTTTGTGTGTTTGAAGTGGAAGCAAAAATTAATACATTGGTCATTTTTATTCAGAGCCTTGGTAACTGAATGGTAACTAACATGAGGAAAAACATCAGATAACTCTTGGTGTGGATCGCAGTTTGTTTGTGGTTTTTAAAAAAAGTGTGCTGGGGGAGCTTCGGGAATGCTGCTTCAGTTCAGAGCAGCAGAAACAGAAGACAGAAGCCACCTCCAGTAGCGTCCATGTTGCTTCCCATGAGAGATTTTCCTGGATAGTTTGCTGTAAAAGCCTTTTGGCTTTCTAGGTGGAGGTTCACCGAGTTTTCCTTTAGAGCCCCTCCACAATCAAGAGCCCTTTCCGATGGGCTTACGAAGACTTCAGCTTGCTCACATCCAGAAAAGTGAATTTTAACCAGTGTTTTCATTCTGCCATCGAGGTTCTGTTGATGCCCAAAGATCTGGGGCTGGGGTGTGTGCTCATCAGAAAATGTGACACCAAATTGCTTAACAAGCTTTGCAACTAGCTACACCCAGCTTGAGTAGCAGCTCAGAGAGGATGCATCATCGGCTCTAATCTTGTCAGGAGTTGCTCCTTGGTGCAGGCTGGAAGGGAGCAGAGGGTGGAGTTCAGCCTTTCAGTCTTCCTGAGCTGAGGCTTGCCTACCACTTTCAATTTGCCTTCTTTCCACCCAGTGTGTGATGGAAGCTGGAGTATATCCTCTGTAGAACCAAAAAGCCACGGAAGAATCAGCAACTTTTTTTTTTTTGCCTGTCTTTGTTGGTATTAAAAATTATTTTATATCCTGTTTTCACTGTCTTTACACCAATGGTTGAAAGCAGTATTTGGTCTGTGACTTTACAGGAGGTAAGTTTATTTGTGTTTGTATGTATCAGCAGTGTTTGTCCCTTTTGGAAATGCAGTATCCTCCTTTTAAAAGCTAGCAGAGTTCACCAGCTAACTGGAAGGAGGAATTTGGGAAAGAGGAATCTTTTATTTTACTGACTATAGAAACTGAGCAATGCTGAAGAGAGGAAAATTGTTGTCGTAGTCAGTACGTTGTTAGTGGTGTGTAGAGAAAAGGCAGGAAGCTGTCAGTTTACACGAGGGACAATTAGCAGGTCTGACAAGTTGGCTTATGCCAGGTTACAAAATGCTGTCTGTGATGCGAGTCCTGCTGTAACGAACCAGCTCCATCTGTTGAACTTTATGCCATTGCAAATGGTATTTTATAAAACCCTGTAAATATTTCAGAGCCATTGGAAATAGGTTGCTACATATGAAAAGCGCTGTTTGCTATTTTTGTCTTTACTGTGTAACGTTAGGTTTTATTTAGACTAAGCAGATTAAGAGTTTCCTCCTTAGGAAGGAGGCAGTTTTTTACTGCTAGATCTGGGGGGAGGAGCTGGAAAAGACAAACCGTCTAGTCGTGCACACTGCCCTGTGTGGAGGAACAGTAAAGGTGGCCCTCTAATAGACTTTCAGCTGGAAATTAAAAGTATGGTGAATGAGATAAAAACATCTTGTAGCTATTGACTGGATGCCTAAGGTAAGAGACCTTTAACTTACTAAAACGTGCCCTGTAAATTCTAGTTTAAGAGGAGGATAGCGCATTTCCAACCACGTAGCTTGCTTACCCACTTGTCTGCGAATGCAAAGCAGGAACTTTGAACTTCACATTGTGCGGCTTGCTTTGCGGACACTCAGGCTTTTGGCAGAAGCATAGCAAAAATGTTAAAGCAAACTTCTTCCTGGGTTATTTTGTAGAAGTCTTAAGCATTTGCTGATTTCTCCCTCTAAGCAACATCCCTATGAAAAGGTATTGGTGCTGAGCACCTGGCAGCAATACCGTCCTGATCTAGTCCCAGTTTTTAGGTGAACTCAAGCTACTTCCTGACACCTGCTCGCTGCGAGAGCTGTGTCTATAAAATCACCATTTCTAAGATGGTCTGAACAAAATACAGAAATAAAGACTGACTGGAGCTTTTTACAATTATTATTAAAGATTACAATTTGGTTTTATTCTTTAAAGCATATATTATCGTACAGAAGAATTTTACTTTTGAAAATTCCTAGTCTTAAACAGAATACAGTGCAATTAAAATAAAAAAGCTCCAAAGTTGGGTGGTTTTTAGTGGTTATTTTAGCTCTGTTAAAAGTATTTTACTTACAGTTTCTGTAACAAAAGAAGTTATTTAAAGTATGACCTTTTGGAGAGGAAACAAACTTACTTTCCTGTACAGGGCAGTGCATAGTCTAGTTGCACAATAGGGTCACAGTAAGGAGAGACTATTTGCAAAGGTTCTGCTTCCTGCCACAGAGGAAGCTCCCACACAGAAGAGACCTTTTTTAGCATCCTTTTAGAGCTGTAGTTGTCCTTTTTTTGTTGTAAGACAAGCATGCAAAATCTTCTTGCAACAGAAATTAAAATTGCAGTTTCACGGTGGTGAGTTTGGAAAGAAAAAATATCTGAGCGTGGCTGGTGCCCATGAGGAAGTGAAGACAGGTGAATAATGTGCTTATGCAAAGAAATCACATTTTGTAGAAAGGCATTCACTGAATGTATTAAATTTACATTCTTGGAATTTTTTTTTCTCTCTTAAGCGCTGATACATATTCTCTGCTACTATTTTTCTTGGATAACATAACTTGCCTTTCAAGTGAGCACAGGTCCTTTTTGAAATCTCAGCATGTAGGTTGTTGTTCCTCCACCTATGAGTTTCCATATGAACTTATTTTTCCTTGAGTTTCCATGGTGCACAGATTCCCTTTACAGTCTCTTTTGGTATGAAAGGTACAAGGTCATTGTGTGACTGAAGGCCAGCACATTTTTGCTCTTTTAAAAGCCATTTGAAGAGGGCACCTCTATGTCTCCCACCTGGCTGCATTTTTCCAAAGATGAAGGTGTGTATTTGATGTGGACTCCTGGAAGTCCACTGACCCACAAATATCTTTTGAACATGATTCTATTTCTCAGCCCTAGAAGAACAGTCACTGAAAGTGATTTTTAAAAAACATGGATTACTACTGTTCATCCTTTTCCTGTGTACTTACCTTCTCTAGTTATGCTCTACGTAGTCATTTCTGCCTGTGCGGAGTGGGTAGGCGTGCAGTGCAGCGAGGACCAGGGCCTGCCGTCTCCAAGTTCTGCATTTCGTGTTGCCTGCTGAGCTGGTTCTGGGCCAGCGCTCAGGAAGGGAGGTCTCCTCTGCATCGGCACTGTTTCTTAGCAGGTATCCTGTAAAACATGCACTGTTGTCACTGGTGCAAGTTACAGAGAAAGTGCACAAATGGCGATAGAGCATACGAGCTGCAGGGAGTTCCCAGCTAAATGCTGTTCTTTACTGGTCCTGCAGAAGATGAGAAGTTGGCACTACATAATCTACAAAATGGACTATTTTTATGGATTCCTGCAGACAAAATTTTGTAAAATGGAACAGCACAGCTTTCTACTTGTGATTGGAAACATTATTATGAGTATCTCTTGACTGGTCCCTGTTCACTGCTGCTGGTCACTGTTGGGATTTTATCTGCCTAATTTCTTTTGATGATGAGCAAGCACAAACCAAGTGCTTTTGTGGAGAGGACTGTGTTTACTTTTGACAGAGAAACCCTACAATCAGTGTGTCACGTGACACCAACATAACCATTGGGATGTAAGTGGAATCGCTGCATTTGCACTGCTGGCTTAATTCACTGTTGTTTCCCAGAGCAGCAGTCGTGTCTTAATGTGCACTCCTGCCTTCTCAGTGTTTTACATACACAATATACTCACTTATTGCTCTTTAATATTGATAAGGATTGACTTCCTTTTCTGGTTGTTCCTTTCTTTCTGCAGAGGGAAAACCGCAGGCTCCAAGAAGCAAGCATGCGGCTGGAGCAGGAGAACGATGACCTTGCCCATGAGCTTGTAACAAGCAAAATTGCCTTACGGAATGACCTGGATCAGGTAGTGCTAACGGAGATGGGTCCCAGCTCAGGCTTTGCAACACCAGTTTTAGGAGCCTTGCTTTGGACTCAAGTGAAAGCATGAACACAACAGTAAAAGTATAATTATTTGTGCCTTTGCTTTCCTGACAACCTCCCTTCTAGTTGCAGTCTGGAAGCTGGATTTCCAGATTGCATGCAACTATGGCCATTCACAGTGGTGTCTTGGCAACACCGACCGCACCTTCTCCCCTGTGCGAGCCATCACCTTTAGGCAGATAGCAAGGAATGAACATTTACTTGAAAAAGGTATCTCATACTCCCCAAAAGACTGATTTCAAGGGAAGTTGCCTGGCAGAATGTCTGCCACCTTGGGTGGATCTGTTTTTCACAGCAGTTTTAGTACAGCCAGCAAAATTCAGAGATAATGAAGTGGCATGGCACCAAAAATTAGAAGGGCTTCTGGATGTCCTTTGATAACTGCTTTTGTTTCCAGTGAAGACTGGAATGTGGAGGGCAGCAGCGTTATCTCAGAGATGACTGTAGAGAACTACACACTCAACCCTCCTCCTTCTGGAGTGTTTTAACAGCTATTATTAAGGTACTGAATACATGAGGGCCATGCTCCACCACACCTCGTGATTAGTGCCTTGCTCGGTGAGGGCTGTAGTGCCTTTAATAACGTAAAATCTGTTCCTGCAAGGGAATTTCCTGTAGTTATTTGGTTTTCTTTATCTTACCTCAGAATTGTAAACATCGTTGACCACAGTTGTGCAATTTGTATTCCTGCTTAGTCGGATCCTTGACAGGCTCTGCTGATTTGGATCCGTGTGATTTTAAAAATCTGAGCCATCTTGATGAGCCGATGCAGGCGGAGATGCGCTTTGCGTGATGGAGTGGAAACTCTCGTGTGAAGGCCAAAAGCAATGTGTTGAGGTGCTCTGTCTTGATCTACGGTTCTGTGATTCTGTGATCTTCCCCAGGAACAGCTGTACGTACAGCAGCTTATGTCTGCTGCTGCCCATGCTTGCTTTCTCTCAAGTATGATGACAAGGCTACCAAGCACATAGCTGCTGCATTTTAGCGGTCTTTCTGCAGCCGAGAGTGGCTCTGTGAAGTTGTCCCACACCCCGCCTCAGTTCACTGGCACTAAAAGAAAAGTTTTGTGCTGCTGCACTCATCTGCAAGGACAGGTGATACCGTACAGCACTGCAGCTGCTCGGAGAACCTGGAATGAACACATAAAAAGAGGAAAGATTTGTAGTTCCTTCAAAGCATACCTTAAACAGGTCTTTCATCAAAGATATCCTTGTCATCCCTGAGTTCTTTTGTTCTAAGATGTCAATCTTACCAATTTTCTGTTCTTTCCCTGCTTGTTTTCCTTTCTCCCATACAGCCATCCACACACGAAGCAGTGCAGGAATCCTCAATCTGTCTCTTCAGTTGTGGCCCTGGTGGAGCTGCTTCTGCTGCCCACAGCCGCCACTAACACCCTCATTAACAATTAACACTGGCGGACAGAGATATAGTGGCAGAAAAAACAACTGCAACTTGGAGACAAGTTCTGTACTGCTACTTGTTGTTTACAATACCATTCCACCTCATGTATTTTCAGCAAACTAAGTTATTATTTGACGATAACTGTTGCTTGTTCTAGCATCTAGTTACTGAGCAAAAGAAGCGGTGTGATGCAGTGTGTATCTCCCAGCTGGGGAGGTCAACAGAATATACGCAGACACCGAGAAATACCTTCCTCTCCCGGTGATCGGTGAGGATAGCGCTCACTAAAACAAAGCACTCCCAGTATGTTTCAGCATAAGCTTGGCCCTTCAAAGAAAGGAGGACATTCATATTCTCCAGTACACACAGTATCAAGTTTCTCACTGATACACAGAACATTTTATCTGGTGGTCCTTTTTGTCTCTTTCCTACTTGTCTAAGCCCAGACACTTTGTGTGGTACAGTGCAGGCACCTAACGTTTTCTACCAGATCTGGTTTCCCTGCTTACAGATACAAGAATGGAACAAGTTATCTGAAGTTACAAAGGAGCTGAATCATGCTGCCCTTGCTTAGATCAATATTGTTCCCCCCCAAAAATATTCTATACATCATTTGTAGTAGGTTTGTATTAGGACATAGTATCTATGCTTACTTGTCATCTGGGTGTAGGTAACATTTGGCAAAAGGGTCCTTTTGCACAGTTGTTGAAACACAATGAAACTTAGAAAATACCTACTTGAAAAGGGAATTTCATTTAAAAAGTAGGTTAGGTGAGCTGTCAGAGGCCAGGAAAAGACAACTCTAGAACTTGAATCTGTAATATTTGTGAGATGTATATACAAATACATTTGTATTGGCGCAGATAACATCTGATTTTCACTGGCATTTCTAATTCTAGGCTGAAGACAAAGCGGATGTTTTGAACAAGGAGCTTCTCCTGACCAAACAGAAACTAGTGGAGACTGAGGAAGAGAAACGGAAGCAGGAAGAGGAAACTGCTCAGGTAAGGCACTCTCCACCTTTTCTTATTTAGCAAGCAAAAAGGTATGTAGAGAAGCATGAATGCATTGCAGTTGTGGAAAGCATTTTGTCTTCAAAAGCCAGTTGCAGTTAAAAATTTAGAATGCCAGGGTAATTTTTAATTATGTTTTTCAGTGTTTTCCTTTGCTTGATCTCTGAATGTTCACTTTTCCATCCCTTACCACCTTCCTGGTATTATAATAATAATTTCCACTGATGGTGAGCAATCGCAGCTGAGAATTATCCTACAGGAAAGTTCTCTAAGCAGGAGCACGCTGTATCATAGTATAGACTTGTCTGGTTATAGCTGAATATAATAAGTATTTGTATATTGAGTAAGTCAGACTTTTGTCTGAAGAACTGGAATTTGGTAAGAAATAGCTGTAGAACTATTGTAAACACAAAAAGACTTTGAGAGAACAACCTGATGATGCATTTTGAGAGCTTCTTCGGTGTACTGTGTAACTTCTGTCCTTCAATTCCTAGCTGAAGGAAGTCTTCAGGAAGCAGCTAGAGAAGGCAGAATCCGAGATTAAGAAAACCACAGCCATTATTGCAGAGTATAAACAGGTACTGTTCTAGAGACGCCGTCTCGTATTCATGAGTCAGCTTCTTTCAGCCTGTTCTGAGAGCTGAATGCTTTCAGAGTTGCAGATCTCATCCTTTAAAGCAGATACACTACATTTCAGGCTTCCAGAGCGAGCATTGTAACTTGTCATAAATCTTTTTGTGGTTTTCCTAATAGTCTCCCAATTTAGGGAATGAGGAATAACCTGTCTTTCAGCTAATTTTAGTACTGTAGGGTAAATGCTTCTTTGCTCTGTGACATAACACAGTGTAAACATTATAAAACAATTAATCCATAAAATGTTCTGGTCTCCACGTTCAGATTCTCTATTGAATACTGCAGTTTTTTTCAGTCTCATTATCAGCAGCAGTGCATTTGTTAAGGGGGAATGCATATACCTGAGTGAAGCAGAATTTAAGAAACGTTGGCTCTGACAAAAATAATTGTTAAAACACACGGGTTATATTTTAGTAGAGTAAAATTTTATATTTTAGTGTAGTAAAATTTAGCTAAGAGACTGTTTTCTCTGCTCCAGATTTGTTCCCAGCTGAGTACCAGGCTGGAAAAACAACAAGCGGCCAGTAAAGATGAACTGGAAGTTGTGAAGGTAAGAATGATGCCTCTACATATGGATGTTTCTAACACAAGTATCGCTAAATGCCAGGGATACAGAACAAAATGTGAATTGAAGTTTAACAACAGCGTGTCCACTCAGCTGCGCTGATAGTTCCACATGCATTTTTCCTGGGATGCAAACAATTAAAGGGTTTATTTCCTTTCGTGGTTCTTTATCTTGTATCAGACAGGCTAGAACTCTCAAACTGAATTGCATATAGTATGTGGCTTTTTTTTTTCTTGTCAAAATGTATACTTTTGGCAAAAAAATGTAGAGAGACAGTATTTACTTGTGTGTTTTAATTGAATGAAAAAAAGAATAAGCTCTCTAGAAAAGAAAATGTGTTGCTTCTCCAGTGTGCACAGCGGAGGGGTTGGAACTGGCTGAATTGGACAATGTCTGTATTTGGGTTTCTGTAATTTAAGCAGAGTTGGTTTAAGTAATTGGCACAGCTTGGGCCATCCCCAGAATTTCAATAGATGTTCTTCTCCCTTCTCTAAACCTCCTTACCAGAACATTTGCACTAGAGGTGAATGGTTCAGGTAATAATTCCATCCCCCTGCTTTGTTACTACTGGGTAGGCAGAATTGTTTTCCCTCTGCTATAGTACTCAAGCTGAACCTGAGTTGTTGCTTTTAGGTGACTTTTTAATGTTATTGAAAAAAAAAAAAGAATAATTCTAGGATTGATGTTCCTATAATCTGCTGAAATAGCTGCGTATCCTGTTTGAGTTTGCGTGAGCCAAGCCAGCTGTGCTACACCTTCAGCCATGAGTAAGTGGTTCCCCTCTCCAGGTAGCACGAGAACCTTACTGTTGTGTGTCCGGCGTCGCTGGCAAAAAGGGCCATCCCCTGTGATGCTAAACAAGCACCAACAGGACAGTATTGGCCCTCGCAGCGAGCACAGGCTGCTCGCTTCCTTCTGGAAATATAGAAAAGCTACCTGGCATTCTTTAAAATATCACAATCTGTGTTAATTTGATCAAGTGCTTTTATGGAAGACGAAAAGTGCCTGGAGTGTAATTTACCTCTTCTGAATTGTGCTGGCATAAATACTGCAAAATATTACAAAGCTTTGGTAGCAAGAGGGCTTGAGTAATTCTAATCTAGGAGCAAGGTCTCTGTGCTTAGACAGAGCATGCTAAGTAGATTTTAGGAATTTTTACACGAGTTAATATACCCTGGAAATTGTTCGTGAACGTCTCAAATTCTTTTCATGTCAAATATGAAAACTGCAGTACGAGGTATTCTGAGATTACTGACCGAAAGGCAGTCTAACATAAAAATAGCTCTTCCAGGAAGCACAACAACTCCTGTAACATGGATTAAAAATGAACTTTCTTGGTGTTTCAGGGTAAAGTGATGGCCTGCAAACACTGCAGTGAGATTTTCAGTAAAGAGGGGACACTGAAGCTGCCTGCTGTAAGCACGGAGAATAAAGGCATAGAAACAGATGATGAGAAGGATGCACTGAAGAAGCAGCTGAGAGAGATGGAGCTGGAACTTGCCCAGACCAAACTGCAGCTTGTGGAAGCCAAGTGCAAAATTCAGGTACGTGGAATCCAAGTACAGCAGGGCAGTGTCCTTAACCTCGTTGTACTCAGTCCAAAATAATTCTGAATCATGCAAAACATTGTTTCAAAAGGGAGCATATACCTGTACTGCTCTATGTCTGTTAACTTCCAGAACAATTTTCTGTCTTAAAAAGAAAAGAAGCCAAGAGGTTTTCATTTGTATATTTAAGTATCTTCTGCTGTTTCCCAGTTTCAATCTGTCTTCTCTTCCCAGTGCCTGGGAGGTTGCAGGGAGAGTGCTGGATTGCAGGGACTGAGTTTGAAGATGCTTTTTTGTTAATTGGGTTTTGATCAATTCTGACTATTCTGCTTTCTTAGGAGCTGGAGCACCAGAGAGGAGCCCTTATGAATGAAATCCAAGCTGCCAAAAACTCTTGGTTTAGCAAAACCCTGAACTCTATCAAAACAGCCACAGGCACACAGCCACCGCAGCAGCCTCAGCCGCCCCTGCCACCCAAGGAGGGCAGTACATAGTTCCAGCCAGACCTGATACAAGAGCACAAAGAACAACACAGCTGAAACCCTGGAGGATCTTCCAGTGGTCTCTCCTCTTGGGGAAAGGACAAAAGGCAGGAGGGCAGGCTTGGAGTGAAATTCTTCGGTGTTTTTCATTCGTTCTGATGTGACCCCTTTCAAAGGGGAAAAAAAAATAATTCCTGTTTTATGTTGATTCTTACTTCCCAAACTGCCTTGCTGAAAGCCACGTTCTGATACCTTCATACTTTTACACTTTATTTTATATGACTAGATGTTAAATAAATACTTCAAAACTAGGTCTTTAATACATGACTAATTATTCAAAGTTATTTGTATCTTGCGTAGAAGGTTTTTTCTTCTTCTGGAGAGAGAGAGAGAATGGAAAATGTAAAGTACTGAAGCATAATCTCTTCATAGAAAGCACAGTGATAAGTACTAGTGTGTGTGCGGGTGTCTAGGATAACTTACGCCCTGGGACCATCTCAGAAGTTTATCGCAGTGACTGCGTCCTGCAGAGAAGCACTTTTTGTAAAGCTGAGGCCATAGCAAAATAGTCTTGTGCTGTCTTGGCACAATCGTTTATGAGCTTCCCTGGTATTTTCTTAGTTTTGTTTTTTTCTTCAGAAAAGCAAGTAGTGCAGTTCTTTGTAGCACTGTTGTTTAAAGGCTATTTACAGCTGAACTGGAATTTAACATAAAGTTATCTAGTTCCCTTTTTAATGTCATGTTTATACTAAGAATTCCAAGAAATAATTCCTTCCACTGGCATAAAGGGAAAACTGTTCAACATTTTTTTTATGTTTCTGCTGAGAAGCAGAGCGAAGACCTTGCATAGTTTTGACTTTTTGTAGATCCTGTGCAGTAAAGGGTAGGTTTTGTGAATAAAAGTAATGAAAACCTTTCCTGGGTCTATATTAGAATTCTGAATTTGACACAGAAATGAGGTATCAGATAAAAAAACCCAAAAGGCTTGTGCTGCACTGATGAATAAAACATCACAGAAGTGAGATCTGTTTGCTAGAAGTATTTGGTTAGGAAATGTTACGTTGGTATTACTTATTTTTATAAAACCAAACATTTTCAAGTGGAATACAAAAGCTAGACTTTCCCGTGGGGTAGACTTCTCTGATGATTCCCAAACCTGTCTGGTTCTTTTGTATCTCTTAAGGTAAGAAAATTCAAAAGCGTTTGTTTTGAGTGAACATAAAGTGTTTATAGAAATACTTATTTCATGGAAAATTAAACTATTGCTTGAACTGATGGAATATTTTTTTAATTATACCTGTCATGTCTAAAGATGGTCCTGCAGGTAAATATAATTGCTGGACTGAAGGTTGTGTATTAATTGTTCCATTTACAAAATTGTTACAGGGACATTAGTTCTGTTTTCATTTTTTTTTTTTTTTTAAATTCTAAGGAATGCCATATCTTGTCAGTTTTGTACAATAAAATTTAATGATACCCATCTTGTGCTTTGTTGTCAAGCATAATTGTGAATTATTTTAAACAGGGTAGTACAAATTTAATGTTACCTGTGCCAAAGGGATGATTCTGAAAGGTAGTCAGCTGTTTGAAGTAGCGATCAAAATACAGTCACTATCCTGACACAACTATCCTGCAATGAAATTCTAAGAGTAAGGAATTAATTTTTTTTAAAAATGTACCTGCAAGAACAGTGATTATCTGGAAGTATTAATACAGTGAGAAAAAATGAGGGGGGAGAGCAGAAGGAATTTATTTGCAAATACTAACAAAGATCATTTTCCAGGGTCACTTTCATGTTAGTAATATTTGCATAAATGTTTCCATTCTCTTGACTGTCTAAACCCAGCATTAGTCATTCACTTACCAGTTCCGCTTCACACTGAAAATGAACTGCAAAGTAAATTTGACGTGACATTTCAGAACACCTGGTGAACAGCTGGTTGTTCCATTGGAGAGTACTGTTCTGATGAGTGACACTGACGGTTTGACAAGTGTCCGAATTTCGCATTTTTCTTAAGTCATACTTAGAAGTGGATTTAAAACCTTGATTGGAGAAATGCAGTAATATTTTTTTTTTTAATATAATGGTTAAGACTGTGATTCCCTGAGCAGCTGAGTTAATGTAACAGCTCTGTGCTGCTCAAAGATCTCCCCCCTCCAACTCCCTGTTGTACAGTCGTGTCCCTGTCCTTGTTACGGGAGTTACTGGAGATTATTAAAAACAAAACAATTGGGGTGTGGGTGGATTTTTTCCCGCCCTGATTAGTCTTTTGCCAAGTTAATGAGTTAAATCTTCTCAAAGGGTCCAATGAGTGCAAACGGGTCATTCCCCAGTTCATCGAAAAAGAACTGTTAAATAAGTTCACCACATTTTGTGGAACTGGCTTTGACACAATACAATCTTTCTCAGTATAGCAGCTCTCTGACTTTGGAAGCTGAGTTTCTGTGACAGAAACATGTTTGCTACCTGCCAGCTGCGATGATTTCCAAATCTTGTAGGACGGAAGCTGACTTATATCAGCAGAAAAAGGTTTCAGAAGGCAATGGTTTGCATGATCACTCTTGGCAGTGACACAAAGGCAGTAAACGATGTTCACCTTCCATCTGTAGATCCAAGGTAGCGTTTGTAGCAGTGGCATTTGGAAGAGTGTTATTTACGTGGAAACTGTGTCTTCTCAAAATGACTGAAAGAATAAGAAAATAGTTCTATGACATTCTCTTGATCAATAAGCATCGTTATATTCAGAAACAAGGAAAGGAGCAAGACTGTAGGATTAAACCAGGCAAACTAAAGTTCTACCTGCTGACTGTACACACTACTGGGATACTTCCCGTGAGAAAAGAAATTGGGGTTTTAATGAGCCCTTTCAGCAGTGTGTGACAGAGCTACGTGCACGCGTATCCCAGACCGGCTGATCTGTCGGGGACAGCTGGCTCCTTTAGATTTTCAGCAGGAAACATCATCAAAGTCTGACTGGAACTTTTATTTTCATGTGACACTGGAACAGCTAACATAGCTCGCAAGTCTGGAGTGATTAATATTTTTTTCCTGAGTCAGTATTAAACTATGTGTCCACATCAAACTTAAATTAAAAGTAACTTGAATTTTATAAATACATTTGTGGAACTAAATAATATTTTTAATTTTATTGAGAATGCAGAGTTCTGAAGTAAAGTCTTTACTTTGATTAGGGCCAACCCTCCAATGAGTATTTTTAGTGCAAGTGTTATATCTTATTGGATTCTAATCTGTTCCTGAGATGCCCAATATGGGGAAAAAAAAAAAAAAGTACTTTTTTCACTTTAAAGAGAAGTTGGTTTTCCTTTGACTGTAACACTTTACAGGATAAATGAAGCAAGGCTGATTTAGGTACATGGTACATCTGTGAACTAGTCCTGTATTACTGTTGTGAATCAAACTTAATATTCTAAAGTAATAGGACTTCTTTAACTAAATTCTAAATGTCCCTGGAGAGAATTAAAACCAATAAAATAGAAAATATCATATGTGGGTATTCATCCAAGAAACTACAAAATTCCCGAGATCCATATGCATTAATGTTTAGTAAAAGCAGTCTCAGGAAAGGTAGCAGCCGTGCAGTCAGTACTGCCGGCTGGCAAACACATCCTTGTCCTGCCCATTAATTAGTATATTCTCTAACTTGCTACAGCTAAGTTAAATTGCTTACATAGGTAAGTGATTTTTTTTTTATCTTGTTAGACATTTTAAAGGACTTCTCTTGGTTAGCCCTTGAAATTTCTTTTAAGATAGATGCTTTCATCTGTGCCATTGGGTTAAAACCAACTCAAAATAGAAACAGCCATTTATGAGGGGAGAGGGAGGTGGAAAGTAAGTCAAGAACAGGAAGAATTCAGCCCCTCAGCAAAGCGTGAAGTATCCCATTCACTTCGGAACCATGATGTCACTTCCTGACTAAATGTGGCAATTCAGGAGTAAATAAAAATCTGAATTTACTGGCACTGAAGTATCAATACTTGGAAGCTACCTAAGTCATGCTTTCTCCACAGGATAAGGGTAGGGCTGTTCCCTTCCTTCTGTTAAGTAGTTGCAGTGAAATTCATGAAACTACTTGTATGCGTGGGAGAACTATTCCTCTTCTTTTGGTTTACTGTTAGACTCAGGGATAATTGGCATACTTCTGCATAATCTAATAAGCCTAAATACCTTTGGCATTGAACAGAAACACTCTTATCTTACAATGCTGGTTTTCTTCCAACTGCTAGAGAGAAGACCGTGCAGTACACGTTACTATGAATGTGAAGATGAGGGCAGAGATTTTTCTCTCAAGACGGAGGGACTGTGCTGGCTGACAAGCACGCCTCCGTTCCAGCTGAACCCTGCAGAGTGGGCTGTTGTGCGAACAGCTGGCTGCACAACGCGCGTAATGCCTGTTCACCCCGGGCTGTGAGTACACACAGCACAGGCATCACGTTGTTCTTGCAAACACAAAGGCTTGAACTGAATTATTTTTCCTTCTGTTATGCTAAAATCCTTCTGGGAGCTGTCCCATTACCTCCTCTGAGTAGTAATACTAAGGGGAGACACAATGAAGTGCTCAAGTCTGGACCTTTCAAATTAGGTTAGGTACACATCACAGCAGCCTTTAAATCTGTGCTAATACATAGATGGGGTTTGGGAAATTCAAATAATTTGCAACTGGATAAATAATACTCAGCATTGATCAAAATCCTGTCTTTCCCAAGTCAGAAGTCTACGTAATTTATTTCAGGACCGTGACTTAACACGTACAGGTTAATCCTCCAGGAATACAGGGCTCTCCATTTCCCCTGGATTCCAACTGCTTTGCTACTGAATGTATTTCATGCTATTTTTACCTAAAAAAGAAAAAAAAAAAGATATGGGTAGAGAATTAGGACATTACTTCCTCTTATTTTCTTATTCGGTGGGACTTGCTTTTATTTAACCTGTAAAGGAATATATATGTATCTTTGGAAAACTATATCTTATATATAGAATAATATATAGGAAACTGAGCCACAAGGAGATAAATACATCAAAAGGATTTGGTATCATAAATTTGTGATTTGATACCACCAGAATCCTGGGCTGTACTAATTTCCTTTCAGTTTCTCTTATTTTTGTATTTTATATAATACATGGATGGTACTACCAATGCAAACAAGCAGATGTTCTCAGATTTTTCTCCAGATCCCAATTCCCTCCTTCCAGTAATCCCTGGGCTCCCTCTGCTACTGAGACCACCTTCAAAAGCTGTGCCAGGAGCCCTCTCAAGCTTTGGGAACTGTTCCTTCCCCGTGGAAGACTCTCTGGCTTCTCTGAACTGGGAAAAGAGGGCACATGAATGCAGAAAAGGGTCTAAACAAGCACGATCCGGATCCCTGAGTCCACCATTCAAGGTGGATTCACTTCAGCACATGGAAAACAGAGCGCAGCTTCAAAGCTCCGACTTCATTACATGGAAGTTTTCCAGGTCTGGAGTTGCATTTGTTACCTGGGCGTGTCCCAAGTTCAGAAATCCTAAAGAGTTAGGAAAAAACCCCCATCATAGCGATATCAGACTTTGAGAACAATTCAGTACTGCCAGTTCTTGTGTAACAAGTCCATGTATTATATAAAGTATAATATGGAAATATAAGTGTAATGCTTGTTCTTAAAAGTGCAATTCAATGTACATGGTCACAGCAAATGTTTACTTTTTTAATTGTTACAGAATTGTTTGGATGAGTACCTTGTTATCATTGTGTGAACGATGCCTTGTAAAATAAATGGAAATGCAAACAAAGTGGGAATAAGGTGCTTATTTTCATAAGCCATTTACTTAAGAAACTGCTTCAATCTGTTTGCAATAATAAGCAGCTGCCATGTCAGGTTTACCGATACAGCTCACTCCATCTGGTTATTCCCCAGCAGCACTATTGCAGCAGGACACAGTGATGTGGCAGACTGTCCAAAACCTGCGCGTGCTACGTAGCTAATTCCAGCCGATTTGTTAGGGTAACGTACTCGTTCCCAAGGGGTAACCTGTTCTGCAGGAGTCTGACAGACAGGCACCACGCTGGGGAGCTGAGAGGTCACCCTCCTCCTCTGCTCCACGTGCTGGCTGAGGGTTCCAGCACACAGAAAGTACTGGCAAATGTGCTTTTCCTAAAGGTTGTTGATATGTAGCAATGGGGAAACAGGAGTTGTTGTTAAGGGCTTCATGCTTCCCTGGAGTACACAAGAGAAACAGGCAAGGGATCCATGAGGCAGCAGGCCTGAAGGTAGAGATACAGGGAGCAGAGGGAAACACCAAGAAATGGAAAACTGACCTTGGTAACAGAGAAGCATAGCTGAGCAAGAACATTATAGCAGTCAAAAGTATTTATAGCAGTCAAAAGTATTCAAATGCTTTATAAAACCATTTTTTCATGTGAGCAATTGCTCGAGGATTTATTTTTTATTAATGGAGGCGAACAGCCATTGTTCCCAGAGAAGTGGAAAAGCACACAGCTTTTCAGGGGAAGATACGAAGGTGTAGAGGTAGAAAAGCTGAAGATTACATTTACCAGAGATAACATGTTGATTTCATTGACCTCCACATCACTATCCAAAGGGTGTTTCTCACCAGCTGTCATGAAGGAATCAGAAGCAGAAGGAATGGCTACTACACGGTAGATAAAGAGGCCACGTCCTTTCAAAGCCCTCTCAGATTGTTTTTTCCTCCTGTCTCCAGAGTGCTGAAGAGCACACTGCGCTGTGTTTCGTCTGCCAGACAGACTAGAGCAGGATTTTTCAGATGAGTTTCAGTGCTCCTGCTAACTCTAACCTAGGTCCTTTTCTCCCTCCTGACACAGCAGCTGTTCCGATTCCTCTCCCCCAAGAGAAGGCCTGCCACCTGGCTCCTTGTGAGGATGCGCAGAAGCAGAAAATTTGGCTTTGCCAGTCTCTTGGTTCCAGCCAGGAGAGGATGCAGCATCCAGATGCTACTGCAGCTTTATGCGAAGGAGAGATGTGTGGAACTTGTTTTTACATCACAAGAATGGCAGCTCTTCCATGTCAAAGCTGCCACTCAAGCGGAAGTGCCACAGGCACCAAAATGCTTAAGGATACAAAACAAACACTAGTTTTAAAAAAAATTCAAGAAAAAAGCAAATTACAGGCTCACTTACAAATGCATTTATGTATTAGCATTTTCTCCTTTATCACAAAATTAAATTATAAAGCAATATCAATTTAAATTCTAAAACTATGAGCACTTCCTAATATAAAACCACAACTGAGAGTGATGCTCAACGACTAGTAACTAAGGAAAAATACACATCTTGTCTCAGTGGTTGCTCAGCAGAAAGATCCTAAGGAAACAACTCCTGAATAAGCAACTGCTCTTAACCAATTAAATAACCATGCCACAGAAGTAAATTCCAGTTGACCATATTGTATTTTCCAGACAAAATCCACTAGCCCAGCTTCAAATGCGATTGATGAAGACGGACAGGTTGAAGCTCAGTCCTACGAAAATTAAACGTAACCACAGAGTTAGTTACGCAGATCTTTCCTGGCTCTTTCTCAATGGCAGATCTTGAAGCATCGGACCAGAGGGTTATGATAAACACTTGAGTGCAAACGTCTTTTAGAACTGCTTGGAGGAATGCAGCCTTGAAAATAAATCCTTGGGGTCAGGTTTTCTATGAATTTGTTACCTTAACCTGATCTGTTCTTCCCTCCATCTCTCTAAAAAAAACCCCAAACCCTTTTATGGATTAATTCATGGACGTTCACTTGAGAAGAGGGAAAGAAAAAAAACTAAGCCCATAAATCAGCAAATGGGCTGGCATTCTGGTAAAACAGACGTTATAACTGGCAATTTGTCTTTTACTCACTGAAGGGCTGTTTCCTGTCTCGGGTTCCATTGTTTATAAGCGACATCTGGCGGGAAACGCTCGCTATTCTGCTTACCTGCTTACAGAAAGATTGCCGTTGCTTTATTTTTTTTTTTTTTTCCTCTGGGCGATTTTAATGCCCGACCGGGACCCGGGCACGTAGAACGTTGCTGTTGTTCGGTACGCTGACT
>WHYT01015347.1:0-20988 GCA_009806455.1 Tetrax tetrax
TTTTTTTTTTTTTTTTTGTTACTGCATACTCCAATAATCATTAACAAAAGGGTTGCCAAAAGTGATATTCTACCTTCTTAAATCTACAGTAATGCCATGAAATTTTCAGTACTCGTTAACAATTGTGATAAAATTATTTCTGTTAAGAAACCTTCTCCTTCTCAATCTTAGGAAAACATAGCATGAATTATAGAAAAATAAGTAGCAATTTGTGAGCTTTATGTTTTTCAAATATGTGGCAAAAACCTGGAGATTCAGCAGGTTGCTTCTGATTCCGTCACATCTGCAGACTATCAGGTTCTGGCATGCTACTTCTCTGTAATTATTTATTAAACAACCTAAAATTAATATTTCAAATAGATTTTCCAGAGTGGTTGGAGTTTGGGTTTGTTTCTCAATCCTTCCACAGCTTTTATGTGCAGGAAATATAGATCCACACTAGTGGAAGCAGGTAGGTCCTGATGTCCCTTTGAAATCAAGACTTACAGATGTTCCTTATGAAATCAGTGGGAAGTAGACATCTAAGAAACTTCAAAAAACTAGCCTCTATGCTCTCTAGAATAGCCTCTGATCAGAAGCAAGCAGTGCAATGCCTGATATGGCTTGGGAGTTCAATGTACATTGATTATATCTTGGAGATTTCTTGAGTTTAACTTGGCTTTTCATAGATATTCTAATGTTCCAAGGACTTCTTTCAGTAAACATAAAATATTCCAGTTTATCACTGAAAGAGTTATATTTTGAACTCATAGAACTGACTGTTTAATCATATTTGGATTCCAAACACAATCTGTTCAGTATTTGCCAGAAACAGGTAATCTGTTGCAAGACAAGTGATCACTGTTGAGAACAATTATTGGAGTCAAACTGTTGAATAGATATGGATGCTGCTGTTGTTTTATCCATGGTAAATATCCGTTCTTTGTGGTTCACAACAACTGTGTTAAGATCTGGGGCTCAAACACTCCCCTCTCCAAGAGCCACATGTGCATCACCTGAAGATGGCTGTCGCAGTACAGCCAGCACATTATTAATACACTTTAATGGTACAGGAATATTTCATGACTCTTGAATGCTGCCATCAAAGCTTCCCCTTTCTCATTCTGAAAATACAGTCACTTTAGCTTTATGTTTCAGTTATCATAACCAGAGATTACTGCTGACCTTAATCCACAAATCATGTCTGCCTTACCACATTGACCAGATTAATCATCAAATAGTCAGATCTGTAGTCATCTTTCTCTCTTGGTTTCCTTATTATCATTTTATTAGCTGCAAATTCCTGCAAAACCACACAGACTTCCTTTCCAAATCTGACTACCACTGCTCCCATAAGATGGAGGAGTATTTTAGCAAGCTGTGACCACAGGAGAACGGCAATTAAGATATTGCCACTATGGCTGCATCCTTCTGCGATTGCCAGCAGGCACCAGCGAAGCGCTATGGCATCTCCCAGAGCACACAGTGCGAAGAGCAGAGGAAGTATCAAGGCAGTAAACCCCAGCAGACGGATGTACCAGGAGGCTGGAGGTGTGGGGTCTCTGGGAAAGCTGTCCCACACAATAACTCATGCGGCCAAAGCACCTGATTTGCTTCTCCCGCTGCCTCCTGCAGCTACCAGCATTGCAGAGCGTGGTTTCCCATGGGAGATTCCTGCTTTCACTTGTGCTGCAACATGTTAGCATTGAACTTGTGTCTCACTCCTCACGCAGCAAGAGCGGCACTCTCTCCTCCCCTTGCACCGCTGGCAGCGATGCCTGCCCTCCGCATCAGCCCTCTTCTCACCACCCTCCTGCCCGGCAGTGGGACCAGCCCTGGCTTCACACCCCGGGGGAAGAGGACTACCTCCATGGGTGCTGAGTCTTATGAGATGGACAATTTTAAAGCTGTGCCCTGTGCTCAGTGTTTCCAACAAGCAAGCTCTAGATAGGTCTCTGCTTAGCTATGAGGGGTTTTTTTACAAACCATTTCAATGTGCTTGTGTGCTGTTCAAAGGGTCCAAGCACTTAACTTCAGATTTTTGCTTCTATTCTGGGGACCAGTTGGCTAAATATTCACTTTGCAGCATCTAAACATATGGGCATCTACATCCTCTATCACATGTAGCTAAGAGTCCACCAAGAAATAAGGAGACTTATTTGTGCTAACTGTTCATTTTACATTGTTTTTAATACTGCAAAATAAGGATTTAAATTTGTTTGCATACAGAAAGCAAATTATTTTTATGTTGTGCTGCCAGAGTGAAATTTTGCTGTATGCAGCTTTCCTCTTCTTTTCTAAGAAGCTATCTAAAAATAACTGCTCTACACCTGCCTTGTCTCTGTATACCATCCAGTAACTCTGAAACTAAACATGTATGTGGCACTGTGAAAAAAGCCTCAGGGAAGCCTAGAGAGGGAACTTCACATGCAGTGCCTTTGCCAACAGTCTTATTTTCTTCCCACATCAGAGAGCTTAGACTGTCCTAGCCTAAGCTTCCCCCCGAAAACGTGCTTTACCTTTTGGTCAGCCATGAAGTGGTCAGGCCGTTGGACTAGATAATCATTGTAGGTCCCTTCCAACTGAAATTTTCTATTCTATTCTATTCTATTCTATTCTATTCTATTCTATTCTATTCTATTCTATTCTATTCTATTCTCCAAGAAACCAAAAATCCATTTTCTTCTTCTTTTTTTTGTGGAGGTTTGCCTAATTTTTCTATTCAGTTTACTTTAGCCTGCATTCTCGCAGCTGTGCACCAGTAGACGTAGCAGTGCAAGGTTGATCATGGCACGAACCAAAGCAAAAAGCACATTCCTGTGCTGGGAAGGTCCCGCACCTCACACCACATCTCCCGCTGGCAACAGGGAGTCATGAGCCAAAACACTGCTAGCGCGCTAGTTTGTATGACAGACTTGTATGAATTGGCAAATCATGGTTTCTGCTTCAGATTGGGCCTCAGCAAGTCTTGCGCTGTAAGATACACCTCAATTTCAGGAATTTACGTCATCCAGATTTCTGTTTCGCACTAGCTATTTCTGTCTTCTGAGAGAAACGCTCTTGTTTTCACATTCTGGAAAACATTGTGACTGTTGTTATGTTGCTACAGCAATACACCATTGGCTAATAGCTATTTTTTAAATTCATGTCAGGTCTGCTCATCCATTTTTATTCTTGTCTCATCCATTATATTGGATCAGCATCCTGGGCTGCAGTCGCTTTCCCATTGATTTCTGGCCCATGCTAGTTAATGTAAAGCCCCTGAAATTTCATGGTAACCTCATCTTCTCCAAAGTAATACAGATGATCTGCTCACAAATCAAGCACATATAACTGGCTACAATGACATCTGTAAATCTAACACAAATTAAATGGATCTGCAACCTATAGCCAGGACCAATGAAGATCAATTAATCTTGCGCTCTTCACCATTGCTGCAGGATTTCAAATAATGTGGAAAGAGCCATACTTCTTGACTTTAAGTTGCTTATTGCCTACTGCTTGGGGTACTGGAAATGGAATAAACTATGGTTTTCCATTTGCTGGCCTGAGCAGAGGACCATACACATATTATATGAAAGTTCTAAAATGGTGTTTTCCTCCTCCAGTGGTCTTTTACAAGCAAGGAGCAGCTCCTGTCGGATTTCACAGGAATGGATTCTCATGGTGTGCGTACCCAGCCTCTGGGCTTCTGCAGATGGGAGACCATCTCTGCAGCACAATCCAAGGAGTACTGAGGTCAATTGGCCAAATCAAAGCCTAAACTAAACTGGGGACCGAGTAGTCTGATCTGACCCAGCTGTGTCCCACTGCTTTTGAAAGTGTAGAGATTAAAAGGCAAAAAAAATGTAAATCTGAGAAAGGTTTTCCTACTGCATTGGATAACCAAACAAAGCACACTACCGACTTTAAAATCTGTTTTGGGGAAAAGTAGCGCTGTGGCTTGAATTAAAAGTTATTTTACTTACACCTGTTACATTGAAATAACAAGTGTCAATCCCTTCCCTTTAGACATAAAATGAGGTCAGAAAAAAATTCATTGCAGATGAAAGGTTTACAAAATTGTGTCAAAAAAGGCACTGTAGAGTAATTTTCCCTTCTGCTGGAATACCTATGAGTATCAGTGGAGACAAGTGATTGGACTAGTCACGGGTGTGTGGCATTGAGATTCCTACAAAAAAAATCACTGCAAAATTACTGAGAGAAATGATAGGGGCACACTGTCTTCACCTATGAAAATAAAAACATTGTGGGTAGGCTATAGTATAAAACATGTAACCGCTATCAAATGAGCATGAAAAGGTTTATCTTTGATGATTACTACCATTTTTAGATGAAATGTTTTGGGATAAGGAAATTCTTTTTGCCCTTAATCGTTCAGATGTTTTGGTTCCTGCGTCAAGAGCTCTGGGAGGCACCAATAATCGACAAACTCTTCATCCCAAAATATGCCAGACAAACAATTTTAGGAGACTCCACTAACCTGAATGGCTACAATAATTTGTCAAAAACAAGAATGGATCAGATAGATCCTGACATGCAGCAAGTCACCAGAACAGTAGGGAAGAATATAGCAGAATGCCTCATAAGCAACACAGATTCAGTCACCAGTCACTTCGTGCAGTTATCAGCTTCCAAAGCAGTTAAAGGGTTGTGCCCACAAGAAAAATAAATCAGTAATGTTGTCAACATTTCAGAATGGTTTTGGACTGGAGTCTATAGCATGCCAACACGCAACAATTTGATTAGGCTTCATTCTGCACTAAGTACCTCAAAGCCCTATCCTGTAGTTGGGCAAAATGCCCATGAAAGCCAAGAGGAAAGCATGGAGCCCTGTAGTGTAAGGAGGGAAAGACCATTTGTTTTTTTTAAACAAATCTACAAATATCCCAGCCAAGCTCAGAATTACGCAGGGAGACCATTTCTTTCTTCTTACATATTTGTCTTTCAGTGGAATCACACACTTCCTAATTTGAAATGGCCACTTCATGGCCATGAAGTGGCTACATCACTCAGATGTAATAAGGTTACATCAGAGTGATAATCTTTCAGTTCTGGAATTAAAGAAGTAGAGGAAGTTTGCTTCAGACCAGATGCAGCAACTTTAAATTCCTTTCTCTCTTCTTTCGGTATGTCTCATGCTGTGGTGTAGAGAGGGTGTTATTAAGCATTTTTCGACTACCATCATAGATATATCAACGTAGCACCAGCAGCTTTGAAAACCGTGTAAGTTTATAGCAGGTGAGGATGCAGCCTGCAGTTTGTGCTCGTGTGTGGGCATGTGTGCACGCTGAGGAGAAAAACGCATGCACAACCACAGATTTCTAGCTTTCTCTATTTGTTTATTTTTAGCAATTTCTCAGTTCACCCACTGTTTAAAGTGTAAGCTGTTTCAAAGCTCTCTTTAAAAGTCCTACCCCTTTTGAGAGACATCAGAGAGTACGGAAAATAACCTTTAAAATGTCCATGTCCCATGAAAGAGATTTGACCACTTTTCAGTTAACATATAATCAATCATCTAATAAGATTTATCCACTTAGGGGACCAACTAAGAAATTGTTCTGGGGGCAGCTCTTACAAATAAGGAACATATTTAGAAGAGTAGTAGTAATGGTGGTATAGTAGTAGTAGTAAATGTTTTTTTACCCATTCTCAAGTTATTAAAGTCTTTCTCAACTTAATGTACATTCCAACCTGACACTAAAAAACTAAAATAAAAAATAAAATCTAATGTAACATCTTTTTGATGACATAGGAAATCAGAGTGGTATTTCTTCTTCTGTTGTTCAACAATTAAAAGTGCTATTAATTTGAAAAATTGAGAAAAAAAAAATCTGTAGGACAGAGTAAGTCCTGTATTTGAGATGAAAGAATAACAGTAGATTTCTTAAACTGATTAATTTCCCTTCCTATCTCACAAAAAAAAGACTTCCATATGAAAACAAAATTGCATGTTTCTTACAGCATGAATTCTCTTTACCTGACTAAATAGAAGACTCTTCCAAGAGTGCTAAGGAAAATGTATTTATCCTTAGGCGGAACATAAGTACACATGGTTAAGAAGGTCAGCCTGGTTTCTAATCTGAGTGAAATATATGTACCATATTTAGCAGACGCATGTACAAGTATGCCCATACAAGAAGAGAGAGTGAGAAAAGCAATTATAATTGCTATTCTCCAAATATATCATGAATTCTCAGATTTTCATATTATGCTTTTACATTCCAAGAACAAACCTTCACAGGTCTTGGAGGGAGGGGGGAAGGATAAGAGAAGTTTCAGCTTCTGGTAGGACTTTTTGCTTGGGTAAATGTTAAAAAAAATTAAAACATCTTCAGTGAACTGCAATACTTTTGTGATGTTTCCAAAAATTATATTAATCCAAAAAGCAAATTTTATTCTAGGCAAAGTTGGATGGCAAAATTCTACTCTCAGTGCAACACTTTAGATGCCCATAAATTGCATGAATCTGTCACTGGAAGTTGAATTTGATGCCAAATATCTGTATTTTCAGCATCTATTGACAGGCCCACAAATAACATATCTAACTAATCTGCTGCAGAGAGAATAGCCTGATCTTTGTACCTTAGGGAGCTTTTGTATTTAAACAGTATTAAGGAAAACAATTTGGCATAAAGATATTCAACTCTTTTATACATACATAAAAAGGAAAAATGGTTGATTTCATTTTTGATAACTATTGAAATGAAATCAAAGCAAATCCACAGTTCTCAGGTTTTTCAGCCTTAATACCTTTTTATAGACAAGCTAGGTCCTTTAAAATGTACACCATCATCACAGCAATGTCCATGGCACGTGCCTTCCATGCTTTTTTACTTTTTGCTTTTAGGACATATGATAAAGACAATTAGAAAAATAATTACTGTTCATCAGAATTGTTCCCCCTGTTTACACAAATAGACTTTTACACATCTTGAGAGGGCGAAAAAGTTAAGAAATTTTATGCAGGTACTAGAACAGCACAGCTGCCAAGGTCTGATCTCTCTTCCCTTTTTTTTTTAATTCTACTGTAGCACAGAAAGAGTACAAAAATTCAATAGAAAAGAATTAAAGTAAAATCATTACATTTGTTATAGCAAATCATGACCAATTGTGTGGTGTCACTGAAGAGCATGAAGTGCAGCAAAGTCTAAAAGCTGTAAGTGCCCCATTATTCATTTTTACTGAAAATCTAAGAGGGCTTCTTGTAAACTCAAAATTTGTCACATGGCCCTTAAAGTAGGCCTTCCAAGATTTCAAATAGTTGCTTCACTACTGACCTTCAGAACCATGAGTTACTTCTGTGTTTATGGGGTTCACAGCATTTATAAATGCCTAAAGTGCTGTATTAAGAAGCAAAAATACAAAGTGAAAAGTGGATCTCTGACTACCAACATAAAACTAAAACCAGTGTTCAAAATGTAAACGTACAGAAATTGAGAAAATAATTCCATTTAAAGTGCTTCAGTGATTTTATGTCTTCACTTCTAGCTTTTGCAAGGATTATACTTTTAAACCAAAAACTCTCAATGCAATAACTGAAAGGAATTTCTTCTAAACCTGGGATAGCCTTTGGGATATACTTTGCTGCTTATTGTTCTCTGAAGTCAAAGATGCAAACAAAAAATAAAAGAGTTACCAAAGTGGACTTCATAGTAACTGAATGCTGACTGCTTGGGAAGACATTGACCTGCATTAACACTCCCCACATTCCTCAACAGACCAATTGGTTTAATTTGAATTTTAAATTTGCTCACACAAAAAGAAATATTCCACAGGCGGAGAGAACAAAGAAAGACATCCTGTTCCAGACTCAGTTTATGGAGGAGGTAACATCTCTGAACAGCTTCTCACCACCTGATAGTTTTCCTTATTTTACTCCTTGTGCAAGTACATCCGTATACCCTGTTTCAATAATTTTTCAGGATCTTTTTGTAATTCTTTAATCTTGTATAACCATCTACCACCTTATCACACTTCACCTCGGTATTTAGGATATTTGGATCACATCTCTCTCAAGACCTTTGCTTCATAATACAAAACATCTCTGAAAGAAACTCCTGCTGCCTTGTAATGGATGTGTGCCGCCATCCCAGCGTAGACCATTTCTTTCTGATCACAAGGCGTGCCTTTGCGGTTATTCTGCCTGCCCTACCCAGCGACTGCTTAACACGTGCCGCTAGCTGCCAGCACCAAGCCAGGCATTACGCTACACCCCGGTGCAAGTTTAGCTTCTGACCGCAAGCAGATGAAGCCATCTGGCTTGGTTCCTCATTGCTCGTAATGATGATGATGGACCTCAAGCATTAGCTCCTGGCTATGCCAAACTCCGACTTTTTTTTTTTCCTCTCCATTCCGTAATAGGCAATTAAGAGCTGAAATTGCACCAAGTACATGACAAAATGCCTGTGGAGAGCAATGCTTCTTAGGAAGGAAACTTACAGCCTCAGTACCAAGCAGCAGCAGCAGCCTGCACCCATCCTGTATTCCACAATCTGTAATTTCAGCTACATATCTATTTATTCCAATGCTGCAGTATTCCATTTCTGAATGAGTTCCCACATCATGGTGACACATGCCTAGCATTATTGCATTTTAGACAGCCATCTGTACTGATATATTCAGCCAATAATTTGCCACCAGGAAATTGGTTCCTGGGAATATATTTTTTATGCAGAGTGCATGCATGTCTGTCTCTAATTTCTAAAATCCATATATCCTTGACGTATCTTGTAGGAAGCGGAAATCCTATTTCATTCTGAACTGGATGTAAAATATAACACTTGGTATTAATTAATGGGCAAGAAAATTTATGCCACAGCTCATCAGCAAAACCTTAGCACTAGCATAACAGTCCCCGAAAGAATAAGTAGAAGCATGGAGATGCCAGTCATCTAAATATGGCAAATGGCAGGGAAGAATGAAATAGGTCTAAAGGGACACAGATCCTGTAACTGATGAAAGATATGGGCTAAAAATATACCTCAGCGCAGATAAATATAGAATAATGATTATAAGAAAAATAATCCAAACGTGGGTTGTAGCATTTAGTGGAGTGATCTCACAGTACCCTGAAAAAGAAAAGAGCCAGGTAGTTATTAACGAATAATCCTTCAGTACATGATCAGACCAGCTTATATGTAGCGAGAAGTGGCCACCTAACTTCAGATCAGCAAGTCCATTTCCTGTGACACGAGAACACAGTCCACCAGATGGGAGACACATGAAATATTAAAAAGATACTAAACACGTACTTTAACTTCAGGCAGAAAGCCAAGTGTAGTAGAAGCACGGGCAGGCAGCTCACAAGGGGGACTGAGGAGGTAACAGTTCCTCAGCTGAGAAGTGTGGTTCAAATTATACACAATGCAATTTTTATATCTGCTAAAGTAGGGGTTTTTTTCTTTTTTTTTTTTTTTTGTGTGTGTGTGTCTAGGGGGGGGTGAGAGAAGGAGAGAGAATTAAAAAGGGAAAGCTTTAAAGGGTAGCTCAAAATGCTAAAAGGGAAAGAGAAATTGTATTACTTTAAGCTAAGAGAGGTGGACTTATGGAAATAAAGATTTTTTTTTAATTATTAGAGATTTTCTTGTCCTTGCACAGACACCAGGCTGCTAATCAGGGGCTTTCAAAGCAGTTAATTCCACTTTGAGCAGGATTAGCTTTAATATTTAAATAAATAATCTCCACAGCTTTGCGGGTTTTGGGTGACAGGAGTCTGGGGAGGAGAAAACTGGTAATAATGGGGAAAAATGAAGTGTCCGTCCTCCACCAGATCTGGACACTAAGCAGCAAAGTTGGGAGAACATCTCAAAAGTCTTCCACAGACCCAGAGGAAATTTCAGTGGAACTAATCAGCCAGTTGCAACAAATGTAACTCCTGTTTGTTCTTGGAGGAGAGAAGACATTCGTAAGTATTTCTAGTCTATTAAGTCTTTCCAAAGAGAATACTTGTTCATAGTGAAGCAGCAGTCTCCATACTCTCTATGAAACCATACATAAATATTGGTTTTACTTATGCAAAACTGTCTTTGGTGGGGACTGATTTTTAGTTTTTTGGCAAATTTACACAGCACTACAAAAATGCTACATTTTGTAATAGATGTCAGCCAGGTTTTGTATTTCAACAAATTCTTTACTGTAAATTTAAATATTTTTATGAAAAAAATCACTTTAAGATTATTTGGGGTTTATTTCCTTCCTGTATGGAGTAACTTTTCACTTCTGCACGTTTTGAACTTCTACAGTGTTATCAGTACGTCATAGTCAGAAGTAGAAGTGTTGCTGCACGGTTGCCTTTTATAGTATACCGATATTTTATGTAATATCCTTTTTCAAACTCATGAGAAGGATTTTTAAGCCAGTTTGGAATTAGAAAGGATAACCCATTTTCTTGATTAATTGCAGCTTACACGTAAGAACAGGCTTTGAGAAGGAAATAACTTATGGTAGCAATTTAAAGAGATGGCAAGATTTTGCAATAGGAATAACATCTTAGAGATATTTTTTAAAACAAGCCTGTTAGATTAAAATAAAACATATGATATTGCAAGAAGGGAACAAAAAAAGCTACAGCAAGAGAAGTGACCAAGGCATATACTTACTCAAGGGTCATCCATCATTAACTGTAAGATCACAGTTTTGTGAACATAGAATCGCAGAATGGTTTGGGTTGGAAGGGGCCTTTAAAGGTCATCTAGTCCAACCCCCCTGCAAGGAGCAGGGACATCTCCAACCAGATCAGGTTGCTCAGAGCCCCGTTCAACCTGGCCTTGAATGCTTCCAGAGATGGGGCATCCACCACCTCTCTGGGCAACCTGTTCCAGTGTCCACTTTAAGCTGGCACCAGCGCAAGCACTGGTGCAGCCTTGCATGGCCTCCAGGGATGGAGTCATTGCAGATTAACCTCCCCAAAACCCACTCCTCACTGCATGGCCCCACACATCAGTGACCACAGGAGACAGGCACCAGGGGCAAGAGGTACAGGTGAGGGCAAAGGTAATTCTGCTTCTTTCACCAGCTTTGCCAGATTTTGCCTGGTTTGCAGAGCTGCAATCTAATATGTGTTCTTAGGACAAAGGGTAAAATATTCAATTTTTTTTCTGTCTGCTTCAAGTAAAACTGAGAAAACATGGAGTGCTTCAAGCCTCTTAGCTCTCCAGGGCTAAAGATCCTGGGAGAATCATCCTAGAGAGAAAAATTCTCATTTTTACTGAAGTCCCCCCTGCAAGTACTTTGGGTAAGGAACCACAGAGTTGATGTCAGCTACAGTTACATTGGCTCCAAGACATTTCGGCATTGCTAGAATGAAGAAAAAAAAAAAAAAAAAGAAAGAAAGAAAGAAAGAAAAAAACCAAACGCCCATGAGCTGACTGTTAGGTTGAAATTTGTTGCATATGTTCAAAAAATACAAGCAACATTTGCTCCCATGGATTGCAGGCAGCAGTAACAGAAATTTGACATGTCAAATAGAATACATGCCACTTAATCTATCCAGCTTGAGATCTGGAACACAGTGTGTTACAAAGACCTGGGAAAAAAAAAAAAAAAAGAAGCATTAAATATATGTGAAATGCTATGGAAAAAAAAAAGTGTAAATTCTGTTTTTCAGCCCCCAGCTTCACAATTCTTCCTTTCTGATGTAAATAGCTTCCAACAGAAAGATTTGGGAGTACAAATTTTTATGAAATGTTGGCAATTCAAAAAATAAAATGTTGAGAGGAATGACACAGTTTGTTTCCTTCAAAATTTCTAAAGTTCTTATTATTTTATGAAGTGTCAAGAGATATTTCATAACAGGTCAGAATTAAACTTTCCTGAAATGTTATATATTAGCTTTCTCTTCAGTCCTTCCACAAGACAATGTGTGGCAAAAGTCTAAAAAACCCTCTGTATTTAAAAAAAAAAAAAATTGAAACAGTAATTCAAAGAGTTAACAACCTCTGCAAATCCATTTACTGCACTTCATTATAAAGTTAAAGTAAATGAAGCATTTAAAAAGAAATAACAGATGCCACCATCCTGGATGGATAATTAACAGCAGACTCTTTAACACTTATATTTAAATGGGACAGAAACATTTCAAAAAGATTTTTTTTCTGTTGCAAAACATTTAGATGTAGAAAAAAAAAGACCATTCTCCTCCAACAACCTCCATAGGGAAATGAACTTCTGAACAAAACTGAGAACACTTCAGCAGCCCAGGTTTCCACAATTCTCAAGAGGGGTGTGGGCAGTATGTTGAGTTCCCAGCTGTAGAAAAATAGGGAAGGCGATACCTAACCCACTAGATTCCTCTGGGACAAAGCGTTTACCCTTCTCAGCCTTGCAAACCTCCTGGAGCCCAGCTTCCCCACTTCTGGTGGGCTTTCCAAGGCACCTCTGGCTTGCCTGCACCAAAACAGGTGCTGATACAGAGCCAAGACTGTGCTATCCTCTTCCGCACCATCAGCTGCATGGAGGCATCACCCTTCACCAGGTGCTTAATAATAAAAACAATAATACTTTTTCCATATGCACTTTTCTTCCACCTTCACTTAAGCAACTCCGCTTTTTTTCCATCGCCCTGGTTTTGCGGAGATGCACCAAGCCAAGGTTTGCTCAAACCTATTCATCGCAAAACTACACCTAGTTTGCCGTCACTTGGCACCTTTTTTGGCTGCAACAGTAGAAAAACTGGCTGGCGCTGACAGAGAGGTTGGAACCCTCCTCTGTTTTCTAGAGGTGATCTCTCAAGGTAAGGATTAACACATTGTTCAGGCAGTCTGTGGGAACAAAGCTGCTTTTGCTGTTCTCTGTGTCATTTCAAGGCATTGGATAACACCTCTCACTTTAATTTTAAGGAATACAAAAGCCTTTGGAAGGACGCTGAAACCATCAGCTGCCAGATTGTAAAACTGGCTCCAAGTTACCTGCTCTGAATGTCGAGGTCAGTGTGCGATGCGTGGCTGTCCGCAGGCTGGATACACACCTGCTCAGGGTGGACAGGCATCCAGGCAGGACACTTCCCTCTCCTCTGAGGCCCCTTCAGCACGTGGCACAGTTCAACCATCAGTGGCTCTGACAAATCATTTCAGGCTCTAAGTGTCGGTTGCTTATAAAATACAGCTTTTCAGATAAACACAGGTTTCTCACTTTGCTTTTCTGTTTATCAGGCTGTATGTGTACAGATTATCTTCTGAACTGAAACACACAGATGCTCTCCTTATTAATGTGAGAAAATAATAGTGCCAAGGGGCATTATAGATCTGTTTATTCAGTAGTGGGAAAAAAAATTCATACAATATGATGAAGTCAGACAAATACCAGGAAATTAAGGACAACTCCTCCCCTCAACTATTTACTTGTCAGACTGATTTTAAGTTTGAATACGCAATCTGCGTATCTCCATATTAACAGGTGCAAATTAATAATTGAGGCTTTTGACAATCCTAGCACTAGAAACTTAACGTACAGCAACAGAAAGCGTGTAGCGTGTTCATAGCTTAGTGGAAAAAAAAAAACCAAGCAGAGACGCTGAACAATAGAACAAAACAGGCTCTATCTCACAATCAGGAACAACCGCGTTTGCCTGTGCCTACATGGGAAGCAACCCTCCAGGAAGCATGCAGAGAGTAACTGACGAATATGAACATCCACGAACGATTATGACAGGAAGTTTACATAATGGTAACAGTCTCTGTCATACTTTGCGATTCTCCCACATGTGATATCTGATGTCTGACAGTGACTCACAGGCCAGGGCTCTCCTGTGGCTGCTCAGTTAGGTATGACTAAAAGACAAACCCAGAATCATGCAAACGGCATGCACGTGCGCCCCAACGCTGACAGATAAGTGGGCGTTTATTGATGCTGGTGTCAGACACCTGTATGCATCATCAATATTTAGAGGAAGGCACATGGGCACTGAATTGCATCTTTTATATAACTGTGATTTTGAGATGTCTGGGAAGAGAAGTGATACTCAGAGTCACAGTCCCCCCCCTCCTGATAAGTCGATAAGTTAGCATTTCTGTCTCATTTTAGTTTTCCCAAACTTCCACGTGTATGAAATTGCTATAGGCAACTGCCCAATGCCTTTGCATCTGCTAGAGCTGTTAAGTAGCTGATGAGGTCTTTTGCACAAGATCTGGCTTTTATTTAGTTTTTTTTTTTCAATTTCTGAAGATATAGAATCTGTTCCAGCAATATGGTGAGTGCAAATGCTCCTACTGGAGACTTGCTGATACTCAAGAAGATGTCTTAGTCCTGCTCATAAAATTATCTTTTGAGCATAAAGGTGTAAACAAGTACGTATATATGTATGTGTAGAGAAAGGATATTAAGATATATAAATTTCCAGTATCTGAGATTTGTCTATGGCTCCCATGAGAGACGTTTATTTTAATAGAAATTGCTACAGGACAGTCAAGATCTTCATGATGTTAGTATTGAATATCAATATCTTCTGTGATACATAGAGAAGGTAAAGGGCTATATTCAGTCCTTAGTGCATGGTAAAACTATCACTGAAATTAGAAACTGTTGACTACATACAATTATGATTTTATACTTCAGTCAACTTGAAAAATCTTTTTTTTTCTTTAGTTATTTGGTTTGGTTTAATACTATTCAAAGCACTTTCATTACTGAAGGGCTTCCCAGAAATCCTGCAAATGGTTAGTTTATAGATAATGTTTCACATTTTTTTTCTTTCACAGGTTTAAGTTCCCTGAAGTGCAGCCTGACTTCACAGGTTCCTTCCTTGTAAACTTATTTGTGAAGGGAGGATATCTGAAGTTCGAGGGCTCTCTGCTGCAGATGAAAGTGAGGGAAAGGGCTGTAAAACAAATAAAAAAGGGAGGGGTAAGATTAAAGTACCTCATTAAGAGCAGTACGTTACAGTCGTGTCCAACCTCTGCCTGCGGAGATTGTATACAGGTCTGTCCCCAATTAGCTGATAGCCTCTTTCTGTCCCCAATTAGCTGATAGCCTGCTTCTGCAGTGCCAGGGAGGGGCAGGAGGAGAGGCTGTGGGCAGGAGTGACACAGGTGATAAATTACCTGTGCTTACCCACAGGAGTTTTATTCTGAGCCGTCCTTGCAGCGGTTCGACAAAGGGGGCCAACATCCTCACTTGATTTTTAAGCAAGTTGCGAGAATGTTTGTGATGGTCTCTAGCAGCCAAGTTGCATTTCCACTTGAGTGCTCCTGGAAATGTACAGCAGATATTTAATATTTATCTTAACAGAGGCTCCTAATTGTATTTGGCCGTGTAGAGACACGTTCTTACACCTCTTCTGAAAACTGCATGTCAAGGAAAAGACCTTGAAGGAGAGACTTCTATATCTACATTTTTTCCCACCCATGTCTGTGACTGAGCAAGAGTGGCCCAGCTCTGCCCTTGCCCTCACGCTTTGGCTACCTTTTACTAACACCAATCCGTTCCCCAGCAGAGACGCTAGCCACATCTCAAACTTTCCATGAAAAGGGCCTCCTCACCTGGGTATGAAGGTACGGCCTGCCTTTCCTTCTTTGCGTTGCTAGAGCCAGGAGGACTTTGGACTCATCCTTCCCACCTGACAACTGTTTTTCAGCTCTGAACAGGAGCCAGAAACTCTTCTGAGCTGACAACTCCTCCAAGGCCAGTTTCACACCCACTCCTTGTGAGTGCTCCTCCAGGCTGTCACATGCCCCATGGAGCCCTTAGGAAGGAGGATGCATCCTTAGGATTGGAACCAGCTTTCCAGCAGTGTGGCAGGACTGGTCTAAGGGGTTCCAGGTGGCAGAGGCAAGTTGGGATTTGATCCTCTGTTGAAGAGAAGTAATCAGAAGGGAAACCAAACATTTTTCCATTTTGCTGTGTGAGCTAGCTTCTGTCTTGTCTCCTACCAGGCTGCTCTGCTGCCTGTTGAGACTCTCAGGCATTGCTACAGGTTATGCGATGTGGTTAAGACCGAAAGGAAGTTGAGCAGTAAGACACCCTTGCCTCGACCTGCTTTCAGCAGCTACCATGTGGCTGCATCAGCGGTGGCTCTGAGGCACCTCAGGACACTTCGACTACTGTTTTGGGTGATACAGTACTGCCGGAGCAGGAATACTCCCCGCAGCTTGAAAAGTGTTTTTAAAGCCAAATGAGGCTGTTGCACAGCTTACACAGAAACATTTGGTGCAATAAGTAGTGATCTTGCTTCCCTATGCCGGCCCAACCAGGTGTAGCCACCACGGTCTCCTCTTACAGCTGCTCTGACAAGGAGGAAGGAGGCACCAGGGTCCTTTGAAGGGCTGGATACTAATTGCCATAATTTGCAATTCTCTGAGTTTTTCTTGGTATTTTGGATTTGATTGGAGAACTAGGGTAACAGTCCTGTAGTAATACTTACAAAACATCAAGAGATTTGAGACAGGGCAATCTTGGCAATCGGCTCCAGGGCTCAAATGTGTAAGCTCTTGCAATAGAGGTTGTTCTTTGGGAAAGACCCTGTTTCTATCTTATTTCTAGGGAAATGTGCTTGCTGGTCCATCTCAGAGGCTGGAGGTGGGTTGCCTCAGGACCTGGCTGCTGATTAGGTGATTAAGCAGCCTTGGCTGTTTGACGCACATGTAAGAGAGACACCTAGGCTTCTGTGTCTGAGTACTGGGGTGCTGCCCTCCTGCAGATGTAAGCTCAACATGTACTTAGACATCTAGCCTAGGGCCTGTGGTGACTATGGAAGTGAGAGAAGTCACGGAGGTAAATTCCTGACAAACACACAGATGACTAAGCAGCCTTAGATGCCTAAATTGTTAAGACTAATCATATCCTTGAAGCTTCCTCGACATTTTGGTTGCACCTGCCCGTGGCTCCTCATCAGAGGCTCAGCAGGTATGCCCTTCAGATAGGTAGGCAGGGGCCACCTTTTCATTTTACGCACTACCTAAAACATCGGTAACCAAATCACTAGTGGTGCCTTGTAGATGATATTGTTATATAAATAACTACTAATAACAATAGTTAAAATATTTATCAAGCTATAAAAGTCTCCTGGCCACACCCATGAGAGCAAGATCTGATTCCATTGGAGTGAGATCTCACTTCTTAGCAATCACACCCTTGGCAGGTTTGCTCTGCCTCAGCAGCTGTTCACCTGACCTGCCCACCCAATGAAGACCATTATATCTCTGCAGCATGGACTCAAGAAAGTTCATAGTAAATTGTTTGGGTTTTTTTTTTTAATTACTCACTAATTGCCTGCTAATAGCCTTACAAAAAGTTTCATTGGTTCTTCTCCAGCTGGACAGATCAGTTTGCAATGCAACTTACAATAATTAGGTCTTCCATCAAAAATGGGAAAAACAGAAAGCAGCTCAGTTGTGGTCTCCAGCAAAGAATTTACAATGAGGTTGAACTCCACTTTTAGGGAACAGGTCTATATTGAGGATGTTTGTGAATACATTCCTCTACGTCATTCTCTTTCTTTTTTTCCTTTCCTGTCCCATGTCAATCCAACTCCTCCTAGGAGGCAGGAACCACTCTGGGGGCATCTTCACATCCTGGTGGAGGCTGTAGCGCAAGGTGGCACTGGAGTATTATTACACCTTTTGGGTGACTGCTGGTTTCCTTCCTATTAAACTAGGATTTTTCCCATAGGGAATACAAACAAATTAGTGTACCATATAAATAATTACCTTTATGTAAATGCATGTGATAAGATAAATGGAATCTGAAATGATTAACTAACCTTCCATTTAACAACATTTCTGACATTTGATTCAAGGAATGAAGTCCAACCAGCTTTCCCATGCCTTTTACTGTGAAATAGCAAGGATGTGTAGTGGCCATTAAAGCAACTCAGCCATGCTTTGATCTTCTTCCTCATGTAGGCTGAAAATATGAAAATGAGGGAAAAACATTAATGAAGCAAAACAGACAATTTTTAATGTCCAACTAGAGTCAGCTACCACTAGGGGAGGAGCACCTTCTTCTGCATGGCTTGCCTTCATAAATTTCATTTGACGTGTGCTTCAGGTTAGACTTAGGCTTACTTGGAGCCTTCAGTTCCAGCATCACTCAACCAGCACAGCATCGCACAGTGGCCAGCTGGGAAGCTGGTGATCCAGCAGCATTTTCCCAGGGTTGTTCCCGAGCTTATTGAAGCTGCCTGTCAGTAGCTTCATGCAAACGTGGCTGTTCTGATTCAAGGTCTGGAGCTAGCTCATTCACTGTTCGTCTGGGGATTTCTGCACCACACCTTCCTGCCCAGTGTAGACATGTCCCAGGTCTATCATCGTTTTCATCTGCCAGGCATTCAGACAAAATAATTAACTTAGCTTTGCTGGCACACATTCTTTACTCTAAATTATTTGTATCAAAGAGTATTATTTCAACAAAATCTTTATATTTAATTCATGAAAAATAAACATGAGAAGACTCAACACTAACAACACCGATTAAAAATGTAGAAAAACGTGACTGTGTTTTCAGGCACAGAGAGATAACTAAGAGGATTTTTAAGGGTTTTCTCTGTAACAGGTAGAGATTTAGTGGTATTTTGTGTTAATCACCTCTAGGCTGCAAAGACAGTGCCACTGCATAGTGCAAAATAAATGACCAGAAGGCTTAATGTTTTTTGCATTTTCATTTAAAGTGATTTCATATTACAAGCTCATGCCAAAAGGTTTATTTGTTTCTGAGTTTCTGGCTCTGAGGACTGTTATCCATGCTGTGAATGTATGACTGTTTGTCCACACAGTTGTTGGAGTGCCTATGAATAGTTTCCAGGTGCCATTCAAGCTTCTCTCTTTTTTTTTGTCCCAAAAAATACTTTTGACAGCTACTGATCAGTCCATTTCAACTGCCTACAATGCTGTATCTGCTGTGATTATCACTGTGATTCATGAAAAAAAAAAGAAGTCTTTTATCAGGCTAGGAATATCTTTTGCATAAGAGCATACCTGCTGTAGGAGTGTTATACAACACCTCTTGCGATCCGTGGAGGAGTCTTACCAGTCCCTTCCCTACACTGAATGAAGTCCTAAATTGCTCGTATAAGCTCATTTATAACCTAGGGTTTTTTGAAGGAACCATTCTTGTTATGTTAACCAGCTCTTTTTTATCCAGCTAGAGTTTCAGCCACTCCTTTACTTCTGGGCATTATGTTCCCACGCCAAGATTTGCCTTGATGCCTTTTGCCCTGTGCCTCTTCTGTTGCAAAGTTCCCAAAGGGCAGCCTGAGACACTCACAAGATGACATCAGTTGCAGCCATCCTCAATGAATTCAGGTGATGTTTGAGGCTGTTGCAGCTGCAAAGTTTCTTCCACGCATGCAAAGTGCTTGTCAAATGTTTGGGAACCCAGAGAGTCTGGACATCTGGATGTGTCACCTCCTACCCACACCCCTCAGTAACCCCCCTTTTCTCTGAAAGGCAGCAAGAAACCATGGCTCATCCATCTGCTTTAAAGAGTGGTAGGAAAGAGGACACCAAAAGTTTTGGGGAGCTGAGAAGGGAAAGGGCTTGTGAATTACAGGTTTATTATTTCAAATCCTGCTGCTTGATGCCCTGATTGTTATGCCAACTTTCCATAAACAAACTTTGGAAATCCGTGTTCTAATAGTATCTTTCCATCTTCTTAATGGTTATGTTTTTTCACTCCATATGGCCACTTCATCTGCATTAAACCTCCTCACTTATAACAAAAAATCCTTCTGTCGTTTCTGTGTTTAGCCAGGTCTGTTGCTCAGATGGTGCAACCGCTGAATGGTTAAGCTGAGTCTGTGTAAAATGTTGTTTCTCTAGCTATACGCAAGGGCAGAAATAAATATCTTTGGTACCATATCTGTTTATCTGAAAATCTAACTAGACCTCCAAATCTGTGCATTTTGTCACATATGTTAGAAACAGATCCTCTATGAATTGATTTGTAATAGCCATTCCTACCGCCACCTCCTCCTCCTCCCCAGAAGCCTGGCTGCTCTTGATTATATTCCGATTGTGTCCAAGGAAAATCATCTGAATTGAGTGAGGCTGAGAGAGAAATTGAATGTTGTTTTAACACCATAATACTTTGGCTGTGCTGGACCAAAGGTCACTTGTCTCCAATACTAGCTGACAAGGAATGTGAGGAAAATAGAAAGAGCAGAGGAGCAGAGTGAACATATCATGGTACTTTCCCGTGCAATCTCCCCTACTCCAGGTATCTCTGTCCATTGTAAGTCATACATAATGTTCTTGCACATGGGTAGGTCTTTTCTTCTGTGAATTTGTCCAACCCCTTCTTGAGCACATTGAAACCTTTAGCATAAGCAGCATCCCATGACGAGCATATTTCAGATGTATTTTGCATGACCAAGTACTTTTTGTTTCTTTTGAATTTGCCAGATGACAATCTTATCTGGACTACCCTAATTCCTATCATATGTAGAAGGATGATCAATCATTCCTGATTCACTTTTCCCATTGCCACTATTAATTTCACAAATCTCTACTGTATTTTAATTTGGGCCTTACTCTACTGAGTTATTTCTTACAGGACCTATCCCATGCCTTCTTCTGATCACTGTTATCCTTCTCTGTTTCTCTTCTAATTCTGCTTTAGCTTTTTTGAGAGAGGGATCAGCACTGCATATGGTAGCAAGAACATGAGTTTAGAGAGTGGCAGAAAGACATTTCTCTTCTCTTCTCTCCACTTCTCTGTTCCTTTCCTATTAACTCTAAGGTAACTACACTCATTGTCCTGGTTTCAGCCGGGATAGGACTAATTTTCTTCCTAGTAGCTGGTATAGTGCTGTGTTTTGGATTTAGTATGAGAATAACGTTGATAACACACTAATGTTTTAGTTGTTGCTAAGTGGTGCTTATACTAACTCAAGGACTTCTCAACTTCCTGTGCTCTGCCAGCAAGGAGGTGAAGAAGAAGCTGGGAGGGAGCATAGCCAGGACAGCTGACCCAAACTGGCCAAAAGGATATTCCATACCATATGTCATCATGCTCGGTATATAAAATAGGGGGAGATGGCCATGAGGTTATGATCACTGCTTGAGGATGGGCTGGGCA
>WHYT01015347.1:28637-44872 GCA_009806455.1 Tetrax tetrax
CTATGTTCAGGTTCCTCAAGTGGTCACGAACCTGATCTTCTCTTACAGTGAGAGGGACTTTGCTCCCCACGTCCCCATCCACAAGGTGCAAGAGACCTAGCTCAGCACAACAGGATAACTGCAAAGCAGTGCACAGAGTTACCAAGAACCCCAAGAAGACACCATCCTGCAGACATGGTACAGCAAAGAGTCACTCACGAAGCACACAGCCCAGCCACTGCAAAGGCATAGGCTGTCCCCAGAGATCCTCGTGCCACTGCCACAGCTGGTGTGGTGTAGCAGGACTGCAAGTGTTTCCCTGGGAGCATTTTCTCCAACTGGGCAGCTGCCCCAACAGCGCCATGCTGGGTGTCTCCTCTTCCCACAGGCCCTTGCTCCAGAGGGCTGTCCACAGCTGTTGGTTTTTACTTCCAAAGTTGAAACATTTCCTGAAATGTTGTCAAAACTTGTCATCACTAAATAGGTCAGACTTGCTGGAGCACTGTGTAGGCTCCCCTTGAAACCTCACTAATGTGTCTTAAGCAGTGTCATTTAACTCCTGGGGTTTTTCGCCTTGTCCAAACCCAAGCCATACCGACAAATAAAAGTTAACTCTGAAACTCACTCTAACTTTTGTCCTAATGCGGCTTTGAGCCAAAGGCAAAGAGTTAGTGCTTTAATCCACTTCACCATCTATCCCTCTGGGGGTTCATAACTCAGCCATGAATGTTTGTTTTGAGCTGAAACTTGCAGTGCAGGTTCTCCGCCAAAGAGCCGCGGCAGGGCGGCGGGCAGTCACTCTACAGCAGGCACCGCGGCCCCAGCAGAGCCCGCGGTGGGGAAGCAGTGAGAGACATGGGGGAGAGGAAGAGCAGAGCCCCCTTGCAGGGAGAGAAGTGGGAAACATGGCAAGGTGCAGCCTGGAAAGGGAGGGAGGGAGGGAAAAATTACAAGACATATATATGATAACACCTTCATGTTTGGCTTGTATATGCTTACTCTATTAAGGTCCAGCTGTCTTGACTTTTCACTCTGTGAGCAATTTGTGCAGAGACTGGGGCTTTCTCCTGATCCTGACTAGGCAGTGTTGGTCTCAGTATAATGTTCTGAACCATCATCATCACAACTATAACAACATCAGTGGAACTGGTTCTTATTTCTAAACCCAACTAATTTTGTATTTGTGAGCTTACATTTTTACATCTTTGCAAGATTTATGCAGATTTTTATAATGCCAACTAAGATTCAAGCGAACAATGCACTTTACCTGAGCTCCTACCACTGGGCTGCTTGCATGTCTCAGGCTTTAGGGTGTGGGTTTTTTTTTTTTAATGCACTCGTGAAGTGTGGAAATGTTATCTCCATTTTAATGAAGAGGAACCGAAGTATGGAGGAGCTAAATTGCTTCTCTGAGGCCAGGTAGGATGCCTCAAGCAAAGCAACGAATAGAAATGTTTCACAGAATCCAGATCGCTGACGTGGATTTCCAAGCACGCAGGCACTAAGAGGTGAACTATGACCTTTACCGGCTAAAAAATAAAGTTAGACATCCTCTTATTAGAACACAAAGTACATTATATAGGCCATGTTTACCGACAGTTTTCCTCGATTCTGATTTCTAGAGTTACATCTTTAATCTCTTTAATGCAGAGCTTGGTGGAATTAAGTCAATAATGGACCTAATGAAAGATTTTCCATTTCTAAAGTTCTTTTTCTGTTCTGACATGCACCTTCAAAACACATCTTACTGAACAGCTCTCTCATTTTGCTTACATAGCTACTTCTTTCTTTAGAAATCTTTCCATGGGTAAATTAGTTAATCTGAATTTTGAAACTCCAGAAGGAAAACAATCTTTATAACCTACTGTCATCTATATATAGGTATACACACCACTATGTCTGATCAAAGGTACACCATTGAAGATTGTTGTGGCTGTAACATATTTAACATGCTTAACATTTATTTAACAGGGGAACACCTATCCAAGCCGTAAATCTTCTGACAATTTTTTGATTGATCCAAGCTGCAGGGACCAAGTTTCAGTTCAAAATTACATGGAAAAACCATATTCTTTATCAACTACTGATGAGTCAGTGTGAGGATAGGCATGATTAAGCAAGTGCACGAACGTGAATAGATGAGAAGTTGAAGTGTTCTTGGAAATACAGCTCTGGGTGCATAATGCTGCACAAAGATCTGCCCACTTAATTCTGGCTGAGAGAGCATTAAATGATCAATCAACAGCTCACCCACACAGTCATTTACCTTCAATGGAACAAGGGACAGAGCTTGCATGGGAAGAGCCGCCGCTTATTCAGGCAGGCAGTTGCAGAAGCTGGAAACCTGAAGGATGAACAGGTCTGATGAGAAAAATACATCCTACTTTCCCGTGGTACCTCAGTGTTGTCTGCCAGAAGCTGCATCAAACAGGATGACTGGCACAGCCTATGTAATTCTGCCTCATACAGTAAAATGGCCACAAAAACATGTCAAATGAACACAACAGCCATAATCGACCACCTGCTCTTACAACAGAATATAATCACCAGGTTTGCAGTCATCTTTGTTATAAGTTCACATCATGCTCCCATCAGTATGCAAATAGCAATGCTTCGTACCTGGCTACGCTGCTGTGGCGTGTCTCTGGGCCATCCCACTGCATCTCTGACTTCCTGACATCAGCAAGCCCACTTTAGCCAAATATGTTGCACAAGAATGGCTTTTGCCAGGTGCCATTTAGCAGATCAAAAACACAACAAGTGGTCACTCCTGCTTCTTGAGTTGCTGAGTCGTTAACAGGAAAAATAGACAATGATTCACCATATATGCATGAGATGGGCGCATTGCAGTAGCTATGGTATGCCTAGTAATCAGCTGTCATGCCACAAAGAAAAGTCTTTGCATACTTTCCAAACAGTATTTCACTATATGCTAATGACATAAAAGGCTAGAAAGCTTACTGAGGTACCACCATTGATGGCTACAAATGACCCACAAGTCTGAGACTCATGGATCCTTATATACAGGTACTTTGCACCACAGGTACATGCACCAGTACACCATTGATAAATGTAGATGTTCAACAGAGAGGTAGGAGGGTCATATCAGGAAAATTAATTTGAACTTCTTGAAAGAAAAGCTCACATTTCGAGTGCATCTGATATCTGTGAATACAAAAAAAAAAAGATTTCTCTTGTACATCATACTCTATCCCATTCATGGCATTACAGAAAGCGGCTCAGCTTTGCTTTCTAATGCATGTCATTTCACAACCAACAGTCCAAATGAGAAACTGAGCCCGTGGGCAGGCAGAATAAGACATTACTGAGGATTCCCTTTGAGACAGAAAAATTAACAATCATTAAACCTAGTATTAATGCAGGACATCAAAAGATGCCTCAGCAGAGGTCATGCATCTTACCCGCCTTCTCATTTCCAAAGCCAAATTAGCACAAACATACTTTGAAGTACTAGTGTTTACCCAGGAGTACTTAAATCATCGCTGGGTACTGGTGGAGATCTAATGACTAATTGAAAGCATTTTGCACCTCATTTCAACCTGCACAACAGGTGCTCTAGTCATGGAGCCTGCTCTAGTCTGCTAGTGCCCAACTGCAGAAAAGGGCTTGTGGCACCAAAGGAAAGCCTGACCTGGGTAAGCCTTCAGGCCACATGATCATGCACTGGTAGTCACCACCTGCCTGTCAGCACAGGCAATGTGTAACAGACCTACTCTGTCACCTGAGTTTATCTGGCAGTAAGTCTGCTTTTCATCACATGGCACAGGAGCAACACGAGTTCACCTCTTTGCACCCAGTTCTGGACTCCTCTCTCTAGTCCTTCTCCATCCTCACGTTCTCACAAAAGAAGCAGGAAAAAACCCAAACAAATACACAAAACCACTTGAGAACTAGAGACAAGAAGATAGCTACTGGTGAAATATCCCAGCTCTCTGACTGCTAGGAACCTGCATTTGCTCTTCCCAATGGCCCTCTCTGAACGCAGTAGCATTGGCCAACATATAGTGGGACTTTGCGCTCTGGCTTTTTCGGTGTTATTCTCTTTCCTTTGAGTGATTATTAAATGTGTTCACTTCTCCAATATTTGTCTCTTCAGTCTAGGAATAGCACAGAAATAATATTTCAGCTGAAAGAGAACACGCTAACTTCTGATGTTTTCCACAATAGACGGGTTGATGTGAATATGAAAGATGATGTACTTGATTTGCTTCATTTTTACGAACCTCTAGAGAGTTCAATCTATCCAGAAGTGTCTGTCTGATTTTTTTCCTACGTGACTGTCAGTTCACCATCTTGTAAGACAGAGTTATTCTAAAAACAAAGATGTAGAATTCATAAGGCAACTTGATGAGTTTTACTCATCTTATTTATAGTCAACTTCCTCTATGAGATTATATTGAGATATGTTTAATTGGTGACACCTGGATTCAGTGCCTAAACTTCGAAAGAAGGAGTTTTTCTGCCTGCTTATCAATATTTACTGAATTGAAACTGTTGGATTCAGCTTTATAAAACTGGCCTAAAGCAGCACGTGTTTACTTCATGCTTACTTACAAATGTAAACCTAATTTGCATAGTCCCTAATATTTATTTTCACTCATTTTATTTCCCAAAGGAAAGAAATAAAAAAAATGCTTCCAACATCACACAACAGAAATATTTCTCAGGCCATGTTTTCTTATTTTTTTATAAAGGTTTTTTTAAATCCTCACAGTACAAATGTTATACACTGAATATAATTAACAAGGATGGTCTTTATTCACTGGCCTATAGGCATAAGTCTGACTAGCACAGAAAAAGCTGTAAAATGGTGCAGAACAAGGGATTTCTTGCTTGATGACCATCAGCAGTCAGGTCCCTGAGAGCCACTGCATCTCCTTACACACAAAACTCCATCTTTTACTTGAGGAAGCACTCATTGCAACCATTCAGCTTTGAGGTTTTTCATCAGCCAGAAAAGTAGAATAGAAATTTAGTTCCTGGTACCTCTAGCTGAAATTCTGGTAAATACGGCCTTTCCCTGCTTTTAACGGACACACAAAGCCCTGAGTGACACAAAAATATGTAAGGGGATAAAACAAATGGATGTTGAGCAAGAGCTTCTGCTTTTCTTCTCTAGTCATACGAGGATAAGGTGACATTCAATTACATTAAAAATTGGCAGCTTTGACCAAACGAGGTCCTCTTTCACATAATTAATGGATGGAAGTCCTGGCCCTAGGATGTCATTGAAAAGAACTGCTACTCCTTGACTCCAATGAATCTGCAGGGATCTGCACATACTCCAAACCCAGCCCTGGAAATGCAGTCATCTCCCTGGACCTTCCCAGGATCAAAGATTAGCAGGCAACACCAAAGCTACATGTCACCCGAAGTCCTGTTTACAACAGCTGCCCTAGCAAATGCCCAGGGAAAATTAGGACTCCTCTATCTCTTATAGACAGATCAAGTATAAAGATGTGCTAGCTTGGCTTAGAAGACCAGCTCCTGAACTTCTGTACCTGAAAGCAAATATTGGAGCAGCAAGTTCAAGGCCACTTCTTTCCTCAGAAATATTCATGAGAAGTAGATATATAAGAAAAGATGTCATTTCAATGCTGTAATCCAAATAATTTGAAATAAGTACAGTTGTACTGTTAGTGGTTGAAGAGGACACATGATTTCTAAAAAAAAAAATCAGCTTCACCAAACCATTTATCCCATTTTTTTTCACTTCCAGAGGATAAGATCACGATGGTGCGATTTCTCTCACAAGAGACAGGCAGTGCCATGCACCTCTCTCCTGACACCTATGCCTCTCTGGGCTCTTTTGGGAGGGAGAGAAAACTGCACTCACCAGCGGAGAGGTGCATGGTGCTGCAACCCGTCGTCAGCGGTGGGCACAGCCACAAAAAGCCTGCTGTGCCCACAAAACAAAGGCATTCTCAAAATTGTTGGTAAGTTGAACATGTTTGTCCCAATGGTCAGTGTACTGCAAATACTAACTCTGCAAGAGCCTTCAATCTTCATTAAAATCTTATGCATATAAAAAGGTATGGATGATTTAGGCAGAGCAGCTTAATATTATTTTAATTGATATTTGCCCTTCATAGGGATTCAGTCCAGTGCCTGAAGTGCTAAAATACCAAACCAGAATGCATGCGGTGGGGCCACGTGCACCCTGTCAAGATAAGCACCTGAAAGTTAGGATTTCCATGTGAATTAGAGCACTTTATCTTTTCAGGTTTGGGTCTCACTACTTATAGCACAGCTAGGTGGGGCCTGGTCTTGCAGCCTTAAGCCTATGAATAGTCCCATTCACCAGCACCAGGCAGGAGAAGTACTGTAACAGCATCTTTCACTGTCTCTTTCCCCATTAGCAACTGGAGCACCAAGGCTGCTGAGCAGATGCCATTATAACCCACAGCCTGATCCTGATCTGAGCTTACAGGTGGCAAATCACGGGTAAATCCATGGCAGTCACTGGCGTTACAGCGGGAGTAAACCAGCTGTGAGCCAAGTGGGATCATGGGATCAGGATCAGATCATCTGCTTACAGCCTCGTATGCTTCCAAAGCATTCTCTGATAGGGTTGAAATTTTCCAGGATCGATCTCTGGCCAAAGGCAACTCTTCTTTTTTTTTTTTTTTTTTAAAGTATAAGCAAACCTTCCATTTTCAAGGAGAGATGGCATTGGAAAGAGGGCAGATCAGCCCCGTGAGGAACAATTCTGTATCCCACAGCCTTTTAGTTCAAGCCTTTACATGCCCATAGTGCAAAAACGTGATATATTACCATAAGATAGTTAATTGCTAAAAAAGGACGGAAAAAGTGCTATTGGACAAAAATACTCGTTTTGTCCCACTTCTTACTCAAACACAACTCCTGCATGTATTTTTCCTGTAATTGTACGTATTGTGCAACAGTGGAAACTAGAAAGTAACCACTATACAGCTGTTTACAGAATGGGAAATAATAAACCTGATTATAAAACAAATAATCTTTTTCTCTCTAGTTTCAAGAGCGTAAAAGCATCCTCCTACTTTGCAGAGCCTGTGCAGAGGCCTAACCCACTGGTCCCACGTCCAGGAGAAAGCGCAAGCTCAAAATTACTCATCGGGTCAGAAGCAAAGAGAGGGCCAGCTCATTTGCAAGTGAACAGTTTACATAAACACACCAGAAAGCACAGACCCATTTAAAAAATTTGTATTACTGTTTAAAATAATTCTATAAAAGCTATGAGTCTGTATTCTAGTGTTTCCTGCAGACTTTTGGATAAACTACCTCTTTACTAACTCAGAGCAGAATCTGGAGAGCCTGCTTTAGTTTCTCCAGGTTTTTGTTTCCAGCTCAGTGGTTTCTGCCAGAGCGCAGCCCAGATTCCCCGCAAGGTCAGCAGCCATTCAAAATCGCTCCCGCTCCCAAGGACCCGCCAAACCTCATTATACTTCTGTGCAAACATCCTCCTGAAATCACGGCTCCACAGCCAAACAGTTTTGCACAGCAGAAAACAACAGGGTAAATCACACCAAGCTACATGTTACCACTTTAGAGTTTCCAGTGAATCCATAAAAAGCATGTAACAACGTAGCGTAGAGGCACAAAATCTTTAAACATGACAAAAGCAGGCAGTGCTGGTCAGGTCTGCGTGTTGGTCTAAGGAGGTGTTCCAGATCCATACAAGGGTCAATTTGATAACACTGTCACACATTTAACAATTTCCAAATGCACAAGACGAGGGCCCAGCCCTGGCTCAACAGCAGCATGAGATGTACAGCAAAAAGGATGGTCTACAATGGGAATCTAACACAGAAAGGGAAAAAAACCACCCTACTGCACAACGGGAAGATACAGAGCTGCTTGAAGGGGAGGTCTCATTTCATAGAGAGGATGGTACACACTGCTCCCACCCCACACTTCCCCTGCCTCCAGGTCTCTCTGCAGGCCCCTGCGGTCCCCATGAGGTCACTTCTTCCTGCACTGGGAAGGGGATTGATGGATTTTGTTGAATTTCAATTATTTAGCATGCATATAGCCAAAGGTAGAAATCAAGTTATGTTCACCACAAATATAAGCGATGCGTGGCTGATGCCATAACACATATATTATCATCTGGGAGGTACCAGTGAAGCAGCCTCAAATCTGGCAAGCTTCCTTCTCAATCACAGACTGCCTGTGAAATCCTGGGAAAACCACAGGACCAAGGAGCAGGATTCAGACACCTGTATCTCAAAATCTCTGCCTCACTGACACTTTAGGTATTGCTGATGTCTCACTCCTAAACCTCGCACAAGCTTTTCCTCAACTCCCCTGAAAGCCCAATTAGACATTTCACGTTTTAAAAGTTGTCTGAGAAGAGAGATCAAGCAAAATGAGGATTTCCTTCCCACCCCAGGATGCCATAAACACCAGGCTTCAGAGCCAACGTCACTAATGTTGGACATAGAATCACAGAATCATAGACTGGTTTGGGTTGGAAGGGACCTTTAAAGCCCATCTAGTCCAACCTCCCTGCAAGGAGCAGGGACATCTCCAACCAGATCAGGTTGCTCACAGCCCCATCCAACCTGGCCTTGAACATTTCCAGGGATGGGGCATCCACCACCTCTCTGGGCAACATCTTTCTCTCTTGCACCTTCTGTAACCTCCCCCAGAGCCTGCTGCCACCCTGCAGCCAGATGGCCAGCCGAGGCTGGAGGTCTCGGCCCCATAAAGCACAGGATGCTCTGAGCCCAAGCCTTCTTCGTCAAGGAGGAGGGACACCCAGAGACTGGCTTTCTTCCCTAGCCAAAAGGAAAGAGTTGCTGAGTTTGGGGGCGCTGGGCAGATGGAGTGCTGCTCCTGTGGTGTGGGCTGCTGCTGGAGTCCTGAAATCATGTCCGGCCCTTGCCGCAGCAGCAACGCTGGGCAGTCCTGATTCATATGACTAATGCCAAGAGAGGCCTTTGGTTTATGATTCTGGATTTCATCAAGAGTTCTTCCTCAAGTCCAAATTTAAGCCTCTGCCTTCTGTCAGCAAGCTGGGGCGAGCTGCCTCCCCTGCCGCAGGGATTGTGCGCAGAGAGCGGGTTAAGGCAGAGAGGCACAAAAATAGTGTGGCAACGGGTGACCACAGAAGCACCACAGTTAGACACGGCTTGTTTAGTGCCAGAAGTATGCAAGTCACTGCCAGACAAGAATCTTCCTCCCAGAGAGGCTCCCAAAGAGCCTATCATCAGTTTTTTAAAGTGTTTGCAGTTTGCTGGCTGAAGCTTTCTGCTGGAGTTGGTCTTGCCTAGGGGCTGTACACTTGCAGGATTGGAAAACGTAGTGCTGATGTATGCTTGCCAAATTCAGCTTGTTCCTTGGATTGTTTCCTTCTCTAATCACTGTTTATCTTTACATGGGCCAGATTGGCCCATTTCTTAGACTTTTTCACTAGTCTCTACAACAGATATATGATCTCTGAAATTCTTCCTTGGCTGACCACAGTTCATTCATCAAGGAATAAATTTATCCCTTTGTTGGGCAATTAGCAAGCACTCAGTGAATTTCCAAAGGCATTTCTAAGACCTCAGCCACCTTGGATTTCCAGGTGTCCCAGGAGCAGTACCCTATATGTGCCCAGGCTTTTCCCCTTTTAGCAAAGCATCTCCCACAAACAGCCCAGAAAAAGAGCTGTATTCCCAGCTCTCAGAGAGGAGAGAGCTTCTCCCCACTCCCCTTCACTTAGGCAGGCAAGGAAAAAAAAAAAGAGCTACCCAAAACCTGCCCTCAGCCGTTTTTCTAAGCAGGGATTTTCACTGAGCCAACTGCGTTTGTGGTTTCTACTCTCTTTCTCGTGATATTTGTTTTGATTCTGTCTATCCACCTCTGTCACTTCTATACTCCCAAGCTCATTTGCTTAATGTTCTATTATTGTTGCTTACATTTCAGTGTATATTCTACTCTGAATAGGTAAGATAGATCAATAAATTATTACCATCCCTTTTTACAGATAGGCAAGTGGGAGAGTGGAAAAATCAGGTTATTCCTTCACAGTCTGCAGCACAGTCAGAAGCAGAGCCTCAGACCCTCGAGTTCCATACCCCAATCGCAATCCCGTAATTTTCCACCTGAATCCGTTCCAGCTCTTACTGATTCTGAAGGGCTGGACGAACTTGCTTTAGCAGTACCTCTAGCTGCCTGGGACAGCAAAAGCAATACTGTTACACTGAAGACAGGGGAAGTAACTGGCCACTAAAACACCAGGAGGCAGATTCAGCCCTTACATAAGTGAAAGCAGCTCCGTTTTGGCCAATTCCGAATTTGCCTCTGGTATCCATAGCATTGCATTTTTTAAGTTCCTCTGGGCAGAATGAAAAGGGTTTTGGTCACCCAAAGAAACCATAAAGCCCAGCTCCGAACTGGCTATAACGCAGCCGGCTGCCATCTATGACAGCTGGAGATAGTTGGGCTGCGGACGCAGCGCCAGCACGCAGATCCATCACCCATTGCCCCCCGCAGGGATGCAAGGACCATCGCCAGACTATTCCCGTCTTGCAGCCAGAACCACGAAGCTGAAGCAGCTCTGCTGCCGTCTCACGCTGTGCTGCTTCTGGCCTGCCTCCGCCAAGAGCCCGCTCTCCACCACCCGGAGCGGAAGCCAGGGCTGAGCGCGGCAGTGATGCACAGGGCCCCGTGTGCTTCGCCGTGGGAATTTTCACACATTAGCCTCTGCAGAACTCCCACTTAGAAATAAAAATCACAAGTTCAGGGCAAAAAGTATTTGCCAAGACTCCTTAATTGGATGAGTTTGTATTCAACTTCCCAGTGGCTGTGTAATATATTTATATACAATTTCTAACTTCTTTCCTCTCAAGCATATATTTAACATTTAGGTGTGCAGATCCTTATGGAAGAAAAGTGAAATGATTTTATAAAAGTCTTGTAAACATTGCCTGTGTAAGGGAGCACACGGGGTGGTGATGTCCAGGCAGCTGGCGTAAGTGGGTAGATTCATGTCATTGCCAGAGTCATCTCTGTCAGCAATGAGTTATACTTCATTCAAAACGGTGACATCACAGGCAGTGAAGACAACAAAGTTTTCTTGGAACATCTGAACATTCTGTCTTGAAATCCTTATGATATTTTGTGTTACTCTGACCTGTGCTTCTCTCCATGTAAGTAAAACAACTAAATCTACTTTTTAAAATAATCTTCTTGCGCATTTTAAAATACAAAAAAAATAGCTGAGTCTATTTTAAGAGCCTTCAAATAGCCCCCTTTCCATCTCACACTCAGGCACAAGTGCAGCATATACAAATGTGACAGCATTTACAAAACAGAAAGCTCCAGCAAACACAAGACTGCAATCTTGTGAAATCAAGAGAGAGAAATCAAAAAGAAGGATACTGGGTCCTGGGATCCTGAGGCAACAAAACCTCTCCTCTGACCTTGTCCTCTGCCCTACAGCAGCATCTGCCAAATTCAGAGATACTTCAGATTGCAACGTGCCCCTTGTCCACAACTCGTCACCAAAAGACTACACCCTTTTGTGGTCATAACTTCAGTGGCCATCATGATACCTCAATTTAGGCTCTAGAGACCTGATGGAAATTGCACATGATGACTGCTGCATGTAGGAGGAGGGTTTGTATGCCCCATCTGCTCCCTAAAACACCTGCACTATGGAGAACTCCATAAAAGACCACTGTTTTATATCCCACACCCCCCCTCCCGCCTCCCCCCCCCAACAAAAAATCCAGTAAACATTTTCAAGAAATGGTCTAATCAGATTCAGCTCTTTCAGTGCTTGCTGGAATAATCATGATGAACTCTGTCAGTGTTAATGGGGGTGTTATAAGTATCTGTGTAGGACTGCCTCTGTAATTCAGCATTAATTAGCTGAATCATTATTTTAGAGTGTTACTGAATTATCTTATAATTACCACCTAACTTGGTGCTTGTAAATGAGGCAACAGAAGGAAATGGCAATTCTTTTAAATGTACTTAAAATTAAGAAGGCATAATAAACACTCCATTCTGTCCTTTTTGGAAGCTTTTTTATCTTCCACGAGATGTAAGGCTAGTACAACTGCTTTCATTTATGCCTTGTAGATTTATTACAGTCATTATAACAAATGGAAATGCATATTATTCAGGTTTATTACCCCATAGTATATCTTTATGAGCACGCAGGAAACCATGTTGCTTCTTTATCAACTGCCTACGAAGACAAAGAAAAAACCCTGCCCAGGAAAACAGAGTATTGTGATTTAAAAAAAAAGATCATTAGATTCTCCTAATATAACTATTTTGCTACTAACTTATCTGCTCTGATTCCCAACGCAATCAGACCTAATTGTTGCTCAGTAAGAAGCCTCATTACGGCCTGACTGGGAAGGTAGTTAGGAAATACCACGTACATTTTGTTGTCAGTGATTCTGCTCTGGAAGAGCTCATTCTGTGGTACAAAGTCTACTGCACCGTATTCCCCTGCCTGAAACGTGCAAAGGCAAGGCGGAAGAAAGGGAATGTGTTTGTCGCTGGGCAAATCAGAGGAGCTTGTAACACCTGGCTGGTGCAGGTTCAGATGCTTGGGATCAGCTCTGGATGCTGCGGATGAGACACTTTGCTCAGATAGTCACACATTCCCAAGACACTATTCAGTATAATCTTTTGCAGGATTTTTTGACGGCACAGACACGGGTTAATAAAATCATAAAGAAGCGCTCTAAGCAAATCTCTCCCTATTCTCAGGCTTTTACTGGAAAATACTTTTCGTAACTTCTCCGCTCAGACTACAAGAGATTGTCCAGGTCAACAGATTCGAGGTCTGCTAGACCAAAGGGGAGTCAATGTTGTGCAACCAGTTGTACTAGCAACCAGACATTTCTTGCATGCCTTAGTTTTTTCAGGGTGTATGCAGAGATTTGCAGCAGGCAGTTACAGTCTGCATTCTCTTACTTTTACCACACGCTCCTTATGCTGGAGTCATGACATACCTGTAGCATCCATTTTGTTAATTTTTCCAGCAGAGTGGAGGGCATGTTAGTACTTGATTTCTTTATCAGCTAAGTGATTTTAAATACAAAACAAATATATATATATATATAAGGAATAGAGATACTTGAAAAATCTTTGTCATGCACAGATTTTCAGCCTGACTTTTCTCAAATACATTGCTTCCTCAACACAAAATATTATATGCAGTTTGAAATAATGCAATAGTTTATTGTGGATGATTGCTGGTGGGATGTTACTGATACAATGAAGGTATGAAACGCTAAATCACACTTTACTTTTCTGTCTATGAAAAAAGATTATTTTCATACCCTGGCATGTTTATTGCTTTGAGACTGAGCCTGTTATTTATTAGGGTTCATTCTGTAGTTCTTAGAAGTGGCAGAATATTACTACTGTGATTGCTCTTCTCAGTAGAATCATGATGGCATTCACTCTTCATGCAGAGCAGTTTAAATCAGAAGAATTCACAGCACAGTTAAACAATTTGGTGGCAAATGTAGCCCACAAATAACCACAACTTACGTGTAGTAGTCTTACAAGTGACAGGAGAAAGTTATTCTTTCCTTAAATTTCTCAATCCTCTTAGCTAAGGTCAATCGATTAAAAATGTGTGCCATAGCTGGTTTTCAGAAGCAACTTTCTAAATAGAGAGTAGTGGTCCATTATTAGGAAATACAATGGTCCTGAAAACTAGAATATAAAACACTTGGAAGTTTATATAATGACAATATGAACAATAGAAAAATTTTGGTTGCAAGGGACTTTGGGAGCTGATCTAGCCCAACTTCCTTGTCAAGGCAGGACTAACATTAAAGTTTTGTCAGGCACCTCCAGATCTCAGGTGAGCAAATTTTCTTACTTTCCAAAGCTCCAAAAGACAAAATGCAGCTCTTTGTTCAGCTTACATCCATAACACTACCAGTCCGGGTGCATTTAGATTTGTGACTCCTACCTGCACTGCTAGTGTCGGCACAGGCAGTAGTTTTACATATTAGTAAGGCTGCCCACCACCTTGAAAAGTCCACTTCCAATTGTGCATAATATTTCCAAACACTACAAAACATTGCCATACTGAGTGAATTCTGTGCTTTGCTCTTATTTCAAAATACAAGTTTCAGGTGAATTAGCTCAGGTGTTTCTAAGGAGCAGACTCAGGAACAAGGTTTCTGCTGAAAAATCTAGTGCCGTCCCATAACTCTGGAGCAAGGACGAGAAGCTGTGCCAAAGAACAGCTTCTCTGCACAGCTTCTGTGCAGGTCCACCCACGTTTGATTAAAGGACGAGCCTTTTAAAAATTATGATCGAATTCGCTCAGCATGGATTTGCTAGCCTTTAACAGATACTGTCTGTGAGGATGCCAGCCCCATGGAGCACATCTGATCCTCTCTCCGCTTTTTTGGAGAGCAGACTCCAGCTGCGTGCCAGAGTGGGATTCAGGCATGAGCAAGGCATGTGCCAACCTGTGCACCAGTCCCTGCTTCCAAGGGGACAAAAGTCTGGTCACAAGAAGTGGCCAGGAGGTTGATGTCACATGTACCGTGTTTCCTGCAGGAAAGTAGAGGATGATGCCATGTGCCAGGGATGGAAAGGGGGTGGGAAGTGGCTGTGGGACAAGAAGACGGCTGCTGGAGGAATCAAAACAAGTAGGCCATGGATGGGGAGGCTGGAGAGGGAAGGTAGGAGGTGCTGAGCAAGGAGCTTGTGCTGCAGGCCAAGACCTTGGTATCGAGCCCTGGAATGGCCAAGTTAGTAGAGCACAAGGGACTAATGCTGACAGAGGGAGCATGAAGACAGGAATGAGTTAGAAAAGACAAGGAAGGCAGAGTAATTTGCTCATAAGCGTCTACATGGTGTTCATCACTACCAGTCCTGAGTACTTTACAAACATCAATTATTTTATTTTCACAGCACACCATGAACTGAGGTGATACTATTAACAATGCTTTAAAATGGCAGTCTAAACCTGGAGAGATGTGGGTCCAAAGTTTCTGCTACTCTTGATGTCTGTTCTGAGTCATGTATTTGTTTTTCTCAGAGCTTTACAGCTACATAACATTTCAGGCATTCAAGGTTCATTAGGGATGTAGCTGCTCATATGTCTGAAAACCAGAAGCCATGGTCAAGTGTCTGTAAAATGTCAAATCAAGAATAACCTGTGAAAAAATTGGTTTAAGCAACTACCCAACGTCCTAACGAGTCTCTTTGGCAGACCCAGAAGAACCAGCTCCCACAGTTCAATGGTCAGCTGAGGTTCCCTGTGCCCCAGACTTTTTCGTACACCTTCACTTTCAGTTGGACATCCTAGAAAAATCTATCATGGGCTGGTTTAGAAGGAGGAATTTGTCAAGACGGAAGGACAATTTAAAAAGTTACGAGAAGGATAAAATGGCAGGAAATATTTTTTAAAATGTTCATGAACATGCTTAGTTTCCCCGCTGCTACATCATCTCACCATCTGGGTTGACTGGTGCCTCTAACTTATTTCAGGACAGGCACAACCCAGAGAGCTCTTAGTGACATCTTCCCTGCTCCCATAAGCACAGACATTCAGCCGTCCAGAATAAATCTCCTGGGAGGTGTTTTTCTTCTCTAACACACAATTAAATGACTTCTTTACTGCCTCTTCCTGTTTATGCATTCCTCCTCCCCAATGATTGGGCTCAGTGGCTGAAGCGTCATGTATTCCTTCATGGGATGGCACCCTTCCTTCCCTCCCTCCTTAAAGTTACTCACTCAACTTTTCTTCTGCGTATCTTAATTAGCACATTGCCAGCTTTAGGCATCAGGACACTTTCTCTTACTTAAATCCCCCTTAAAATACGGTCACGTAACTTTGCACATTATAGAAAACATTTAATGATTAAAGCTCTTTTTAAGGTTTACTCTGTTGAACTTGATGAGATTTTCAATACCCCGCTGCGTTAAATCTCCATGTACATAGACAAATGCAACAAGAGGTTTAAGAATGGAATAGTTCAGGCTACACAGTTGACATCTCAGTCTGTTAGATTAGGGAAACGGCCTTGCACCTGCCCTGATTTTAGCACTGGGAGGTTAACTCCAGTTTCTAAGCATTAGCTTGAATGCAAATAAAATATGTTTACTCAGCTAGGTTTGAACATGTATTGCTTCAGTCGCCTGATAGCCTACATGATACCATGACATTTATAATTGTGTTGATTCTTACTGTCAAGTTAAATCTTAATACTATAACTTTGGGGGTATTTTTTGTGTGCAAATGCAAAAAAAAAAAAAAAAAAAAAAAAAAA